>JANAVB010013000.1:896834-1419334 GCA_029216955.1 Iris pallida | reverse complement strand
GTTTAAGGAAATGAGAGAGTGTATGATGGTGATGTGTGTGTTTTTGTGTTTCATGTTTTGTAGGATTTCATTAGTATAGTGTATGTATGGGTATGATGAAGAAAAGATGCCATGGTGCTTGGGTTGAGTCCCGATGGGTCGGGTTGGGTCACAATTGGGTCTAGTTGGATCCTAGTAATTAAATGACTTAAATTATCCATTTATAATCATTGATAAATAAATAGTACACGGAGGCTCAATTGGATAGGACACTAGTGGCATGTGTGTAGTAGTCTCAAAATGGTCCGTGTCCATAACTTAGGTCGACCAGTTTGGGTCAAAATGGTGTCTCCAATACAAGTTGGAATTAAATGTGACCCGGTGGGGTAAATCGGGATTGGGTCAAATGTCCAGAAAGTTGTGCGATAAAAATGAAGCACAAGAGGGTGTATCTGAGTGGGACATGAAGGTCATGGGCGGAGAGTGTCTCGAGTAGATCATGCATGATAAGTTGGTTTGGAGAAAATAAATAGTCTTGTGCTCCTAAATTAAAAGTCACGGTAAGGTACACATGATGATCAAAAATAAAAGTGGAAATATAATAATAACTAAAAATAATTCAAATGGCCTAATTTGACCCGAAAGTTCTGCGACACAAATAGAGCACAAGGGAACAAGTTTGGGTGGGACGTGATATATCAACAAGAAGATAAAAAAAAATTAGATCAAAAATCATAAAGAGCGTTTCGAGAGGTTGACATCTCTGGCGCTCCAAAAATCAGAGTCACGAATAGTATATTTAATTATCAAAACTAATTATAATAAAAATATTTATCAAAAATAAATCATTTAAAAATTTAAAATAACCCTAAAAATCCAGAGGCCTTACAATTAGGCTACAATTTTTCTGTTTCTTTTCCATATTCATAACATTCTGAATTTTTACTCATGTTTAGTAATCTGGATTAAAAATTGGAATGGAATATGAGAGGTTACAATTTCTTACAACTATGGAAAAGTAAAATCCAAGACCCTCCTTGAAAATATTTTTGCTTTCCTAGGAATGTTGGTTGGGTACATTAATTATAATTTTTTGGATGTGATACTCTCAATGACACGAATTGAATTTAGGTAATAATTACATCATAAAATTAATAAAAGGGTATCTATGGAAACTAAACAAATTAATATTCCTCTTACTATATGAACCAGACATGTAAATAGAAAAATTAAAATTTTCGGACTACATATTTCCAAGCTAACCAAATAAGATTGTTGAATTTTTTTTTTCCATGAAAAATGAATAGAAGGTGGATTCCTAGAAATATAAAATCTTTAACCAAACGCCATCCAGAGGGGAAGTAGGATGGTGGGCCTGGGAGAGCGTCATGTATTCGTCTTGATTGGGTCTTCCATCGTACAGTTCAACATTGCAAAAAGAAGAAGAAGGGTAACTACATGGTCCCAAGGGAGGGCGACTGCATCCCATCAGATTTTGATTGATTTATTTGTTTATATAGATTGTCAGATATTAAATTGATAAGAATTTACTCCACTCCTCAACCCTGTGGCCATAAAAATGTTTCAAATAACCTTCAATGCATCTATTAGTAAGCTCAATTTTTACATCAGTTTGGGGGTGGTGGGCAGTACTAAATTTGAGTTGTATTCCCTGTGATTGAAGGATATCTTTCTAGAACTGACTAGTGAGAAATGTGTCCCTGTCAGAGACAATGGTCTAAGGTAAGCCATGCAATTACAAACTTCATCCATGAAGATCTATGCAATTGTGGCAGCAGTGTAGGGGTGTTTTAATGAGAAAAAATGCACATACTTAGTCAACTATCAACTACAACAAATATATTAGTTTTTTTTGTGACTAATTGACAATCCTTTAATAAAATCCATTGACATATCCTCCCAAATTCTCTCAGGAACAAGAAGGGGTTGCAGCAGTCCAGCTGGGTAATATTTTTAGCCTTATTTCTTTGACAATTGTCACATGATTTGACACAGTCTCTCACATTCTTTTTCATTCCTTTCTAATAACAAACTTTCTTTGGTCTCGGTAAGGTTTCTGAGTTCTTGAATGCCCCTACTAAGAGTGCTACGGTGTTCCTGTAACATGGTGGTAACGAGAGAAGGTTGTGATCTATCAACAAACAGTTTTTGTAATTTAGAATACCATATCTTTTAGTGTATTATTGGCTTCTAGTTGTCCAAGTTCCCATCTAGATAACAATTCTTCCATCTAAGCTTTAAACTGAGCAAGCCATCTTGGATTAGTGACTATGATAATTGTTAAGTCAACCTCCCCCCTTCTTGATAGACAGTGCACTTCTTAATTGCAAGAAGTATAGGTACTTTAAGATTATTTATAAGGGTACATCAAAAGTTGCTCAGGGCTAGCCAATTTCTGGCAGTCCAGGACTGCCATAATTTCTGGCAGTCCTAGATACTTTATGGACTGCCAGAAAATGTGGCAGTCCAGTCAAACACAAGATGGACTGCCAGAAAATATGGCACATTTTCTGGCAGTCCATAATGCTACTAGGACTGCCAAAATTTGGCTAGTCCCTGATCAACTTTTGTTGTGCCCTTATAAATAATCTACTTTAAGGACTCATGATCAATCTGTATGGTACTTTAAGGACTTATGATCAATCTGTATAGTAAATTTGAGTCTTTATTTCATGGTCTTAGTATTTATCCTACATTTTGACCCGTGCGACGCACAAGCTTTATACTCTAAGATCCGTGCAAGCCTTTTCCTTGTCAGATGAAGTTATGCAGATCCGTCTCAGTGGCCAAAAAATATTTTGCGTGGTACCTGGCTCAAAAAGGCACTAGGTTTCCCTTGTTGCATAAGTACTACTTTAATTCCTTTACCTGATGCATCACATTCCAGTACGAATTCTTCTTGAAAATTAGACATCCTATGCACATGAGTTAAAGCTTTCTTCAAATGTTCAAAAGAGGTCGCCACTCAAAAGCATTTTTCTTAAAAAGTGCAGTCATTGGTCTTGCCATATATGGTTCTATACTCTCTTGTAAACCTTCTAAAGTACCATGTCAACCCTAAAAATCCTCTAAAATTCCTAATGGACTTAGCCACTGGCCACTGGACAATAGCTTGGATTTTGTCTGTGTCTACTTCCGGTCCTTTGTAAGAGAGAACATGTTCTAAATAAGAAACTTATTGTTTACCAAAATAACACTTACTGTTATTCTCGAGGCGTAATTTTTGATGGAAAATAGAGAAACGAAACAGTTGTCTCAATAGTAATAATGTTTCGTAGCAAAACTTCAAAGAAGGTGCACACAGAGATCCTTGGAGGATTTTGGGTAACAAAAATTTAAAGAGATTTTGTTACAACAGCAAACGAAAGTAGAGCTTCTTTTAGGAAGGTACAAATCGAGTTGCTAGCAGCAGCGACGAAAGCCCATAAGAAGTATCTGATTAGATCAGAGAAGAAGAGAAGGAAAGAAGAAAGAGAAAGGCAGCTTTGCTGGGATGATAAGATCACCGTTGCTCAAAGCAAGATTTGCCTATATACGATCCGCTTCCAGGAACCAGCAAGTTCTAGAGAACTTCTGGAATGCTCGTCAGTCAATATTTGAGACTTGAACGGGCTTCCTGGACTTTACGGACTCCTTTAACTCTCTTCTTGGTGCATTTTTTAAAGGAGGCCAAGGGGCTCTATTTATAGAGTGGAGTGAGACTTCACCTCTTCTCCTATCCGATGTGGGACTAAAATACCAATACTCAAAAATAGAGTTTGATATTTTAGAACATCCCACAATCAGCATAGAAGTGTGCCAGTCCACGCCTACCCCCGAACACTCCCGTGCATGCACGAGACATCCTAGAGTCCGTGTCCGAGTCCGCACAACAAAAATCAACTTACATCTTTGTTGGAATTAATCATTTTTTCTTCTAGGAAAATACTTCCACATGACACACACTTGTGCCCCACCACACCTCATGTGCACACCTCAGCACGAGCAATGCATTATATTGAGATACTCACCATTTGGTGTAGCCGATGTGGGACTATCTTTTCTAGTCCAAAGGCAAAAACACCAACACTTACCTCTCTTAACTTTGAGATATAATTTGTCAATTTTTGAAGAACTTTTGGTGATGGCAATAAGTTCCGACACTATACACTCAAATGACATCAAAGGATACTAGTACAAACTTTCTTGAGTATTCCTTGATCAAATACTGAATTCATTATAGCTTGAAATGTAGAATGAGCATTACTAAGCTCAAGAGACATCACTAGATATTTATAACGACCCTCATGAGTTACAAAGGCAGTTTTGTGTACCTCCTCTTCAACTACTCTTACTTGATGGTACCCTGCCCTCAAGTATTGGCTCCATTTGGTTCATCAAAAAATTCTTGTACGAAGGGTATATGAAATTTATCCTTCACTGTATTCTGATTGAGAGTCATGTAGTCTATGCAGTATGCACATCCTCCAACTCCCATCAGATTTCTTTACTGGTATCACTGGAGAAGAGTATGTGATTTTTTTATGTTCGACGTTACCCACGGAACTTTGTGCACGTTTCATTACATGTCTTTTGGGCCTACTGCTCCCAAATTCCACCATTTTTTTATAAATAGAAGGAATAATAAGCCCCCTGGCTCGATTAACTGATCTTCCGCCATCCAGTCATGGTCTTATACCTCTTCTCGGAAACTATAAGAATTACTCGAGTACGATTAGAAGAGTACGTGATAACTCCACTGTTCAGCATTAACCCTTGACAATTAATGATTACATCCTTGTATACCCCTTTACTCAGTAATCTCTCACCATTAGCAACCATGACTTCAAAAGACTTATTTTTGTTGGTTTAAGCCCTAGTCTGTCACTAAATTGACGTAGGTATAATCAGTTTGTACTCCAGACATTCACTCTGCCTGAGAACTCATTAAGGCTTTTAAGACAACCTTTCCTTAAGACAACCTTCCCACAGGATCTGTTTTCCGCAGAAAACAACAGTAGACAACAGTGGTTGTAGGTCCGTAACCTTTCCATTAGGGGTGCAACTTGGGCGGGCTAAACCCGAACCCGATCGGGTAAACCCATTAATGGGTTGGGTTAGGGTTGAAGATATTCGGGTTCGGGCTTGGGCTCGGGTTAAAATATTTGAACCCGATCAAAAATCGGGTTGAGCTTGGGTTCATGTGTTGGGTAACCCGAAGAACCCGAAACCCGACATACATATAATTTATATATATATTGTTTCATACTACTTAAATAAAAAGTTTAAATATAATTTTTTTCACCCGAACTCTTTAATTCCTTGTCCTAAATCTTATTTCAGTTTTATTTTGTAATGATTGAGGCTTGACTGCTATTTGATTATACATTTAATATTACTCTTGTTTAAAATTATTTTAAATATCATATTAGAGTCCGATAAATCCGATGGACCCGAGCCCAACCCGATCCTCCGGGCTTGGTCTTGGGCTTCATATGTTGAACCCGAAGTCAGGTCGGGCTTGGGCTTGGACTAGGCTTATGATCTATCGGGTTGGGCTCGGGTTGACCTCAAACCCGACCCAACCCGCCCGAGTTGCACCCCTACTTTCCATGTCACAGAGGACAAGTATCCACCGTTCCTGATATTCTTCCGGTTAATAGTCCTCTCTTGAACCAAAAGCTAAATGCCTAGTAGATTTCTCTTTGAACTAATAGCATAAAACTTTATGGTAAAAATGTAATAACACAATATCAGAATGCCTTCAAGCCCATTTTACAAGGTGTGTCATCGACCAGCTGGCGCTTGAGGCCATTGGTGAACGGATCCGCCAGGTTCTCCTGACTCCAAACGTCAATCACTGCAATAACACCCCTCTTAATGAGATCGTGTACTGCCATGTGCTTCAACCGCACAGTCATCTTCTTTTCGTTGAAGAGGTCATTTGATGCCACCGTCGCAGTCGCCTGGTTGTCGCAGTATATCGGTATCTCCGGTATTTGCGCCCCAACCACTGGAAGATCATACATGAGCTCCCGAAGCCATTCTGCTTCCTCCGCTGCGGTATCAAGTGCATAGAACTCAGATTCCAAGGATGACCACGAGAGCATAGTCTGTTTCTTCGATTTCCACGATATAGCAGCTCCATCCATTGTGAAAATGTATCCACCTGTGGACCTCTCGCTCTCCACTTCTGAGCACCAGCTGGCATCACTGAATCCTTCCACTATCGGCAGATCTCCGCTGTAGTGCAGTGCATATGTCTGAGTCTTCTTGAGATATCTCATAACCCGTTTCACAGCCTTCCAGTGCTCAATGCCTAGGTTGCTTGTGAAATGACTCATCATTCCCACGAAAAAAGCTATATCAGGCTTTGTGACAGTAGTAGCATACATCAAACTTCCTATTACACTTGCATATTCCAGCTATCTGACGCTTTCCCCTGAATTAGGCTTCAGCTTCGGATCACACCTGTACGGCGTATCGATCCCTGAAAGATCCTGATACCCATAACGAGTGATCATCTTCTCAACATAATGAGACTGTGACAGCGCTAGTCCAGTGTTAGTCCGGATGATCTTGATCCCTAAGATCACATCAGCTTTCTCCAAGTCCTTCATACTGAACTTGCTCGAAGGGACACTGGCTTTATTCCTATCCCTGAGTCAAGATCCAAGGCACAGTCGCCTTCGGTCGTCTTGCCTTTGATCTTTGATGCCCTCCCCAACGGAAGAAATGTTGTTGCTCCTTCTGAGTTCGTGATGTGCTTTGGCTTTTCCACAATCTCCCCTGCTTGTGGCACTGACATCTAATACAGGGATTGGAGGCCTAACCACTCTTGTCTTGGATTCTCTTTAATGGACATACCCATATCCGTACCTAGGATCAGCATGTCGTCCACGTACAGACAAATGATCACACCTCTTCCATCAGCGAACTTCGTGTAAACACACTTGTCCGTCTCGCTGATAATGTAGCCATTTGACCTTATAACCTTGTCAAACTTCTCATGCCACATCTTGGGAGCCTGTTTAAGACCGTACAAGGATTTCACCAACTTGCAGACTTTGTCTTCAAGACCCTTTACGACAAATTCCTCTGGTTGTTGCATGTAAACCTCTTCAGTCAGCTCGCCATTTAGGAAAGTCGTTTTCACATCCATCTGATGTATCACCATCTTATGTATCGCTACGAGAGCAATCAACATTCTGATGGTGGTAATCCGGTCTACTGGAGTATACGTGTCAAAGTAGTCGATCTCCTGCTTCTGAGAAAACCCCTTTGCCACTAGCCTGGCCTTGAACTTGTCAATGGTTCCATCAGCTTTCATCTTCTTTTTGAAGATCCACTTGCATCCGATAGGTTTTGCTCCTTCAGGTAGATCAACCAACACCCAAGTGTTATTGGAGGTGATTGATTCAATTTTATTGTCTATCGCCTCCTTCCAGAAAATAACATATCTGGTCTTCATCGCCTTATCATAGGTAAGCGAATCTGTTTCCACATGATAGGGGATGAAGTCATCTCCGAAGTTCTTCGGCCTCCTCGCTCGCTTCGACGACGGCTCAACGAGTTCTGGTTCAATCGTTGTCTCCTCAGCAACAACTTCATCTTGGACAACTGGCTCATTGAAGATCTCAGTCTCTTTTGCACCTTCATCATTCTCCGGAATGTCCGTTAGAACAATATTTTTGTGCCTTGTAAACTTGTCTTCAAAATATTCAGCATCGCGAGATTCGATAATATGATTTGGCTCAATATCAAGAAATCTTCGAGCATCACTCTTCTCGACATACCCCAAGAAGATCGTCTTCGTAGTCCTTGTCCCCAGCTTCTGAATCTTCAGATCTGGGAGCTTCACATAAGCCAGACACCCCCACACTCGAATGACATTCAAGTTAGGTCTGACTTTGAACCAGAGTTCATGAGGAGTTACGTCCGAAGTTGCATACGGCACTCTATTTAGAATAAAAGTGGCCGTCAATGCAGCTTCTCCCCAGTAGCATTTAGGAAGATCCGAGTTAGCAGCATTGAGTTCATCATTTCTGTCAGCGTTCTGTTCTTCCTCTCCGCTACTCCGTTAGATTGAGGAGAATACGGAGCAGTAGTCTCGTTTATGATTCCATGTTCTTTGCAGAACGATGTGAATTCATGAGACTGATACTCTCCGCCTCGATCATTTTTGAGTAGTTGTAGATCAGTTTAACGTTCAGCTTCAGCCCTGAAGTCTCTGAACTACTCGAATGCTGCATCCTTCTACTTGAGAAGTCATGCGAACATGCACTTCGAGAAACACTTCGAACCGGCCTCTGTGGAGAATTGATAAAAGTCACATATAGCTGAGTGTACTAACTCCAGATGATCAGTACTTTAGTTCAATCGTCTGAGCAGCTTCACAACAGTCTTGCATCTGCACAGACCTTAAATTCCTTCACCTCCTTACCCCCATATTTTGAAGATAAGGTCCCAGTAGGACAGCTTGAGTCTGCTTCTATCATAGAACAAGTCTCAGTCCATTCAATGAAGTAACTTCATCGCCATCAGCAGAAGTTCGAACATCCCTTCAGCATCGAACATCTTTTCAAAGCATGTTCCTCGCCAAGAAATTACCATCTGGCTAGTACGAATGTCCATCTTTCAAGTTTGTATCAGACAACAGACTTTCTGAGATCAGATCTCCGAAAAATCTCTGGTACGTGCAACACGCATTCCAGTGTCCTTGTCGGTGGTTAATAACCATTGTCTCAATCTTCAGAACTTCTGCAAGATATATGTTCGCCATCGAGACCTTTGTCATAACAGGGCTCGTCCTTGGTGAACAACTCCTTTGAGAGCACATGTAGTCAGATGCACTAGTGTCAGACCACTAGTCAGCTACCACGCTCGATAACTCAACCTGTGCAATAATAGCAACCAAGTTAAGTAATCAAAATAACCAAGTTTAGCTATACCTGCTATTTTGGTTTGGGCTTGGATTTGCATTCACTCGTGTAGTAGCCCTTCTTGCCACAGTTGAAGCAAGTCACGTGGGACTTAGACTTCTGTTCCTTGAACGAAGGACCGTTCACTTTCAGATTAGTGGAGTCCTTCTTCTTATGATGAGAAGCAACATGCTTCCCCTTGAACTCTCTTATCTGTACCAAGTTGGCCTTAGCCAGTTGTTTGGACAGAGAGTCCATCTTCTGTTGAGATCGTATTTCGTCCTCAACGTGGATCTCTTATAGAAGATCTTCCAAGCTAATGTCCAGCTTCTTCCGATGCATTCTAGCATAGAAGTTGCTCCAACCAGCGGAAAGTTTTGAGACTATCCATCCAACGACAAATTTGTCGACGAGGGGCATCTTCTCATCATCTAACTTCTGGCACAACTTTAGGAATTCCTTCACTTGAGGTAGCATCGATATCTCGTCTTCGAAGAGCCACTTGTGGTACTTCTCGACGATGAAGATTTTGGACCTGATCTCATCATCTTCATATAGCTTACCCAAAGAATCCCAGATCTCTTTGGCCTTCACCTTTTTAGAATATGACTCTGCCAGAGAGTCTTCTATAGAATTGAGAATCAGCAGTTTACAGATGTTGTTTTCTTTCTTCCATTTGCTCTGCTTGACGAGTGCAGCAACAATAACATCGGCAGTTCCTCCTTTTGGAATCGTCGGTTCATCCTCAATCAACACATGGTCTACGTTCACGAGTTGAAGATTAAGGGTGACCTTCCTCTTCCAGATTTGGAAATGTTCTCCGTCGAATTTTTCCAACTTGTTAAAACTGGTATCGATGAGAGAAGCACGAGTTTTCCATCTTAATCTTGCTTTGAGATTGTTATTTCTGAGGCGTAATTTTCGATGGAAAACAGAGAAACGAAACAGTTGTCTCAATAGTAACAACGTTTCATAGCAACACTTCAAAGAAGGTGCACACAAAGATCCTTGGAGGATTCTTGGTAACGAAAATCTAAAGAGATTTCGTTACAACAGCAAACGAAAGTAGAGCTTCTTTTAGGAAGGTACAAATCGAGTTGCTAGCAGCAGCAACGAAAGCCCACAAGAAGTATCTGATTAGATCAGAGAAGAAGAGAAGGAAAGAAGAAAGAGAAAGGCAGCTTTGCTGGGGTGATAAGATCACCGTTGCTCAAAGCAAGATTCGCCTATATACGATCCGCTTCCAGGAACCAGCAAGTTCTAGAGAACTTCTGGAACGCTCGTCAGTCAATATTTGAGACTTGAACGGGCTTCCTGGACTTTACGGACTCCTTTAACTCTCTTCTTGGTGCATTTTTCAAAGGAGGCCAAGGGGGCTCTATTTATAGAGTGGAGTGAGACTTCACCTCTTCTCCTATCCGATGTGGGACTAAAATACCAATACTCAAAAATAGAGTTTGATATTTTAGAACATCCCACAATCAGCATAGAAGTGTGCCAGTCCACGCCTACCCCCCGAACACTCCCGTGTATGCACGAGACATCCTGGAGTCCGTGTCCGAGTCCGAGTCCGCACAACAAAAATCAACTTACATCTTTGTTGGAATTAATCATTTTTTCTTCTAGGAAAATACTTCCACATGACACACACTTGTGCCCCACCACATCTCATGTGCACACCTCAGCACGAGCAATGTATTATATTGAGATACTCACCATTTGGTGTAGCCGATGTGGGACTATCTTTTATAGTCCAAAGGCAAAAACACCAACACTTACTTCTCTTAACTTTGAGATATAATTTGTCAATTTCTGAAGAACTTTTGGTGATGGCAATAAGTCCCGACACTATACACTCAAATGACATCAAAGGATACTAGTACAAACTTTCTTGAGTATTCCTTGATCAAATACTGAATTCATTATAGCTTGAAATGTGGAATGAGCATTACTAAGCTCAAGAGACATCACTAGAAATTTATAACGACCCTCATGAGTTACAAAGGCAGTTTTGTGTACCTCCTCTTCAACTACTCTTACTTGATGGTACCCTGCCCTCAAGTATTGGCTCCATTTGGTTCATCAAAAAATTCTTGTACGAAGGGTATATGAAATTTATCCTTCACTGTATTCTGATTGAGAGTCACGTAGTCTATGCAGTATGCACATCCTCCAACTCCCATCAAATTTCTTTACTGGTATCACTGGAGAAGAGTATGTGATTTTTTTTATATGTCCGACGTTACCCACGGAACTTTGTGCACGTTGCATTACATATCTTTTGGGCCCACTGCTCCCAACTTCCACCATTTTTTTATAAATAGAAGGAATAATAAACCCCCTGGCTCGATTAACTGATCTTCCGCCACCCAGTCATGGTCTTATACCTCTTCTCGGAAACTATAAGAATTACTCGAGTACAATTAGAAGAGTACGTGATAACTCCACTGTTCAGCATTAACCCTTAACAATTAATGATTACATCCTTGTATACCCCTTTACTCAGTAATCTCTCACCATTAGCAACCATGACTTCAAAAGACTTATTTTTGTTGGTTTAAGCCCTAGTCTGTCACTAAATTGACGTAGGTATAATCGGTCGGTACTCGACTGGTTTTTCGGTATTATTTAATTGATATTTTTTTAAAAAAATAATAACAATATCGTACTATTTAGAATCTATTTTTTGTGGTTTCGGTTAAATGATATTCGGTCAGTTTTTGTCTTCGGTAGCGGTATTTTACCAATTAACATTTGATTAATAATACACTTATTATTATGGAACCTCTTAATCTAAACTTTTTACTTTTTTTTTTTTGGAAGCATTAAATTTCAAAGTCAAGTCTATGCCAACCAAACAATAAATCAAATTTATTAGAGCAATCGGTAAGAAGTCGCAAACACCAAAAACTAGTTTTAAAGATCCAACACAATTACTAAATTCAATCCTTAACATAAGTTCAACAATTTTTTTTACTTGTAAGTACATACGTACATACATCGTGGGAAAGCTGCTCTCCTCTCTATACTGATGTTATTCTGTGCATAATAACAACAAATGTCTAATTCTTATGGGTCAGATCAACGGCGGAATCCGCTGAGGTGTGCTCCAGCCCATCACAAAATAAAATTTTATTTATTTTTATATGTTTCTTTTGTTTTTATATATGCGTCAGTTCACATTCCAGTCTAATCCAACCCATCCTAGTTCAAATTTTCGATTCCGCTCTTGGGTCAGATTAATGTTCTTCTTCTCTTTGGACTCGAGACTTTTGGGTCATATTTTTCTTCTTGCTTTTCTGCATTCACATTTAAACATAGAGAGATTAACAAATTTATGTACATAATACCGATTTTTTTTTTACCACCAAGATACTTGGTAAGTTTTATGGGTCGAATTAATGTTCTTGAATCCAAAGATTTTTGTGTCATGTTTGTCTTCTTGCTTTTATGCATACTCATATAAACATAACAGGGCAAAAAAAAAACTCACATATTGTCACTCCAACGCAAGTCAGGCTAAGATTTGATGTGGGTTTAAAAATTTGTAGAGTTTTGGACTAAAAGTGAGGATACTCTAAGCACGAGTCGGGAGCTATATATAGCCTGTCATGAGATAACCTTAAGCTGTTTTTTTCTTCTTCTTTTTGCGATGCCTGATGTAACACAGAGGACTTTGTGCATGCTGCGTTGCATGCATTTGGGGCCACTGTCGACAATTTTCACACACACACACACACTCACACCTCTCCTGCGGTTCGTCCCAAGACCGACCGCCTAGCTAAAAAGGTTATACCTCTCTCCCTGACCAAAAGGGCCAGCTGAGTTCGGTAACCTTAAACTGTTACTTGTCTGTCAAGTTTATGTTTAAACATGATAACAAGATATACATGTATATCCTTCATATTAATCACAATCTCTTTAGGGGTGCATATAATCAATAGTTTGGTGGATTCATGTCCGAACAGTACATAGGCTCGAGCCTATGCAAAGTTCAATATGCTCATGCTCGAACTCTGACATTTGGCCCATTCTCATCTCAAACCCTAAGAGCCAAATTCAGACTTCTTTCTCCTCATTATACTACAACTAAATTTTATTTGTTTTGTCTAAAACAGGATCCAAAGCTACTCAGAATTCTCTTTGATCCCCTCTAATCTAAACACAGAATGAATTTTACCAACAATGTTGGTTACTACTTTGTTCCTATTTATGCTAAACTGTGCCAAGTCTCAAAATGTATTTTGTTTTGTCCCTTTTTCCATTTTAAGAAGAGTGGTGTTTCCTGATTGCTCTCTGTGTATTTCCCTATCAAACTTGAGCGAGCTCTTCTGTACTAGTGTAGTTCTTCAAACACCACGCTAATCAAATATTTCGTCTTCTTTTATTAAAGAACAAAGGCCTACTGAACCTGCATATAATTTGAATAAATGAGATCCATAACAAATAATCTAACAAACTAAAATTAATACCCACCAATTCAGCATTAAATTCAAAACAATTATTTAATTAGCTGACTAAGTAGTATAGAACCAATATAAGTAAATGTTACGTTACTGCAATAATCCAAAGAGAACAATTCCATTATTCCCAAAATGTTTACTTCAGCTTAGTATGCATGAGTTTCAAGCATTCGCTCACACAGGAAAGAAAAAGATAAAATTATATAAGAAATACAACCAAATGAGATATCATCAGCACTCCTCAAGATCAGTATGTTCTTTTTGGCTACATTGATACATGCCATGAATACATTGTCTATAATTAGACTTTTCTGATATATGGAAACATATGGCTCCTCGAGCTGTTGAAGAAGCATTGCCGCTTTTCCACTACAGCAGAATGTTGGTAATAAAAAAGAAAAGGAGAACTGAATCCTCTGATGGTAGGCATTTGAGTGGATTACAGAGACATATTTTCTGATGTGAAAACAGTGTATAAAATTATGCTCAACAAAAACAAGTACAAAACCAAATGAACTGTGTGTCGTTATGCACCTAAGCTTGTTCTGCTATATTACATTTGAGGTAAAAATGAAGACATCGGTAAATGAGGGAATCTTCACCTGTGTGAATGGTGTGTCACTTCGATCGTGTGAGAACCATGTGGGCAAGTTCCACGAGAGCTTGCCTCGAGATGCGTGTGTTCTCGTCATCACTTTCAGGAAGTGAATTGATTGATTCAATTGCAAATTTGATATGTTCAGCAGCTAATTCTCTTGCCCTCTCGATTCCCCGACTCTTTCCAAGATAGTCAAGGGCCTATAATTATACGATGTGTGGTCATAAAATTAATTGAGCCTTTGACAACACGAATGTGCATGATTCTTGCGTAATAGGCATGGAAAAGAATATAGAACACTAGAAGAACATTTTCCAATGATGCATGCTTATTCTCAACGAATGTACGATGTTAAATACCCACGAGATTACTACTACTACTACTAATACTCAAGATTCAAAGTAAAATCTTTGCAGGTTCATAAAATATGGTGTACATGCAAAAGTAGAGAGAGATCAACACGACTAACATGCAACATTAGAAATACAATGATTGGTATATCAAAACCCGTCTTTCCTTCTACTTGCAACACCAAGGCATTCTACTGTTCACACTATTATCATTGTTTTACGTAAGCTTTTTGAAGTTTGATTATTCTTTCTGACACGTAACCAAGTGAGGGTCGAGGGTTAAAGGTTCAGCCACTGCACTAAGTGAGGGTCGAGGTTTATACTTATTCTAACACGTTCCTGCATGGCGAAGGTCCATTTTGGACAGAGTTAGATTTCCCCAGTGGTATCTATTTTCTATAAAAGTCGCTTAAAATGTGCGTAAGCGGAATTTCGAATACGGTTTGGTATGATACCATTTTAAAATGCGCACTTGAGTAGATTCGAACCCGAGTTACTCTAATATAATGTTAAAGTTTCTACCACTGTCACTACACAAACTTTAGAAATGTAGTGACGGTTGAGGATTATATTTGTTCTATAAATCCAACATACGTCTATCAAGGTTGTTAAGGGTTATATTAGAGTTATGAGTTAATGGGCTTTAGTCCCACATTGTTTAGAATCATAAGAGAGGAGGCTAGCCGCTCCTATATATATGTAGTCTTTCATCAATAATAATCATATCATTATTTTCATTCTACATGGTATCAGAGCCAAAACCCTAGCCGTCACCCACCACTCTCCTTCTCTCCACAAAACCCTAATCTCCACACCATAAAAAAACCTAGCTGCCACCCCCTCGCCCCTGTCAGCGCCCCCCTGCTGCCCCCCCCCCCCTGTCAGCGCCCCCCTGCTGCCCCCTTTTCGACCTGTCAGCCCCCCCCCCCCCCCGTCAACCCCCCATGTCAGCGCCCCCCCTGTCAGCCCCCCTGCCTCCAATCCCTAACCCTCTCCTTCCATCAGCCGCCACCCACTCCCTCCAAATCCTAGTTTAGTTTCTAAAAAAAATAATAAAAATTCATTGTTGGGATTCTCAGAGGGGAAACATTTGTTGGAACCTCTACCCATCAATGCTGAAAATTTAACAAAGAGCACACATATGGTTTGTTGTGCATGAATCTTTGTTTCTTTTCTTGATCTTCACACCAGGATCTATCATAGGTTACCATGGGTTATCTCTCTGTCCTGGTTTGTGATCCACACTCTCTTCTTTCTATGCGCGTATGCCGGTTCTGGTTCCGTTTTTAGCGCATTAGCAGAGTTGCTGTGTTTATCAAGTGGAAAGAACACATCGACAGTCAAATCTCTGACAAATGGAAGACACTACGGCGAATAGCAGTGCCACAGATACTAGTATCGACAACACACTAGCAGGCACTAGCATGGCGATTTCCTTCATTCGACTTGTCGATCGACGGTTGGAAGGGCCGGAGGGCTACTCGACATGGAGAAAGAAGGTCGAGAAGACACTTCGAGGAATGCGGTTGTCCAAACATCTGACTGACAACCCTCCAGCAGACGATGATCCCATCTTTGAGCAATGGGAGACAGATGACAGTCGACTGTTTACACAGTTGATGAATTCCATGGAACCATCGGTGGAAGACATGGTTCAAAATACGGACTCCGTGAAGGAGTTATGGAAAATGTTGGCGGCGGCGTTTGATGGTAAACGCGATTTGTCTCGTATATGACTCGGTCGTTGGTGTGTACCGAGCAAATCAAGGAGACAAATCTCATAAAGATCATTTCCGGGCCTTCAAGGCTATGACGGATGAGATCGACCGCGTGTTACCTCTTACGTCGGATATTAATGAAGCACGGGCTCAACGTGAGCAGCTTCATGTCATGACTTATCTCGCCTCTCTCCGTCCTGATGCGGACTCTGCTCGTTCTCAGATTATTGCTGGATCTGATGTACCGTCCCTGTTGGAAGCACACTATCGTGTCCTTCGGGCTGCCAAAGTTGTTGAGACCACTCCGGGTGATACTCATGCTGATCATTCTGCTCTCGGGGCCGCTCGTACAGGATTTCGTGGTGGTCGTGGCGGCCGACGGGGGTGGCCGTAATGCTGGCCGTGATGGAGGAAGGGCAATGGCGGTCGTGATGGAGGAAGACCGCGCACATGCTTTAACTGTGGTCAACTTGGCCATTTCTATCGGCAATGCACTAAATCACCTGCTGCTAATATCACCACTGATGCCCCCGGTGATGGTGTCCGCTCTATTCAGATGACTTCGGACTCATATACAGAGTTCCTTCATTTCCAGCCTCAACGTCGTGGGAAAGCATCTACGTCTGGTTCCACAGCCGGATACTCAGTCGCGTGCATAGTGAAACCCAAGCAATGGATAATTGACTCTAGTGCATCCTCCCACATGACTGGTAACGCAGGTATGATACATGATTATGTACCTGTATGTCGTGCTTCTGGCATTACTGTTGCCAATAGCGGTTCCCTAACAGTCCGAGGCCGTGGAAGTGCCAATCTTTCTTCCGGACTGTCACTCAATTCTGTACTGCTTACTCTTGGGAACCCGTTCAGTTTAATTTCTATTAGTCAAATTACTCGTGAACTACATTGCTCGGTAATATTTTTCTTAATGGTTGTGTTTTTCAGGACCTGAAAACTGGAAAGACTATCGGTAAGGGACATGTGACTAGAGGCTTATACCTGTTTGACGCAACTCCTTCTGTTGTCTGTGCCGACATGAAACTCGATCTTGTCGAGTTACATTGTCGGTTAGGCTATCCATCGTCCCAAGCTCTCCAGAAAATGTACCCATCTTTAGATTTTTCCTCTTCTTTTCATTGTGAGCCATGTAGTTTAGCTAAGCATCATCGAGTTCCTTATCCGGTGAGTCCAAATAAAATTGCTTTCGCTCCTTTTGAGTTGGTGCATTCTGATATATGGGGACCCTGTCCGACTGACTCTGTAATGGGTTTTAAGTACTTTGTTACTTTTGTCGATGATTACTCACGTGTCACTTTTGTTTATTTGATGAAAAATCGCTCTGAATTATTTAACATCTGGTGCAACTTTCATGCTGAAATAAAAACACAAATTGGTCTTCCAATCAAATTTTTTCGGAGTGACAATGGTCGTGAGTATTTATCTCGTGATCTCGATAAATATCTGGCCCTCAATGGCATCATCCACCAAACCTCTTGTGCGTACACACCACAACAAAATGGTGTAGCCGAACGCAAGAATCGTCATTTATTGGAAACAACACGTGCTCTTATGTTTCAAGTACGTACTCCCAAGCAATTTTGGTCGGATGCGGTTCTTACTGCTTGTTATCTTATTAACCACATGCCATCGTCTATTTTCAATGGTAGCTCTCCATTTTCTAGGCTTTTTTCTGGACGAGAACTATTTCCTCTGTCTCTCCACATCTTTGGCTGCTTATGCTATATTCGGGATACCCGACCAACCCTTTCTAAATTAGATCCTAAGGCAATACAATATATTTTTTTGGGTATCCTAAAGATCAGAAAGGGTATCGGTGTTTCTCCCATGTCTTAAAGCGATATTTTTTCACTCAGGATGTTACTTTTGTAGAAACAGAATTTCTATCATTCCCACAATCAACGGGTCCGGCTCCTCTGGTCTATCCAGAAGATGATGTTTTGTTATTTCCTCATCAAACATAACAACTTCCCGTACGGGTGTCCTCCCTTACCGAGCCAGTCTCCCAGGCAGATGGTGTAATGCCCCGCTCCGCACGGCGCATTATGCTGAAGCGTTGACTCAAAGAGTCACGTTGACCGAATAAAATGTATCGATGCGAATCGATACGAGAGTTACGTTGTCTCGAGCAACGCATCGAGCTAAGTCAATGCGAAGAGTTGCCTTGTCCCGAAAGAATGCATCGAGTGAATCGATGCGAAGCGCCGCGTTACCCCGAAGGATAAGTGCGTTGAATCGGCTCGAAGATTCTAAGAAATCGAATCGACCAAGGCGCAAGTCCGAATCGATGCAAGTATTGATTTTAGTTGGTTTCGTGTGCATGCTATACGTTTACGCAAAAATATTAGAGGTCGACATTTCGACAATTTTGCGACGGGTCCGCGAAACCAAATCGTCACCTTGCGACGGACTGGGACTTGGGCACGGTAAGCCAAATCGGACGTATAATTCAATGAAGCACGAAGTGCTCGAATGACCAAGTCAGGAGAGTGGCCATGCAACGAAGTTATGAAATCGAGCCACATCGGCTAGACGAAACGACAAGGTATATCGACTCAAGGTGGGAGAATTGACTCTTCTTTTTACTCCTTCATGCGATAAGTCAAAATATATCATTGTATACTAAGTTAACCAATCGACGCCACGGACATGGTCCGATCGGAAGATAAATCATAGTGTGTTGAACACTAAGTACAATCGAAATGAAACGTGCATCGAATGCACGAGTCGCTATGGAACATTGGATATCGCAAAGACGAGCGCCCCGGTGCGCAAGCCGCAAGAACATGGGATAACTGTATTTGGCGAGTGCCTTAGTGCATGAACCATACCGTGCTTTCGCGCACGAGTTAGAAAGGATAGAACATTGAAAGACAATAGGCGAGCGCCCTAGCACACAAGCCACGAACATTGAACACTGAGACATAGAACATGGAAATACGGCTTCGACGCATGCAGCAAGTGCACAACACGAAGGATAGATGATAAATGTGTCGGAACGTGCCTACGTGCACGAGATCATAAGAGATGGCTTCGTTGCGAAAGAATACAGTTGTGGCATGAATGTGACGGAACTATCAGACATGGCATGATGCCTCGAAAGGTGTTCGTGGCCTTCGGGTCGTTCGGTTGACGAACATTGAGTTGAGGCATAATGCCATAGAACATTGAAACGAAGTATGAAACGTAAGAACATAGAAAGTTAACGGAAGAAATACGAGATGATAAAGTCTGAGTCTCGGACTCAACACTATGCTTGGTTGTTTGAATAATAAGGGCGTTGCATGGTCGAATGGGATGGACTTAAGATTAAATGTGATAATAACTCGTGCACGAGTGTTCCCTCGAGCGGCTAAATGCCGGAGCGCCCCGGAATCGTTTGGCCTAGGAGGGAATGATATCTTTGTTAGGCGCACATCCTTAAGACGAGTAGCACTCGCTTATAGATGAGGAAAAGCCGCAAATGATGGTATGCAGCGGAAACGTTTCGGTTGTTTGGGATAGCAACCCAACCCGTGAAACGCCGGGCTACCCAACCAAATTCGAGAAAAGGAGAGAAAAGTAAGGAAACTCCTTTAGTCCATTCCGGCGCGGATATGCCCACGACCTTCATATAGCTAAGGAACGATGGGTTGAAAGTGTAGGCACGTATGTGTCCCGCACACATAGATCCTGCTTAGAGATGCACTTATAACATGACAGGAAAGGAACGGGACGTATTCACCTTGCGTCAGTGCAATGAACGCAAGGACGAGTGCGTCGACTTGGTAAGTCGCGCCACGAAACAAACACGAGATTACTTGTCTGCTTGTCTATTTCAATTCGAATAACATGCTTGTCATGCTAACATGCTCTACTGCTTTCGAATATGCCATGAAATTGACCCTAAGGAGAACATAGCAAGATCATAAGCTAAGTTGCATGATTCAACATAAATACTACAATGTCGGTTTGGAAAGATCTTTGCATCAGTACATGCGATGACGAACGTACTGATCCCCCACCAGCTTCATGCAGGGTGCAGGGAATGGATGGCTCGCCGCGAAGCTTCGCTTGAACGCGTTGAGGCTTGGAATGCCGAAGCGTATTGAAGTGTGCGATCGCATTGACGCTCGGATATGCAACAGGATTAATGCGGCCGAGATATAGAAGGCATGATGTATGGAACGGTAAAATTCTTTGTGGGCAAGAGAGAACCTGAGTGTTGTAGCCAATCTGGCATATATTGTTAGGCTATCGAAAGCCTTTGTAATCTCAGTTTTGAATATCAATAAAGAGAATTGTTTCGTATAATTTGTTTTCCTTTCGTTGTTAATATCGAATCAAAAAAAAAAAGATAACCATTTGAGAACTTGTCATCTTGCCTAGCACGAGCGCAACTCCTGGCTCGTACGGCATCACGCCCCCTGCGAGGACGATGATTCGGGTGATTCCGGGTCGGAGCGTGACAAATTGGTATCAGAGCTCTAGGCTCAATTTTCTCTGGACGCTCGCTTCATTACAATTCTAAGAGTTGCCCACCACCACTTGAAATCACTCTTGACTCTACTCGATGCCGCACTGGATGTTCCATACAATAAGTCTAATACTAATCGTGTAATTTTGCCGCATGTGTTTTGAAAATTACATGATGTTTGCTAAGAAAGTCGCGAAGAATTTATTGCATTAAGTACAACAAGCCCTGAAATGTTAGTTGCTGCAAGTGCAACAAATTGTGAAAGGCGATTTGAGATATTGTTGCAATGTAACATGTTGAATGAGAAATAAAACCATGCACGACGTGCAATGGGTTGTGAATATTGGTTGCACCAATGCGGGAACTTAAATAATGCGTTGCAATGAAAGTGATAAGTCAATATCGAATGTGTTGAACGGATTTGAGCATTGACTTTGAAAGTCGAGAATAAATTGTTGCACGAGGTGCAACAGATGTTGAAAATAAATCGTTGCACGAAGTGAAATGAAATGTCGAAAATAAATTGTTGCACGATGTGCAACGCGTGTCGAAAGTAAAATTGTTGTACGTGGTGCAACGCATATCAAAGTAGTCGTTGCACGGAGTGCAAAGGAAATTGGAAATAAATCGTTGCACGAGATGCAACGGAAGGAAATAAAATCATAAAATCGATAGAATGAATCGCTCGGTTGCATACCGAACTTGTGTTGGTAAATGAAAACATTGGCCGAGTTATGTCGGATTTTGATAGAGTCAAAGTTACGGTTGTGATCAAGCACGATTACTATGGAAATCGTGAGTCGGGAGAGATTGTTGGTTTATACTAAGTATAATGCGAGGAAATGGCTTGATTTCCGAGTGGTATATGCCATACCACGTAGGCGATGAATGACTCGATTCCGAGTGGTATATGGTATACCACTTGTGCGATGAATTGCATTGACGCGTTGTGAGAATTGCGGAAGGTTTGTCCGCAACGGACGGGAGAGTACCGAGACTCGATTGGAAATTTGTATGACGGTATGTTGATGCAAGTGTTCTTCGAAAATCGGTTGGGACGATAAGGCGAGACTCGTATCAATGAACGATACGTCGGACGAAAATTATAAGTTAGTCGGACGACCGAGACTAGCGGAACGATTTTGCCTTGAAGCAATAATCGGATCGACGGGAAAGGAAAACTTGAACTTACGAACGAGTCGCACGACTTGCGATCTCGATAGAAATGTTGGACGAGGCAAATCGAATCGCACGACTTGCGATCTCGATAGAAATGTTGGGCGAGGCGAATCGAATCGCACGACTTGCGATCTCGATAGAAATGTTGGGCGAGGCAAATCGAATCGCACGACTTGCGACTTCGGTGAGAAAGTTGGTTGATACGAGTAATCGTGCCTAAGAAATAGTTGGTTACGTTACGGCGAAACTCATTTGAGTACGACTGAAAAATACACGAAACTTAGAGGACGAGATCGTATAACTTGAGGGTTCGATGTTAGATAATCGGTAACTCAGTTACGCGATCAAAGTATAGCGGGATGCGGCGAATCGAAAAACGAGTTGATGCGTATGGAAAAAGTTTGTTGCGAACTTGGACGTATGCAATGCAAGTTGTCAACGTTGAAACGGATTCAAAGTTGACCCTTACGCTATCGAAATTGATACGACGTATCGAGATCGATACGTAAGGAAACGTAAGCACGATGTGGGAATATAAAATGGAGTGCGTCTCGCGCTATCAAAGTTTTGTAAATAACAATTCGAGAATGAAACGAACTGGTTGATCATGAACTTCGTGATTGATCAAGACGAGACTATAAGTCATCGACGATTGCTCGATGCGTATAGCATCTCGTGTATCGACCCGCAAATAAAGATAGACTCGAACTCAATACGAGTAGATGCGTCGTGAATAGCAGAATCATCGACAGTAGTGCATGACTTTACTCGGAGGATAGTTGCGCCGATAGAAACGGTTTTGTCCGAAATCAGGTAGTCGCATAGAAATCGTCGGAACGTGATTTGGCTCCGAAATAAGATATAGCATGGTTCGTAGTAAACTGTCATTCGGTGATGATCCACAGTTATCGAGCGTAGCTTCGGGGCAGCTGACCCTAAAAGACTTGACCGCAAAATCAAATTGAATATTGCAGACCGTAAGATGACCCATGCGATATCGCATAGGAGATTGCATCGATAACAAATATAACATGGTGCATGTTGACGATAAGTCTAGACGATCGAGAATTATTGGAACAGCTTTCGATTAAGAATGATGTAGCTAGATTTTGAGTATTCGTCGGATGAATGCTCGAATGGTTATGTTGGTCGACGATCGAACTTGAAATTCACCAACGAACTTGGTGATTCGGATAGGCGAGTGCGAGAATCGTGCTATGCACGAGAGAGAACGATAAGGAAATGACTTACGAGTTATATCGTTAGA
This sequence comes from Iris pallida, assembly GCA_029216955.1. Classification (NCBI taxonomy): domain Eukaryota; kingdom Viridiplantae; phylum Streptophyta; class Magnoliopsida; order Asparagales; family Iridaceae; genus Iris; species Iris pallida. Next base: position 1,396,385 of record JANAVB010013000.1, on the reverse strand, counting down.
TTCGGATTCACCTTGCAATTGAGCTTGCGTGAATCGAACTTATATTCGATGTTGCGAGACGGATAAGTTGGAAATTTGGCTAGTGAATTCCTACTCGTTAAGAAATCGAATGTAAGACGCATCGTAAAGATCCTCGTGTCCAGGCGATCGTTGCCTTGAGCATCGTCGACTGGAATTAACTTGTGTCGGATAGATTGTGGCCTTTGTACAATATCAATTTGAGTTGCGTCGGGAGAAGTTAAGCACGGTGTCTAGGTAAGTCACCTAGCGGACGTAGTCCTGAATGTTGATACTTTTGCAAGTCAACAAAAGGGAATCACGTCGAGATAAGATACGAAGTGAAACTTCAGAAATAAGTTGGGTAGCAACGTCGAACGCAAGGCGTTGCAGAGACTCGTTGTGATTGGATGCGCGACGGCTTTACGCGACGCATAGAATTGATAGTCCATACGAAACATACGAAAAGATAAATGCGATTTCTGAATCGCATCGTGTGCAGTGACTCTATTGAATAAATCACGTATGTATCGAATATACGTATGCGATGTGAATTTCGAGAACAGTTGCTAAGGATAAGTCCGATCGAAAATACGAGATGGCAAGCATAGGATTGAAATTTACCTGTCAACTTTGTTCCAATTTGCTACGACTGGACTTGGTCGAAATACATATATCTTCGGAACGCCTTGAATATAGGTACGGATCCAAATCGAGTTGTATACAAATTCAAATCGAGCTGCAAGAAGGACTTTAAAATGTTAGTGAAAAGCTTGCAAGATAGTGTGAAACTGAACAACATTGGTGGGACGAGATCGTAAAACGATCTATAAAACACTTAGTCGGAGTGTTGGTTTTGGTTCGAGGACGAACCTTGTTTTTAGTGGTATATTCTGTAATGTCCCGCTCCGTACGGCACATTACGCTGAAGCGTTGACTCAAAGAGTCACGTTGACCGAATAAAATGTATCGATGCGAATAAATACGAGAGTTACGTTGTCCCGAGCAACGCATCGAGCTAAGTCAATGCGAAGAGTTGCCTTGTCCCGAAAGAATGCATCGAGTGAATCGATGCGAAGCGCCGCGTTGCCCCGAAGGATAAGTGCGTTGAATCGGCTCGAAGATTCTAAGAAATCGAATCGACCAAGGCACAAGTCCGAATCGATGCAAGTATTGATTTTAGTTGGTTTCGTGTGCAGGCTATACATTTACGCAAAAATATTAGAGGTCGACATTTCACCTATTTTGCGATGGGTCCGCAAAACCAAATCGTCGCCTTGCGACGGACTGGGACTTGGGCATGGTAAGCCAAATCGGACGTATAATTCAATGAAGCACGAAGTTCTCGAATGGCTAAGTCAGGAGAGTGGCCGTGCAACGAAGTTATGAAATCGAGCCGCATCGGCTCGGCGAAACGCTGTATTGTCAAAGGCGCGCCCCAGGCACGCCTTGGCTCCAGGCGCAGGGACAGCGCCTTAACAGGGTCGAGGCGAGGCGCAGTTAGACAGGCGCAGGTTGTGCTTAAGGCGCGCCTTGATGATTTTGCGTTTTTTTTCTTCTGTCTTTTTCTTTTCTTTTTCACTTTTCCTTACTCTCTCTCTCTCTCAATCTCTCTTGTTTTATTGTTCTTTTCTCTCTCTTGTATTTGTTTTAGTGAAGATTACTGAAGTAGTGCCTTTTCTATTGTTCATTTTTGTTTTCTTTTTACTGTATACTGATGACTGGAATACTTTGGCACCAATTCGTTCCTTTTTTTGGTTCCTGCAAATTTTTTGCAGAATGCTTCTCACTGTATTTTGTTATTGTACTGAAAAATATTGCTACACTACTGCAATAACTGAAAAAAATTGCTAGACAATGCTGCTAGATGCAGTCAGTCTTTTTATTATTGTTTGTGCAATTTTTTTACAGTATATGTATTTTTTTCCACAGGATAAATGAGTCAATGTGAATTGTGAATTAAGACTAGAGAGGTGCACCATATATATATATATATATATATATATACCCCTCCTCCTTGGCAGCGTCCGCCGCGTCCCCTGACGCCATCGTTCCCGCCCCCCCGATCTTCCCTCCCCCGCTCCCCTCGTGGACCGCTCCTCCGCCTCCCTACGACCTCCGCCGTTTCCGCCGCGGGCTGGAGGCCCCTCTCCCCCGCCGCGGTTGACTGGCCCCGCCCCGGCCCTCCCCCGTGGCCCCCCCCACCCCCCTCTCCGGAGCTTCCTCCTCGCCGCCCTCGGCCTCCCCCTCCTCATCCCCCGTCCGGGCGGTCCCCGCTCTCCTGGCGTCGGGTTTCCCTCCGTTGCCGGCGGAGGTTGGGTGGCCCGAGGCGCCCCCTCGGGTCCCTCGCCCCCTCGGGCCCCGTCCCCGTTCCCGTCCCATCGGCTCTCGCGCTTCCACAGCGGGCCACGCGCGCGGAGCAGGCCTCGGGCCCCGCGTCGCCCGCCACGTGCCCGCCCCCTCGCGCGATGGGCGCCACGTGTCCCCCCTCCCGTTTTGGTCTGCAGGCCTGCCACCCCTCGGGCAGTGGAGCCGCCCCCGCCCTTGGGCCCTGGGCTGGCGCTGTCCTAATTCGAAATTCGTATTTTTTCGAATTTAGGTTTGCGTGTCTCCTTCTTCCAAAAAAAAAAAAAAACCCCTCCTAGTTAGGGCTGTAGGCCCACACTCTGCTCTTTTTTGCGAAATTTTTCGGAATTTCGGAATCACCTTTTCAATATTTTGTACTTGTTATTTAGTCTTCAGGGCTTTTGTGTTTCCCGGCCCCTGGAACTTGTACTGCTCGCTTAGAGCGCTTTCCATTCAATAAAATTGCTGTTTCTTTAAAAATATATATATATATATATATATATATATATATATGCGCCTCGTATCGCTCAGGCGCGCGCCTTAAGTGCGCCTTGCGCCTCGGGCGATATGGACTATTTGCGCCTTGCGCCTTTGACAACCTTGGCGAAACGACAAGACATATCGACTCAAGGTGGGAGGATTGACTTTCTTTTTACTCCTTCATGCGATAAGTCAAAATATATCATTGTATGCTAAGTTAACCTATCGACGCAACGGGCGTGGTCCGATCGGAAGATAAATCATAGTATGTTTCGAACACTAAGTTAGTACAATGGAAATGAAACGTGCATCGAATGCACGAGTCGCTATGGAACATTAGATATCGCAAAGGCGAGCGCCTCTGTGCGCAAGCCGCAAGAACATGGGATAACTGTATTCGGCGAGTGCCTTAGTGCACGAACCATACCCGTGCCTTCGCACACGAGTTAGAAAGGATAGAACATTGAAAGACAATAGGCTAGCGCCCTAGCGCGCAAGCCACGAACATTGAACACTAAGGCATAGAACATGGAAATACGGCTTTGACGCTTGCAGCAAGTGCACAACACGAAGGATAGATGATAAATGTGTCGGAACGTGCCTACGTGCACGAGATCATAAGAGATGGCTTCGTTGTGAAATAATACAGTTGTGGCATGAATGTGACGGAACTGTCAGACATGACATGATGCCTCGAAAGGTGTTCGTAGCCTTCGGATCGTTCGGTTGACGAACATTGAGTTGAGGCATAATGACATAGAACATTGAAACGAAGTATGAAACGTAAGAACATACAAAGTTAACGAAAGAAATACGAAATGATAAAGTCTGAGTCTCAGACTCAACACTATGCTTGGTTGTTTGAATAATAAGGGCATTGCATGGTCGAATGGGATGGACTTGAGATTAAATGTGATAATAACTCGTGCACGAGTGTTCCCTTGAACGGTTAAATGTCGGAGCGCCCCGGAACCGTTTGGCCTAGGAGGGAATGATATCTTTGATAGGCACACATCCTTAAGACGAGTAGCACTCGCTAATAGATGGAAAAAAGCCGCAAATAATGGTATGCAATGGGAACGTTTCGGTTGTTGGGATAGCAACCCAACCCGTGAAACGCCGGGCTACCCAACCAAATTCGAGAAAAGAATGAGAGAAAAGAAAGTAAGGAAACTCCTTTAGTCCATTCCGGCGCGGATATGTCCACGACCTTCATATAGCTAAGGAACGATGGGTTGAAAGTGTAGGCACGTATGTGTCCCGCACACATAGATCCTGCTTAGAGATGCACTTATAACATGACAGGAAAGGAACGGGACGTATTCACCTTAAGTCAGTGCAAGGGACGCAAGGACGAGTGCGTCGACTTGGTAAGTCGTGCCACAAAACAAACACGAGATTGCTTGTCTGCTTGTCTATTTCAATTCGAATAACATGCTTGCCATGCTAACATGCTCTACTGCTTTCGAATATGCCATGAAATTGACCCTAAGGAGAACATAGCAAGATCATAAGCTAAGTTGCACGATTCAACATAAATACTACAATGTCGGTTTGGAAAGAAAATATTTGCATCAGTACATGCGAGGACGAACGTACTGATCCCCCACCAGCTTCATGCAGGGTACAGGGAATGGATGGCTCACCGCGAAGCTTCGCTTGAACGCGTTGAGGCTTGGAATGCCGAAGCGTATTGAAGTGTGCGATCGCATTGACGCTCGGATATGCAACATGATTGATGCGGCCGAGATATAGAAGGCATGATGTATGGAACGGTAAAAACCTTTGTGGGCAAGAGAGAACTTGAGTGTTGTAGCCAATCTGGCATATATTGTTAGGCTATCGAAAACCTTTGTAATATCAGTTTTGAATATCAATAAAGAGAATTGTTTCGTATACTCTGTTTTTCTTTCGTTGTTAATATCGAATCAAAAAAAAGATAACCATTTGAGAACTTGTCATCTTGCCTAGCACGAGCGCAACTCCAGGCTCGTGCGGCATCACGTCCCCTACGAGGACGATGATTCGAGTGATTCCGGGTCGGAGCGTGACAGATGGTCCACATACACCGATTCAGCCATTGCCGACATTGCCCACAAAATCCTCCTCCTCAGGTTCTACCAGCAGCTCCGGCTCCAATGAGTTGCCTCCATCTGTTCCACCAGCAGCTCCACCAGTTCCGCCAGCAGCTCCGACGGTTCCGCCTCCAGAACGTCTTCGTCGTGCCTGTCGTGATCATCCCTTGTATGTTGACAGCTACAAAGGACTTACCAGTCACATTCAGTCTCTCGTGGCTACTATTGATGGGATTCAGATCCCCAATACCGCTGAGGAGGGTTTTCGACATCCTGGTTGGCGTGCTGCTATGAACGAGGAGATGAAAGCTCTCCAGGAGAATCATACTTGGGACTTAGTCGACTTACCTACTGGTAAACAGGCAGTCGGTTGCAAATGGGTGTTCACGATTAAGGTAAAGCCGGACAACAGCCTTGATCTACTGAAGGCTCGTCTGGTGGCCAAAGGATACTCTCAAACCTATGGTGAGGATTACTTCGAGACATTATCTCCTGTGGCCAAAATGACATCCGTTCGTGTCCTCATGGCCTTGGCCATTCGATATGACTGGCCGTTACTTCAGCTAGATATAAAGAATGCTTTTCTCCACGGGGATCTTGATGAAGAGGTATATGTGATGCAATCTCCCGGGTTCGTTGCAAGGGAGGGTAAAGTGTGTCATCTGAGGAAGGCTCTCTATGGTCTGAAACAATCACCTCGTACATGGTTTGGTCGATTTACATATGTTACTAAATTTGGCATGTGTCAATCAAAGAAGGACCATTCAATCTTCTATCGACACATATCTGCTGGAAGAATACTCCTTGGTGTCTACGTTGATGATATTGTAATCACGGAAGACAACAGCCAGGGTATTGCAAGCCTCAAGAAGTTTCTTGGAGAACAATTTCAAACCAAGGATATAGAATCCTTGAACTATTTCTTGGGCATTGAGGTCACACGGGGTAAGCGAGACATTATAATGTCTCAAAGAAAGTATGTGTTGGATATACTAAATGATGCAGGCATGATGCAAGCAAAGGGAGCAACCTCACCTATGGATCCAGGGGCGAAGTTACTTCCAGACGAAGGGGTCCTGATGACCAATCCAGATCAGTATCGTCGAGTAGTTGGAAAACTCAACTACTTGGCGGTTATGATGCGTCCGGACATTTCTTTTGCAGTGAGTGTTGCAAGTAGATTTATGGCTTCTCCAATGATTCCATACTGGCAGACAGTTCTCAGAATTCTGTATTATCTAGTAAAGAATCCAGGAAAAGGAATTCGAATGGAGAATAATGGACACACTCGCATTGAGTGTTTTACTGATGCTGACTGGGGAGCAAGCCTGACAGATAGATGGTCTACATCTGACTACTCAGTATTTATTGGTGAAAATCTAGTGTCATGGAAGAGCAAGAAACAAAGTGTGATAGCACGCTCAAGCTCAGAAGCAGAATATCGAACTATTGCTCATGGCACGTCAGAGATATTATATATGAAGCATCTCCTACAAGAACTGGGTGAAGACGCAGGGTCTCAAGTGGCAGATCTATGGTGTGATAACTAGTCTGCTATTCACATTGCCACCAACCCAGTATTTCATGAACGGACGAAGCATATTGAAATTGACATTCATTTTGTTCGTGATGAATATAAAAAGGGAGTGATAAAGTTTCAACATGTGAGGACCGGCGACCAGATAGCTGATATCTTCACAAAGCCTCTTATGGGTCCTCGGGTTCAATTTTTATGTAACAAGCTGGAAATGATTGACATCTATGCTCCAGCTTGAGGGAGGGTGTTAAGTGTTATATTAGAGTTATGAGTTAATGGGCTTTAGTCCCACATTGCTTAGAATAATAGGAGAGGAGGCTAGCCTCTCCTATATATATGTAGTCTTTCATCAATAATAATCATATCATTATTTCCATTCTACAAAGGTTTATTTGTAGCGAGTTCAGTGTTTTAAACTCTATTTGTGTCAAACTAAGCACAAACCGTTGTGAATCTTAAAGCAAGTTTAGATGGAAAGCTCTCATATAAGAAAAATTAAGGGCTCATACCCAGCAAAGCTCTCTGTTCACAGTTTCTTTGAGTAAACATTTTGAAACTTGACGTGTCATCGAGAATGACGTCTCTATTTTCCTTCCAATGTCCACAGCATAATATATCAGGAACAATTACTAATCAAATACTGGGCAATCGAGGTTATTCATGGAGACGTTTAAAACTCCGTGTCAAACTATGGATCTTTCGATAAATTAAGAGCCTTACTAATCAAATATTCAAATACTGGGCAATCGAGGTTATTCATGGAGATGTTTAAAACTCCGGGTCAAACTATGGATCTTTAGATAAATTAAGGGCTCATACCACATTAGAAGCATTCATCTGAGACTAGGATGCCTTATTTCATCATGGGTAGTAACAGTGCAAATAGGGTGGAAAGATTAAAATATCAGCTTGAAGACTTTACGAAAAATCTCAGTAAAAGGAAAGAATTACTTCAAACTCTAGAGGAAGAAATTGTTCCAAACCAAATTATTTGAAACTTATGTTGCACTTGCACCAGATACTCCTCCGAATCCTTGGCCATTCCCATTTGACACTACTTTGCCTATGTGTAGGTCCCAAAGAGACCAGAAACATAAAAATATGGTTAGAGCATCAATAGTAAGGCTCATCCCAATTTCTAGATTCTAGATTTAGAATGTAGGAGCCCATTTTGTAGAATAGTAGGGTTCAATTAGAGCCACATGATGTCCCATTCCAGCTACAGGAGCTATAGCCCGGGCCTTAGAATTTCTACATTTAAAATGTAGAAACTTATTTTGTAAAATAGTAAGGCACAATCCGGAGCCCCAATTTCTAGATTCTATATTTTATATTATTTTTTGAAAAAGAAAGAAGGATGACACCTGGATCTATATCAATTCATCGCATTTGGGCCTTAAGATTTATTTGTTTAATATTTTCATACAAACCCACCCCATTTCTATATTAAATTTTTTTATTACAAATTTGGTCCTCAAGATGCATTTTTTAGCTTCATCTAATGCTCTTACAAATGATTTTGCAAGGTGTTATCATATCAAACATAATTGAGAGATGGAAAATAACATTTATATGTATCACATCCTTTCTAGAACTTGTACCCAATTACTACCCAAACCAAACCAAACCAAACCAAGGTTCACAATATCGATAATGAAAATCGGCTTCATTTGAGTACTGACAGTTCTTGACTGTTTCAAATTGGAGTTTTGGAGTTTTTTCTTGGGAAACCAAAAACTAATTAGAAGTTATTTAAAAATTTGTAAAAATATTTGATAAATTTAGGCATAATTCTATGTATTATTTGTTATTCCTCTTATTTTTTGAAGTATTCATATGCTTATTGTTGTTAACTTTACTTGCCTAGACAAAATACCCCCTATGATATAATGTTTCGAGTTAACAGTATGCAATTTTGAAAAATATTGTGTCGATAAGGAATTTTTTTCGACCCTGTAGCATGTTGACCTTCGCCTTGATCAAATCGGTATTAGTATTATTTTTGTTGTACTTAACTTTTTCTTTGTTGAATTGACAACGGGATGGGTATTCGATTGGAATGCCAAAAATGAAATGATCTATATTTGTATTGCGATGCTCTAGATACGGATTCAGATCTGAACGGATATGGAAATAATAGATCCATATCCTATTGTGATCGGACTCGCATCTTGATCCGAACCAAATAATTTGTCTCCCAATGCACTCCAAAGCATTCTCACATGCACGTGTCTGTGCATCCTACAACATCCATCCAATTTATAACAAACTAGCCCATGCCTCCAAACATCAGTGTGTATAACAGTTTCTTTGATAGTGGTATTTGGAGTGGAAAGTTGAAAATATACAGAAATGGGGACATGGGGGATTGCCTACTTTTAGGGAGTGTTTGATTAACTGTAAATAGAAATGTATGCAACATTGTTGCACCATTACCACCAATTTCAGTGTTTGGTTATACCTAAATGGTGGAATAGATGCAACAAATGTTGCATCATTTCCTCTAACTACTGTGCGGCCTACAACCAACCAATGAATTTTCATTTACCGCAACATTAGTCATAAAAATACATGTCAATTACATTATTCCAAACAATGTATTTGTAAATGCCGCAACATCATTTACATGCAACCAAACAATGGATTTGCAACATTACTTACAACAAAAAGTGCTACATGCCACATATGTCGCATGAAATTTATTTGCATGAAATTTATTTACGGACAACCAAACAGACCATAAGTGTTTGGGAAACAATGGGAGTGGAGGGTGGTGGATTTGAGGTAATCATTACACCTGAAATCATTCCCCTGTAAATTGATATTCCCACATCCACTTTTTTGAAATACAAAGTCGAGGTTAGGTTTGGTTTTTATTACTATTTAATAGTATTTAGTTAACTAATTATATATTTATAGATAACTAATTAGTATTATATTAATAACTTGATAATTAGATGCTTAATTAATTAATTAATAGTAGGTAAACAATAATACTCAACTAGTAATCATTAATTAAGATAATCAATTATTAATATGCAATCAAGAGATTAAACAATAATAAAAAATACTTAATCATTTAAAAATCATTTATATTTAGTTCAAAAAACTATTTTATTATGATTAAATTCTATTCCTAATTAGTATTAAGTTGTTAGAGCAATTAATTGACATAAATAAATAGCTAAATATATGATATAAGTAATTAATTATCAATTTAACTATATAACTGATTAGTATTTCCTATCATTTATCATCACGTAATTAGGATCACTAATTAGTAAATGGGATAGTAATTAGTATTTGAAATAATTAATTAATTCTTTCATTAGTTAAAATTAGTTAGTAAAATAATTTTGTCAATACTAATCCTTAGTAGCTACTAGTTAGTAATTGTGTTAATTGGTTAAACAAATTAAATAGTATTTTCTATAATGCACTCTCCAACTTTCTTAGATAACCAAAATGTCTAGGAAATTTTGAGAGGACAAAAAAGTACATAAATTTTCATATACTTTTCATCCTTAAAGGTGTAGGACCCAAATCCTCGCCCACTTACCATTTACTAAACAGTCCATAATAGTAGATTGTTGCTATATACGTTAGATTGTTTCTATATAAGTTAGATGCTTGTTTCAAGAAAAGTGTCAGTTGTCAATAGAAAAGTTAGGTATCGTAGGTGTTAAGAGGACTGATTCAATTGTGTGGTTGATCCACATTAAACTAGCCTTACCTTCAAAGGGTTTGTGTCGCCATAATCCTATTTAATTATTGGTTGAGATCTGTTGACGTTGTATACCATTCCGTTGTAGTTGTAAATAAACGATTGTTAGGGGAAATAAGATGAATTTTGTTTAGAAGATTCCAGATCTTTGTAATTCTTAAAACAACAACAAAGCTTCCATCCCAAGATTTTAGGATTGTCTGTTTGAATCAATTTTCTTCCGTTAATCTTTGTTAAGGGCCATGTACACTATAAAACTAACAAAACCATATTCTTCTTTAAACTTTAAATCTTTGTTTAAAACTTCAAACCATGTTCGTTTGGCCTACCTCTGGTCCTAGAGGCTACTTTAATTATTATCTTATCCTTTTTCCCGGGAGCATTTATTGGTCTGCATAACACATGTTCAAACCACCTAAGATGATTTTTTCTCATCTTGTCCTTAATTGGCGCCACTTCTAACTTCCTAACAATATACTAATTTTTTTTATTATATCTTTTAATGTATTGTCACTCATACATCTTAACATTCTCACTTCGCCTAAACTAAATTTTTGGAGCTCTTTGCAATTCTTCTCCCTTTTAATTCCTGATAGTGAAGGTTTTTTCAATTATGCCATACAACTATATCGTAGCTATATAATCTCGAAGTTTCCAGAGTTTGCAATGATTCAATGAAAGAGATTATTTATGCAGCTTATTCAATCTTCAAAGTAATGACATTGATATTTATTGTTGAAATGTAATGGCATGGCTGTAATTCAAATAGTTTCTATATGTGAGGATCTCAACCCACTAACTACTTCTATAGCTGCAGATCACAATTGGAATTGAACAGTCGATGATGTATTTCATATCTGCATATGTGAACTTTTTGCCAAGGGTGCAACATTACCTGAAGACTTCAAAAAGTCACAAAAGCAATATATTTCAGCTATTACATACGTAGAACGACAAAAATCAACAAAGTGTTTATCCTAAAATGTTGTAGCTGACTACAACCAGTTCCTTCCACTAGTAATAATTATACTATACAAATTTCCAATTCACTTCAGTATACAAATTTCCAATTCACTTCAGTATGCTATAGTATCAGTTAACTAGATATTGTTGGGCATCATAGGTCTAATGCAAGAGAAATAACAGAAGTTAAAGCATTATTGGATTGCCAATACAGTAAATAATTTATGAAAAAATATAGGTAAAATAATATGGGTATGCTTGTTATTAATTCAGAAAATTAAGGGTAGTAAGGTAGTGTATACTTACAATATCAACATTTTTAGCATTGTCGAAACCCTCATGAACAACATTGTGCAGTTGAGGAAATTCTTCCATTGCAAACAGTATGGGAGCAGTTAGAATTCCCTGCGCAACAAAGAGCACATATTACATAAAGATAACTAGGCTTAGTGACTTTCCCCCTCTACTAGACGACTCAGAAATAGGTTAATGATATCTATTAATGTATTAAAAAGGTGTATTGACATATTCCATTTAATTCCTGTCTGTCTTGGTTTCTCATTGAGTACTTATTCTCATGGTTATGATCCTATTGTCCTATGCAGTACTTCTACAGTTTTACCAGTAAAAATGCGGATAAATTTCAAGTCCTTTATTGTGATACTGATGTATGCAAATAAATCAAGTTGATAATGCTGGTCCTTGTACTAGATAATTTTTTTTTATCATTCAACTGGTGCCATACTATAATAAAGGTGTAAAGAAGTGTTACTAATAAATAATGTGGTTCTGTACAAGAAACCATTTGAAGCGAGCAAGAGAAAGAGCTTTAGGTTTGTACAAATTGGTTGTAAAAGATTATATAGTTTTCATATCTTGTTATTAGTTAATGATAGAGTTTTGTTTGTACAAGAACCACAGAGAGAGAGAGAGAGAGAAGGAAATCATTGGCTCATACTCATAACATTTGTTGTTAAATACTATAAAGTTTTCATACCATTTATCACTATAATTTTGAAGTTTCCCTTTCTTGTTGTGCATCGCACGTGCCATATGCTAGTACTGAAAGATTATGAAGCTTGGTCAATCCTATATATTACGTTGTACCAACATGATACATAATGCTACAAGTTCTAGAATGATGAAATTAGCATCGCCAATGACGTATGCTAGTACAGAAAGATTACTAAGTTTGGTCAAGATGTATGCTAGTACAGAAAGATTACTAAGTTTGGTGAATCTTACATATTAGTCATTAGATTGCATCAACATTACATTATGCTACAAATTCTAGAATGATGGAATAAGGACAAACTAAGCTGGATAAGACAGTTAGCTCCCAGCAACTGTAGCCAGCTAAGAAATGTATTAAGAAATATGGAAAAATTTGGTACAACCACCCTTTCTCTTGACAACTATTTGTAGCTCTTTCATCTGAAAACTTTTGACTGACTCTTACACTAAAACAAGAACTGTAAGCTAAACTTACTTTATACATTAGTGCATCATAAGCTAGCAAAGAATAGAATCAAGATCAAGAAAAAGGAGTCATATTCTTCAGTTAGACACATACAGTATCATACATAGAAAATATACAAAGGCATAAAACATTTCCTTGACAAGTGTTTCAGTATACTCTATTTTCAATATTAATTAAGAGAGAGGCCCCAATGTGGAACAAAGGGCTATCCCAATCATCAAGCGGGAACATAGTGCACTGGAAGAGACTTACGTGGCGAATGTCAGATAGAGAACCTTTCCCAAGTGATGCTGATGTGCCAGTGAAATCAAGAACATCATCTATCAACTGAAATGCTAATCCCTGGTAAGCTTCAAAAACCATCCAATCGTATAAGGAAATGTTCTTTACATAACAGAGCAATAAATTATGACTGAATATAGTATGCCTAACCAGATTTCGACCATAATCATATGCAAGCTTTGATACTTCTGCAGTTTGACCTTCAATAAGAGCAATACACTTGCAACTGTTTGCGATTAATGAAGCTGTCTTGTAATATGTCTTCTGCAAGTAATACTCCAGGCTGTATATCCACATGAAAGTGATTTCATATGAGAAAAATGAATGAATCTGGCATCTGCGGAAAATAAATTCATCCACAGAAGATAGTTTGTTTTCTTTATGTTAATCGTTTCCTTGTTTTACTCCTCATTCATCATCTACCCATTTTTCCTTCTTATTTTTCTTCTAATTTTTTCTTATTTTTCTTTTTGTTTTATCTGTGTGTGAATATGTGGTTCAGGCACACAGGATGGCAGGTGGAGAGATTATCAACATAGAAGTCTTTTTTAAAATCATAAGAACTAAAAAAAATATTGCAAGTTAAACTGTACCTGCTACGCTGCTCAGTTGCAGTGACCATTTGCATAGTTTCTCCAGTAACTAAATTTTCTATGACAGTAACTATCAATGCTATAACCTGCAAGATCAGATCGAAAATCTCTATTGTCAACAACATGAAACAATATTCTACAATACTAGCTTTTAAATAATACTACTTAACTACTAAAACAATTAGTCCCTGTATCTTAAAAAATTGGGTGACACAGTAGGGCTCGGCGCACCATCTTAGATGATGCATGTCAAGTCTTCGAAACAGATTCTCTGCAAGCGTAACACTGTGAAGATCTTCACCATCAACAGATCCAGCATCAGCAAAATCCTTGTGGCACAGGGTTATGCTTCTTAATAGAAAGAAGGATATGTTTTTTGTTAGTGTTACGGAGGACATGATCCTCAAGAGAGCTGAATGGAAGAAAAGGATTCCGCCACCAGGGGTGGCCCAGCTGTTGGGGCTGGTGTGGGTTATTGGGAGGTCCTGGGATCGAATCCAGGCCTCAGAAGAAATTAAAAAAAGGATTCAAACAGCCGACCCCAAAATTTGGGGATAAATGCTTTGTTGTTGTTGTTGTAGTTCTTCTTCTTGAATGTATATATAAATAAAATAAAGAAGACACATTTCAGACCAACTTGCAAGATACACGAAAACTGCTGGTGTCCATGTCCGATGCCAATCCTACACATGCCAAAATATATGCTGATACACCAAAATTAGTGCCATGTAACAATCATGTCATGTTGTATCACCATCCCGTTTCGACACACCAACGTGCTTCCACCATCCGTAAGTTAGTAGTTATGTTTTCATTTACATCTTGTCCTAAATAACTCAATTCATGTCAGGGAAATTATTTAGCCACAATTGGTGTCCGCCAATGTTTATTAATTATCACTAATTTATTCTTTCAGTAATAATGGCACACTAAGATTCCATGGTTATTTGCACAAAGTTTCCCTTGTCTAGATCCAACTTTTTTTTTGAAACCAGGTATGTTACCTAGTACGACTAGGTTACCCAACATCTTGTTCAAACGGCAAGAACAATATGTATTGTTATCATATACTCTCTCTCTCATTGAAAGCCCTAATGGACAATATATCCCAGTAACACTATTAAATGGATGTCAAACAAGAAGCATGAACAAATGGAAATACGAAGATGAGCATTACCTCGCATAAGTGGAATTAGAGTCTGAAATGAAGGCTAGATACATTATCCCTCCTTAAGATGCCTACGTCCCCCATAACGCAGTCAACCCGGAAGTGTCTTACTCAGAGCAATTACTTACATTACCTAGCAATGATAATTGCTAGTATGGTTTGAGAAGAATTTGGGGAATGGTAAAATGGTAAGAGGAAATGAAGACTTCGGTTTCGATATCTGGGAGGGGAAAGATTTTTCTCAAAAGTAAGTTAATGATGGAATAGCAACTCCACTGACATCTAAGTTTGTGTAACTTAGGATGATAAGATCTTGGCAATAACCCTTTTGAACCATCCTAGTTATTGTTTGATAATATTTTACATCTTCTAGTGCCGGGAATCACACATCCTACAAAATTGATGGGTCACTAATAAGGAGACTATAGCTTCCACACTCTAGCAAGAAAGGAAAGGTGTCCCACTATCAAATTGACCTTCATAAAATTTACATATGTCACAAAGTTTGCCTCTGATACATACATTGGGTACCTTTTAGAAAAAGTAAGCCTGCATAGAACCTTCGACTCAAAAGGCAATGACCACAAGCCGGTTGTGCCACTTCATAAATGTACCACTCACTTTTAGTAGGATAAACTAATTGCCCCTCTTACATATGATTCCAACATTTACTTCCATGTAAACTCACCTCTAAAAAGCATAAAACTTCATTAGAAATTTGTTAAATATTTTAGCAAGTTTTCGTTATATACAAGTCCGTCGAAATCAAGTGATCAAAAATATAAAGAAAAGGAGTAAAAATACATGCAATACATCATAGAAGGGAAGAACCACTCATCTATCATGGTAATAGCACACTAACTACTGAAATTTGTTTTTACAGTGCTGTAAAAATCAAATATTTTGAGCTTCCAGACGGATAGTAGACAGTAGTTCCAACTTTTTGAGTACCTCTATATTCTTCAGTGAGACAAGTGCAGCACAAGCTCTGGAAAGTAAGAAATCTCCTGACAACACAGCAAGCTGTATAATATATAAAATAGGAATATTAGCATCATATCAATGATATTAAACACTCAATTTGTAGGTTTAGAAAACTGTGGCTGTGCATAGTTCCTAAATAACATTTTCCACAGCATCATAATATCTTTCATCCTATCAGGTCTAAAAAAAGAAAGGAAAACAGAAATGGCTATGTAACTTAGAATTGATCAAAATTTCATGTACAACACGAAGGTGAAGCTCAAATGATGTGTGCAACAAGCATATAGTGCTAAGTTTGAAGTTACTATAAGCTTTACTTTTATGTTAAATATAATTGTAAATAATTGAGCTTCATGATATATGTCAGCCATAGGGATTGTCTGAAAGACCCATGACGCTCTTCGTATGGTAGAATATCCTGAAGGCAACATCGGGGTGATATGGAACCTATGAAAATTGTATAAAAGAACGACCATACTGCTTGCTTCAGAAGCTGAATTGGACACAAAATCACTTCTTGGCAGATTTGAAGGTTATCCTACCAAGGAGGATATGTGGAGCGTATTGAAGTTGGCATCTACTGGTACCTCAGCTACAAGGTTATGTTTTGACATTGACATTCACAATGCCTCACAAAGTTTGTATGGTTAACTCGGTTCAGATTGACCAACAACTCCTTCATGTGCTTCACTCCCACTGAATCATGGGAGCAGATGAAGTACACCAAGACTCATATGAGATATGAGAATATCAAAGTATTCACTCAATTGGCACACATCTTGAGCAAGAGGGAGGGCCAAGAGGCTAAGATGAACAACGCCTCTGTTTTTGTTGCTGAAAGCAGCAAGCATTGGACATCTATGTTCAAGACCATAAGGCTCATGAAATCAAAACAAGGTGATGTACCAGAGTTGATTTAGTTAAGATCACTGCCACCACAAAAAATCCAGGCTTCTGATGAGGAGGGATAGAGTATCTTATGATCCAAAACTTCCATTTTATCTACTTATAATGTGAGGCAGCCTCATGACAGGAACCTGGGCTGCGCTAATACCATGTCAAGATCCTTGTCACTACACTGAAAGTTCATAGTTTTGGTGTGGGTTGAGAGGTGGATATCTATATGATTCCAACAAATGTGAAGAAGAAACCCAATGTAAACAACATAGGTGTGAGAGAGGAGGCAACAAATATAAGTCTAAGAGGAACCATCAAAGAAGGTAATCACGAATTAGTTTCTCATTCAGACTGCTTTACACAGGAGTAAGAGTAACAATACATGTCATGGGAGACAGCAAGGAGGTCATTGAGTATCATCACATTCCAGCTGGTAGACAAAGGATTTCATATGGAATACTACTAGTGAAGCCGCAGGAGTTGGCATCACTAAGTCATGCGTGCAATCTGGCTGCCATTCCTTCTGACCATCAGCGAGCATCAGGTTTAAAACACCCTTGCTACTGGGGGAGAGCTATGTCATATTCTAGGTTACCTGCCACATGACACGCCTTACTAATATGAGTTTGATACTATCAACCCCTCATCTGAGCAGGCCCTTATTACTGGTCAAATGATTGAAATGGATTCGTGTACCGACATCAGACATTTCCATAAAATGGTTTTGTTGTTCTTCTTGCTCAGGATTTAAACTTGAAGTCCCTCCTAAATGCATTAAAGAAAATCTAATTTTCTGCATTTTGAGTAGATTCTACTTGGAATCGTAGGTTGGGCATCACACAAGGTCATATATAGGTAGTTACTTTCCGTACAGTGAATTTATGTTTCTTTCTACGGTCTTGTTACTAATGCCTAACAGATGTTTCTTGAGTTTAGAAATTATATACAATAGTTTTGACAAGGAACTCACCTTGTTGCCCATAAAAGAGTTAAGTGAATTTATACCACGTCTGGTGTCTGCATCATCCAATACATCATCATGAAGAAGGCTTGCCACCTGTCATAAGGAGTAAAAAATTAACTCATCAGTCAAAGGAAGGAATCTAAAGATGGTTGCTCAATATAGGCAACATCAGACAATGAAGCACTTCCAGATTGTTAAAAAGGTACTTTGACAAAGTTGTGCCACAGAGGTGACTTACGTGAATCATTTCAGCTACCTCTGCGATGCATTGCTGTTTAGCCCGCAGTTCCTTTGTTAAGATACTGGATACGCCACCAGCATCTGAGCCGGGTATGGGCGTATGCAGAGCTGATGCCATCAACAATAAGATCTGCAGACATTTCAGAGAAGAATGGTAGGAAAATTAACTTGTATAGGACAAAAGTGTACTTCATGAAGATACATAGACTATATCAAACTATTTTGCACCCTACAACCTAAATAGATTGACATGATGATTATAACAGGTTACGAAACCAAAGCATCTTCCATTTTATGTATGTAAGGGGACAAGCTATATTCAGAAAGAGAAATAACAAATACACCATAAGGCAGGGGATCCACAATAGCGAAACAGGAATGAACATATATTCGTTCCAGTATGAATAAACAAGTTTAAGTTGTTACTGTAGGGCGAAATCTCTTCCCCTCAACTCCTTTTCTGAAAAAGTATTCAGCAGCAGAAGCGAGCTTGGGGACCTATAGAAGTTAAAGCATACATACAAAAGTAAGTGTGGTGTGATTCCGCAAACTAGTAAGTATAAATGGTTGAGCATGCATTCATTCACGACGAAAGTTAATATTGGGCTGAGGACCATAGATGTAACTAACTGACTAAGTTAGTTACCTCGGCAAGGACCATGGAGCGTATTCTATTTGCAACAATTACCAGTTCATCAGCAACCAGAGAAAAGGGGTCCTGCAAGTAAAGAAACCGATATGAGTGAGCCCACACCGCATGATGATGAAATCAGTCATTCACTAATTTACGTTGTCGTCAATATTCGTGAGTTATATAAATAATAGGAATTACAATGCAAGTGAAGAAAAGAAAGATAACAAAGTGTTACCTGATGAATTTTGGAAGTCCCTTGTTCTTCTGCTGCCACGGAGGCCGCCATACGACTACTCCCCGAATAAATTTTTCTATAACCCACAACCTACTAATCCACAAACAAATGGAAACAAAAGAAGAAGGGAATAATGAATCAATCAACGGTGGGAGGGAGAAATGGGCATTAAGAAATGAATCAGTGAATGACGGACTGAGGAGTGTGACCTTGGATTGGTGTATTGTATGGAGGGCATATCTGCGGCTGCTGCTGGTGGTGGTGGTGGAGAAGAAGGATGACGACGACGAAGAACTGATGCTGCAATGTGCAGCAGTCGTCAAATATAATCTTTGGGAGTTGAAAAGCCATTGGATCTGCAACCAACCTCCTCCTCCTCTAAAGCTCCGCAGAACCATCTGCTTCTTCTTCTTCTTCTTCTTAATTATATTCCGAATCGATTTGAATACATTCAAATGTTAAATTTTCCTCCCAAAATAGTTTTGGTCATCGCTCATACGTACATAGCCAAAGAGGAGCTAGCCAGCCAGATCGCAAATTCAATTTTTAATGTCTTTTTCCCTTTATTTTGCACCAATATTTAACATAAATAACACTAGTTATTAGTATTATACGTGCGATTACAAGAAATAAAGAAAGTGGTAAAAAAAAGCGGCTGTCGTCCACCCTCCTCTCTTTCATACACACACACAGAGAGCGCGCGATATTCCTAGGGTTCGTTCACTACTCCTCTTTTAATATATACAAGACCCGACCCGTTTCCTTCTTTTTTCTATTTAAAAACAAGGTTAATTCAATGGGCACTCCAATATTTAGGTTATTTATAAGGGCACATCAAAAGTTGATCAGAGCTAGCCAGGATTAGAGGCTATCCCATTTTCCTATATTTCACTATATTATCAAGATGGAAATAAATCCTAATATATGTTTTTTTCATTCGGCCATGTCGATTTTAGGACTGCCATAAATTGTAGCATCCTAAAATGTACTTGCTGTACAGCAAGTCCCTTTCAGGACTGCCACAATTCCTGGCAGTCCTCAATACTTCTAGGCCTGCCAGAAATTATGGCAGTCCTGTTGTATTGCAAGGCCCTTTCAGGACTGCCACAATTCCTGACAATCCTCAATACTTCTAGGACTGCGAGAAATTGTGGCAGTCCTGATATAAAATTGCTCAACCAATCGATTTCTTCTAGAATTAGGGTTTCATCCATAATTTCTTCTATTAATGAAGAAAAATTGATTAATAAATTAATAGATTTGATAGATTTGATAAGCCAATTTCTTCTACAACTAGGGTTTCATCCATAAACTAGGGTTTGGAGAAAAAAAATATGAGAAATTAGAAGAGAGCAAAAAAATAAACTAGGATTTGGAGAAAGAGATATTCTTCTTGTTTTCTTTCTTCTTTTTCTTCTTCTTGTGAAAACGGAAAAGAAAGCAAAATAATAATAATAAGAGTTGTCTTTTATACCTAAGAATGGAATAGTCCTGAGTAAATTTTTCAGTGAAAAACTTGTAAATAAATAAAAGTTAAGAATGGGACAGCCCTGATCAATTTTTGATGTGCCTTTATAAATAACCAATATTTACTAGGGGCTAATCCAATTTTTTTCTAAATATTACTAGTTTGCCACTCCTATTCTTGGCTAGCCTACATATGGGTATAAAACCCAACATTTCTTTTGTTGCTTTTTTCTCTCTCTTCTCCCTCTTCTCTTCTCCCTTCTTTCCCAAAAATTTCTAGGTCACATAACTAATGCTCAAAATAGTTTGATAAAATATGTTAGAACAAATTTAGAGTTCATGTATGTATCTTTCGAACACAACAAATCAAAATTTTGTATCAAACCATAATCCTATAATAATTGGTTTTGGCCTACAGTCGGCCACAAAAACGACATGATTGCATGCAATCTTGCAGTCCTGCAATACAGTAGGACTGCATGAAGTCTTGCAGTCCTGCAATACTATAGGACTGCATGTAGTCTTGCAGTCCTGGAATATAGTAGGACTGCTTGCAGTCCATTTTATCAGTTACAAAATAGGAAGGACTGCATGAATATATGCAGTCCTAATATTAACTAGGACCCCAATTAAAATTCGGGCTGTCCCTATTAAAAGTTTCACTTTCATGGGCTGTCCCATAGTAAGGGATAGCCCCTAGCAAAATGTGGAGTGCCATTAGAATTAGCAAAAAAACAAATATAATTACTTAGGATTTGATACCTAGAATGTTTTTTTGGTGTCCTTCCTCCGGACGGAAGCCACCCAGCCGTTCGAGGGAGGATTCGAACCCAAGACTAGGGGTGAGCGTTCGATTTATTCAGTTTCAACCAAACCGAATTAGCCAAAACCGAATAAACCAAAATTCTAAAAATTCAAAACCGAAACCGAACCGAACGGAATAATAAATTTGGTTTATTCGGTTGAAATTAATGAGTCGGACCCAAAGTTAGGAATGTAGTTAAATTATAGTAAAAATTATAATTTTATAACACATTTGTTGAATTTCAAAGTTATGTACAAAGTTGGACTAGTTGTTAAATTATTAAAGTTGAAATTCAAAATACATACATATAATTGTTGATTTTAAATACACATTTTTTAGTCGAGGGTATTTACATAATTGTATAATTCTTATTCGCTTTTCGGTTTTAGATCGAAATCGAACCCCAAAACCAAAACCGAAATTGAACCAATTTTTCTAAAACCGAACCGAATCTCTTATTCGGTTCAGTTTTCGCTCCAAAGTCGAATAATGCTCACCCCTACCCAAGATGTGTGCTTGGGTGACCCCTTGCACTACCAACGATTCTAAATTTAGGGACTCTAAATGTATAGGTGCACTTACTAAATGAGTCAACCTAGTCTAGCCTAGCCCATTTTATTAGGCAGGCCACAACCCAACGCAAGTCCACCCATCCTTTGAGACTAAAAATAGGAGGATACACTAGTACTCATTTTGTTACCAAGTAAGCAAGCAAGGTCTACCACTACAAAAAGAAGAAGAAAAAAAACTAGTGTGTGCCTTAGATAATATTGTGTTAAATAACCCTCGTGTTTGGTTGCATGTTGAAAAAATAATTTCTTAAGAAAGTTATATTTAATATTTTAAATGTTCGTAATATACAATTGGTATAAAGTAAAGTGTGAATTAGTACATTTAGAAAAGGATAAAAATTTATTACAATTCAATTTTCATCGCATTTCATCCTTGAGAAATAGGATGTGAATCCAAATTATGAAGGGACCAATAGTCATTTTATGTTAGGTTAGGGTTAGGGTTTAGGGTTAGGGTTAGGGTTAGGGTTTAGGGGTTAGGGTTTAGGGTTCTGGGTTAGGGTTAGGGTTAGGGTTAGATTTAGGGGTTAGGGTTTTGGGTTTAGGTTTTGGGTTAGGGTTAGGATTAGGTTTAGGGGTTAGGGTTTTGGGTTTAGGGTTAGGGTTAGGGCTAGGGCTAGGGTTAGGGTTAGGGTTAGGTTTAGGGTTACGGTTATAGGTTTTGGGTTTGCGGCTAGGGATAGGGTTAGGGCTAGGGTTAGGGTTTAGGTTTAGTGTTAGGGTTAGGGTTAGGATTAGGGTTGGGGTTAGGGTTGGGGTTGGTGTTAGGGGTTAGGGGTTAGGGTTAGGGTTTAGGGGCTAGAGCTAGGGTTAGGGTTGGGTTTAGGGGTTGGGGTTGGGGTTAGGGTTAGGTTAAGGTTAGGGTTGGGGTTGAGGTTGGGGTTGGGGTTTGGGTTGGTTTAGGGTTGGGGTTGGGGTTAGGATTGGGGTTAGGGTTAGGGTTTAGGGTTGGGGTTGGGGTTTAGGTTAGGGGTTAGGGGTTAGGTTTAGGGTTAGTGGTTTGGGGTTTGGTTAGGGGTTGGGATTGGGGTTAGGGTTAGGGTTAGGGTTTAGTAATCTGGATTAAAGGAGCTAGCCAGCCAGATCGAAAATATAATTTTTAATGTCTTTTTCCCTTTATTTTGCACCAATATTTAACATAAATAACACTAGTTATTAGTATTATACGTGCGATTACAAGAAATAAAGAAAGTGGTAAAAAAGCGGCTGTCGTCCACCCTCCTCACTTTCATACACACAGAAAGTGAGGGAGAGAGCACGATATAGCTAGGGTTCGTTCACTACTCCTCTTTTAATATATACAAGACCCGACCCGTTTCCTTCTTTTTCTATTTAAAAACAAGGCTAATTCAATGGGCACTCCAATATTTAGGTTATTTATAAGGTCACATCAAAAGTTGATCAGAGCTAGCCAGGATTGGGGCTAGTCCATGTTTGAGAAAAAATTACTTGGGCTATCCCATTTTCCTACTCATGGGGATGTCCCAACCCCACATCCCCCAAACCCCAAATTTCACTCTCATTTGCAAATTTTACCATCTCTCTCCCAAAATCCTTTCTTTCTTCCTCCTCTTCTTTTTCTCATTCTTCTTCCTCTTCTTCTTCTTCTCCACCATTTTTTCACTCTAAATCCTAGTTTTCTTCTCCATCATTTCCATCAAAACCCTAGTTTTCTTCTCCACAATTTTTATTCTCATCATTTTGATTCCTCACAAATAATGCATGAAAATAAACCCTAACATGTTTATTTCATCATTTCTCACAAAAAATGCACGAAAGTAAACCCTAAAATGTATATTTCACTATATTATCAAGATGGAAATAAATTCTAATATATGTTTTTTTCATTCGGCCATGTCGATTTTAGGACTGCCAGAAATTGTAGCATCCTAAAATGTACTTGCTGTACAGCAAGTCCCTTTCAGGACTGCCACAATTCCTGGTAGTCCTCAATACTTCTAGACCTGCCAGAAATTATGGCAGTCCTGTTGTATTGCAAGGCCCTTTCAGGACTGCCACAATTCCTGACAATCCTCAATACTTCTAGGACTGCGAGAAATTGTGGCAGTCCTGATATAAAATTGCTCAACCAATCGATTTCTTCTAGAATTAGGGTTTCATCCATAATTTCTTCTATTAATAAAGAAAAATTGATTAATAGATTAATAGATTTGATAAGCCAATTTCTTCTACAACTAGGGTTTCATCCATAAACTAGGGTTTGGAGAAAAAATATGAGAAATTAGAAGAGAGCAAAAAAATAAACTAGGATTTGGAGAAAGAGATATTCTTCTTGTTTTCTTTCTTCTTTTTCTTCTTCTTGTGAAAACGGAAAAGAGAGCAAAATAATAATAATAAGAGTTGTCTTTTATACCTAAGAATGGAATAGTCCTGAGTAAATTTTTCAGTGACAAACTTGTAAATAAATAAAAGTTAAGAATAGGACAGCCCTGATCAATTTTTGATGTGCCTTTATAAATAACCAATATTTACTAGGGGCTAATCCAATTTTTTTCTAAATATTACTAGTTTGCCACTCCTATTCTTGGCTAGCCTACATATGGGTATAAAACCCAACATTCCTTTTGTTGCTTTTTTCTCTCTCTTCTCCCTCTTCTCTTCTCCCTTCTTTCCCAAAAATTTCTAGGTCACATAACTCATGCTCAAAATAGTTTGATAAAATATGTTAGAACAAATTTAGAGTTCATGTATGTATCTTTCGAACACAACAAATCAAAATTTTGTATCAAACCATAATCCTATAATCATTGGTTTTGGCCTACAGTCGACCACAAAAACGACATGATTGCATGCAATCTTGCAGTCCTGCAATACAGTAGGACTGCATGAAGTCTTGCAGTCCTGCAATACTATAGGACTGCATGTAGTCTTGCAGTCCTGGAATATAGTAGGGCTGCTTGCAGTCCATTTTATCAGTCACAAAATAGGAAGGACTGCATGAATATATGCAGTCCTAATATTAACTAGGACCCCAATTAAAATTCGGGCTGTCCCTATTAAAAGTTTCACTTTCATGGGCTGTCCCATAGTAAGGGATAGCCCCTAGCAAAATGTGGAGTGCCATTAGAATTAGCAAAAAAACAAATATAATTACTTAGGATTTGATACCTAGAATGTTTTTTTGGTGTCCTTCCTCCGGACGGAAGCCACCCAGCCGTTCGAGGGAGGATTCGAACCCAAGACTAGGGGTGAGCATTCGATTTATTCAGTTTCAACCAAACCGAATTAGCCAAAACCGAATAAACCAAAATTCTAAAAATTCAAAACCGAAACCGAACCGAACGGAATAATAAATTTGGTTTATTCGGTTGAAATTAATGAGTCGGACCCAAAGTTAGGAATGTAGTTAAATTATAGTAAAAATTATAATTTTATAACACATTTGTTGAATTTCAAAGTTATGTACAAAGTTGGACTAGTTGTTAAATTATTAAAGTTGAAATTCAAAATACATACATATAATTGTTGATTTTAAATACACATTTTTTAGTCGAGGGTATTTACATAATTGTATAATTCTTATTCGCTTTTCGGTTTTAGACCGAAACCGAACCCCAAAACCAAAACCGAAATCGAACCGATTTTTCTAAAATCGAACCGAATCTCTTATTCGGTTCAGTTCAGTTTTCGCTCCAAAGTCGAATAATGCTCACCCCTACCCAAGATGTGTGCTTGGGTGACCCCTTGCGCTACCAACGATTCTAAATTTAGGGACTCTAAATGGATAGGTGCACTTACTAAATGAGTCAACCTAGTCTAGCCTAGCCCATTTTATTAGGCAGGCCACAACCCAACGCAAGTCCACCCATCCTTTGAGACTATAAATAGGAGGATACACTAGTACTCATTTTTGTTACCAAGTAAGCAAGCAAGATCTACCACTACAAAAAGAAGAAGAAGAAAAAAAACTAGTGTGTGCCTTAGATAATATTGTGTTAAATAACCCTCGTGTTTGGTTGCATGTTGAAAAAATAATTTCTTAAGAAAGTTATATTTAATATTTTAAATGTTCGTAATATACAATTGGTATAAAGTAAAGTGTGAATTAGTATATTTAGAAAAGGATAAAAATTTATTACAATTCAATTTTCATCGCATTTCATCCTTGAGAAATAGGATGTGAATCCAAATTATGAAGGGACCAATAGTCATTTTATGTTAGGTTAGGGTTAGGGTTTAGGGTTAGGGTTAGGGTTTATGGTTTGTGTTAGGGTTTAGGGTTTAGGGTTTAGGGTTCTGGGTTAGGGTTAGGGTTAGGGTTAGATTTAGGGGTTAGGGTTTTGGGTTTAGGTTTAGGGTTAGGGTTAGGATTAGGTTTATGGGTTAGGGTTTTGGGTTTAGGGTTAGGGCTAGGGCTAGGGCTAGGGCTAGGGTTAGGGTTAGGGTTAGGTTTAGGGTTACGGTTATAGGTTTTGGGTTTGCGGCTAGGGATAGGGTTAGGGCTAGGGTTAGGGTTTAGGTTTAGTGCTAGGGTTAGGGTTAGGGTTGGGGTTAGGGTTGGGGTTGGTGTTAGGGGTTAGGGGTTAGGGTTAGGGTTTAGGGGCTAGAGCTAGGATTAGGGTTGGGTTTAGGGGTTGGGGTTGGGGTTAGGGTTAGGTTAGGGTTAGGGTTGGGGTTGAGGTTGGGGTTGGGGTTGGGGTTGGTTTAGGGTTGGGGTTGGGGTTAGGGTTGGGGTTAGGGTTAGGGTTTAGGGTTGGGGTTGGGGTTGGGGTTGGGGTTGGGGTTGGGGTTTAGGTTAGGGGTTAGGGGTTAGGTTTAGGGTTAGTGGTTTGGGGTTTGGTTAGGGGTTGGGGTTAGGGTTAGGGTTAGGGTTTAGTAATCTGGATTAAAGGAGCTAGCCAGCCAGATCGAAAATACAATTTTTAATGTCTTTTTCCCTTTATTTTGTACCAATATTTAACATAAATAACACTAGTTATTAGTATTATACGTGCGATTACAAGAAATAAAGAAAGTGGTAAAAAAAAGTGGCTGTCGTCCACCCTCCTCACTTTCATACACACAGAAAGAGAGGGAGAGAGAGAGATTCCTAGGGTTCGTTCACTACTCCTCTTTTAATATATACAAGACCCGACCCGTTTTTCTTCTTTTTCTATTTAAAAACAAGGCTAATTCAATGGGCACTCCAATATTTAGGTTATTTATAAGGTCACATCAAAAGTTGATCAGAGCTAGCTAGGATTAGGGCTAGTCCATGTTTGAGAAAAAATTACTTGGGCTATCCCATTTTCCTACTCATGGGGATGTCCCAACCCCACATCCCCTAAACCTCAAATTTCACTCTCATTTGCAAATTTCACCATCTCTCTCCCAAAATCCTTTCTTTCTTCCTCCTCTTCTTTTTCTCATTCTTCTTCCTCTTCTTCTTCTTCTCCACCATTTTTCCACTCTAAATCCTATTTTTCTTCTCCATCATTTCCATCAAAACCCTAGTTTTCTTCTCCACAATTTTTATTCTCATAATTTTGATTCCTCACAAATAATGTATGAAAATAAACCCTAACATGTTTATTTCATCATTTCTCACAAAAAATGCACGAAAGTAAACCCTAAAATGTATATTTTACTATATTATCAAGATGGAAATAAATCCTAATATATGTTTTTTTCATTCGGCCATGTCGATTTTAGGACTGCCAGAAATTGTAGCATCCTAAAATGTACTTGCTGTACAGCAAGTCCCTTTCAGGACTGCCACAATTCCTGGCAGTCCTCAATACTTCTAGGCCTGCCAGAAATTATGGCAGTCCTGTTGTATTGCAAGGCCCTTTCAGGACTGCCACAATTCCTGACAATCCTCAATACTTCTAGGACTGCGAGAAATTGTGGCAGTCCTGATATAAAATTGCTCAACCAATCGATTTCTTCTAGAATTAGGGTTTCATCCATAATTTCTTCTATTAATGAAGAAAAATTGATTAATAGATTAATAAATTTGATAGATTTGATAAGCCAATTTCTTCTACAACTAGGGTTTCATCCATAAACTAGGGTTTGGAGAAAAAAATATGAGAAATTAGAAGAGAGCAAAAAAATAAACTAGGATTTGGAGAAAGAAATATTCTTCTTGTTTTCTTTCTTCTTTTTCTTCTTCTTGTGAAAACGGAAAAGAGAGCAAAATAATAATAATAAGAGTTGTCTTTTATACCTAAGAATGGAATAGTCCTGAGTAAATTTTTCAGTGACAAACTTGTAAATAAATAAAAGTTAAGAATGGGACAGCCCTAATCAATTTTTGATGTGCCTTTATAAATAACCAATATTACTAGGGGCTAATCCAATTTTTTTCTAAATATTACTAGTTTGCCACTCCTATTCTTGGCTAGCCTACATATGGGTATAAAACCCAACATTTCTTTTGTTGCTTTTTTCTCTCTCTTCTCCCTCTTCTCTTCTCCCTTCTTTCCCAAAAATTTATAGGTCACATAACTAATGCTCAA
Source organism: Iris pallida (assembly GCA_029216955.1). Lineage (NCBI taxonomy): Eukaryota > Viridiplantae > Streptophyta > Magnoliopsida > Asparagales > Iridaceae > Iris > Iris pallida. The sequence goes on along the minus strand of JANAVB010013000.1, from coordinate 1,368,481 downwards.
AATAGTTTGATAAAATATGTTAGAACAAATTTAGAGTTCATGTATGTATCTTTCGAACACAACAAATCAAAATTTTGTATCAAACCATAATCCTATAATCATTGGTTTTGGCCTACAGTCGGCCACAAAAACGACATGATTGCATGCAATCTTGCAGTCCTGCAATACAGTAGGACTGCATGAAGTCTTGCAGTCCTGCAATACTATAGGACTGCATGCAGTCTTGCAGTCCTGGAATATAGTAGGACTGCTTGCAGTCCATTTTATCAGTCACAAAATAGGAAGGACTGCATGAATATATGCAGTCCTAATATTAACTAGGACCCCAATTAAAATTCGGGTTGTCCCTATTAAAAGTTTCACTTTCATGGGTTGTCCCATAGTAAGGGATAGCCCCTAGCAAAATGTGGAGTGCCATTAGAATTAGCAAAATAACAAATATAGTTACTTAGGATTTGATACCTAGAATGTTTTTTTGGTGTCCTTCCTCCGGACAGAAGCCACCCAGCCGTTTGAGGGAGGATTCGAACCCAAGACTAGGGGTGAGCATTCGATTTATTCAGTTTTAACCGAACCGGATTAGCCAAAACCAAATAAACCAAAATTCTAAAAATTCAAAACCGAAACCGAACCGAACGGAATAATAAATTTGGTTTATTCGGTTGAAATTAATGAGTCGGACCCAAAGTTAGGAATGTAGTTAAATAATAGTAAAAATTATAATTTTATAACACATTTGTTGAATTTCAAAGTTATGTACAAAGTTGGACTAGTTGTTAAATTATTAAAGTTGAAATTCAAAATACATACATATAATTGTTGATTTTAAATACACATTTTTTAGTCGAGGGTATTTATATAATTGTATAATTCTTATTCGCTTTTCGGTTTTGGACCGAAACCGAACCCCAAAACCAAAACCGAAACCGAACCAATTTTTCTAAAACCGAACCGAATCTCTTATTCGGTTCGGTTCAGTTTTTGCACCAAAGTCGAATAATGCTCACCCCTACCCAAGATGTGTGCTTGGGTGACCCCTTGCACTACCAACGACTCTAAATTTAGGGACTCTAAGTGGATAGGTGCACTTACTAAATGAGTCAACCTAGTCTAGCCTAGCCCATTTCATTAGGCAGGCCACAACCCAACGCAAGACCACCCATCCTTTGAGACTAAAAATAGGAGGATATACTAGTACTCATTTTGTTACCAAGTAAGCAAGCAAAATCTACCACTACAAAAGAAGAAGAAGAAAAAAAACTAGTGTGTGCCTTAGATAATATTGTGTTAAATAACCCTCGTGTTTGGTTGCATGTTAAAAAATAATTTCTTAAGAAAGTTATATTTAATATTTTAAATATTCGTAATATACAATTGGTATAAAGTAAAGTGTGAATTAGTACATTTAGAAAAGGATAAAAATTTATTACAATTCAATTTTTATCGTATTTCATCCTTGAGAAATAGGATGTGAATCCAAATTATGAAGGGACCAATAGTCATTTTATGTTAGGTTAGGGTTAGGGTTTAGGGTTAGGGTTAGGGTTAGGGTTTAGGTTTAGGTTTAGGGTTAGGGTTAGGGTTTAGGGGTTAGTGTTAGGGTTAGGGTTAGTGTTAGGGTTTAGGGGTTAGGGTTTAGGGTTCTGGGTTAGGGTTAGGGTTAGGGTTAGATTTAGGGGTTAGGGTTTTGGGTTTAGGGTTAGGGTTTAGGGTTAGGTTTAGGATTAGGTTTAAGGGTTAGGATTAGGTTTTTGGGTTTAGGGTTAGGGTTAGGGCTAGGGCTAGGGTTAGGGTTAGGGTTACGATTATGGGTTTTGGGTTTGGGGCTAGGGCTAGGGCTAGGGTTAGGGCTAGGGTTAGGGTTAGGGTTAGGGTTTAGGTTTAGTGCTAGGGTTAGGATTAGGGTTTAGGTTTAGGGCTAGGGTTGGGGTTGGGGTTGGGGTTAGGGTTGGGGTTGGTATTAGGGGTTAGGGTTTAGTGTTAAGGTTTAGGGGCTAGGGTTAGGGTTGGGATTGGGGTTGGGATTGGGGTTAGGGTTGGGGTTGAGGTTGGGGTTGGTTTAGGGTTAGGGTTGTGGTTTAGGTTAGGGGTTAGGGGTTAGGTTTAGGGTTAGGGGTTTGGTTAGGGGTTGGGATTGGGGTTAGGGTTGGGGTTGGGGTTAGGGTTAGGGTTTAGTAATCTGGATTAAAAATTGGAAGGGAATATGAGAGGTTACAATTTCTAACAACTATGGAAAAGTAAAATCCAAGACCCTCCTAGAAAATATTTTTGCTTTCCTAGGAATGTTAGTTGGGTACATTAATTATAATTTTTTGGATGTGATACTCTCAATGACAAGAATTGAATTTAGGTAATAATTACATCATAAAGTTAATAAAAGGGTATCTATGGAAACTAAACAAATTAATATTCCTATTACTATCTGAACCAGACACGTGAATAGAAAAATTAAAAAATTTGGACTACATATTTCCAAGCTAACAAAATGAGATTGTTGATTTTTTTTTCCATGAAAAATGAATAGAAAGTGGATTCCTAGGAATATAAATATTTATCCAAACACCATCCAGAGGAGAAGTATGATGGTGGGCCTAGGAGACCATCATGTATTCGTCTTGATTGGGTCTTCCATCATACAATTCAACATCGCAAAAAGAAGAAGAAGGGTAACTACATGGTCCCGAGGGAGTGCGACAGAGTCCCATCGAATTTTGATTAATTTATTTGTTTATATAGATTCTCAGATATTAAATTGATAAGAATTTACTCCACTCCTCAGCCCTGTGGCCATAAAAATGTTTCAAATAACCTTCAGGATCCGGCTATACACACCCCAAAAGTTACTTAGCACACCCTAATTACTAAGTATACCCCATATATAGTTAATAAAACTTTTTTTAAAAAAATACTAAGCACACCCCACTCTTTGACAAAAATATCCTTTCTAAGCACACCCCACTCTCCTCTCTTCCCAAACCAACAATCTTAAGTACACCCCATTTTCATCTACACAAAACAAAACACACCCCACTGTCACCATTACCACCCCACTCTCTCTCCCGAAGTCTAATCGATCGAACCTCCCTCCCGTTCGACCCACGACAAGGAGTCCCGTTCGACCCACGACAAGGAGTTCATTTCGGAATAGGTCGATCGTTACAATGGCGGGCCAATCCAAAGATCGATCCCAATATGAATTCCAATCCCAACAATTTGGTGAGTTTTTCAAATCGAACCTCCCTATTACTTCGAATTGAGTATTTCTTTTGTTTAGGATCACTGATTTAGGGTTTCAAAAACCCTCATTTTTTGGGGCGAACTTCTTCGTTTTCATTTTTTTTGGATATTCGTTGTTCTGCCTGAGCCTGGTTGGTCGGGCAGAAAACCGTACGTTCGACAACACGAAGTCGAACAGTTGTGCAGATGTTCGACAAACATATGTCGAACACACACATCTTGTTCGATCCTACTTGATCGAACATTCTGTCTTCTGTTTGACCTGTATTTATCGAATAGTAAGTATTTGTTCGACCTGTAATGGTTGAGCAGTAAGTATTTGTTCGACCAGTTTTGGTCGAGCAGTTCATTTTGACTGTATAGATTGTTTAATTCTTGATATTTTATTCAATTTAGCAGGAATGACATATATAAGGAGACGACCACCTACAGCTTCTAATAGGAGGTGTCGGTTAGAAGAGTTGGCAGCTACACGTAGCAGTCATCAAGAAGGAGCAACAGTTGCTCTGATTCAAATGCTAGAGCAATATGCTGCGGAAAAAAGAGACAGCTGCACGTACTAGTCCAACAATTGTTGCGAGTCAAATTAGCAAGCAACGTGCTGGAGAAGAAGAGAATGATGAACGTGTTGAGGAAGAAGAGGAACAAGAGAGAGCAAATGATGAGGAAGAAGAGGAAGCACGTGCTGAGGAAGATGAGAAAAAAGGTGATAACAATGATATATTGACGGGCCCTTGTCCCGGTGGACCTAAGGATCCTCGACTTATCCCAAGTTTCAAGACTCATGTGGCGTTCCAGATTTGGAATATGATTGAGAGGCCCTTATTGAGGTGTTGGTGCCACACGACCAAGATGGAGACATGGAAGTTTGGTCAAGGGGGTAATGATTTTAAGGAGTTGATTCATCGTTCCAAAATTCCAGACTTGAGCTGGATTTCGTATAAGACGCCAAACAAAAATCTAATTTGCACGTTTATTGAGCGTTGGCAACCGGAGGCTAACTCATTCCATATGCCATTCGGTGAGATGACAATTACGTTGGATGACGTATTTTGTCTTATCGGACTCCCGGTTAGTGGATTATCTGTGGTTGCACCAGAGTCGGCAAGGGACCGGAGGACCCTAAGAAAATGATCAGTAGATTATTAGGGGTGACAGAAAGGAAGGCAGTCAATGCTCTTCAGGGCCAGAGAGGTAGCTCGGTCCGGCTGGAGTGGCTCCGTTCACGATTTAGTAGAGATGTCACTAGTATGGATAAGAGGAAAAGAAGACGTGCAGCCCGTGCATATTTATGGTTCGTGCTTGGATGCATAATATTTGCAGACAAGAGTGGCACACGTGTGGACACAAAAATTCTCAGTCTTATGGACACAGTCAACCGCGTCCATGAGTATGCTTGGGGAGCAGCTGCTCTAGCATACTTGTATTGACAACTTAGATTAGCATCTCGGAGTGGGGTACGACAAATATGTGGATATCTGACTTTACTGGAGGTAGCTATCTCTCCTTCTTATATGCATATTTTTATGTTATTATATGCTCGATATTTATGTTATGTTTATATGTCCGATATATATTTTTTAGGCCTGGATATACGAGTATTTTCTCTTCAGAAGGCAAACCCATAATGTCAATTATAAGTTGGGCGATCCACTTGCTTTGAGGTGGGCCAATAGATCCCATTCTGCAGGAACTGTCGACCGGGTATTGGCCTTGAGGGAGGTTTTGGACAATCTACAAGTACATAGTGTGAGTGTTATTACATTCTTTTACGCCATTTATTTATGTGTTCTATTTATTAGTAATTATGCCACTTTTATGATGTAGTCAATTGGACACCCTATAATGGGATAAGGGACTCTTATCCTCGGGACAATGTCACTTTCTACCATGGATGCATACGTGCATTTGACTGTGTAGAGCCGTATCATCCCGACCGCGTGCTTCGATAATTTGGCTTACTCCAGAAGATACCTGATTTTTCTTTGATTCCAAGTATTGTCTGTCAGGGAAATATGGGCCAGAAGTACAACCTGACATGGGATGTTTTGGGAGGCTACTTTCGATTCTGGAGCAGCCATGTACTATCGACCGAAGTCCGTGGGAGAGCTGCAAACCCCGCATGGGAGTGTTCGGACGATTATATGCATTGGTATAGGACATTTTCATATTCTATCATCCAGGATCTGGAGAACATCTCTACCGTCGTCGGCACTACATCTACCCAGGCATGCCCACAACCATGAAAAATGATCGAAAATGCTTTGGGGGTATTTAGAGCCGGTCTACCAGCAATGGGTAGAGAATGAAGACGGTCTAGACACATTGATATTAGTCCCAGCTTTAGTAGGCGCCTATCGTGCTTTGAAGATCGCGCCTGAAGAACCACCAGAATCTTCGAAGGGGGCGTCTACTAGTAGGAGTCGAAGGCATCGCAGATCATAGATTTATGTAGTACCTCGTGATACCAGTACTTTGAACTTTGTCACTGTTATTTTGAACTCTGTTATAAACTCTGTTAATGAACTCTGTGCTCATTTTATGAACTATGTTAATGAATCATGAATATGAATTGTGAATTTTGTTATGAACTCTGTGCTCATGTTACTGAACTCTGTTATGAACTCTGTGCTCATTTTGAACTCCGTTAATGTACTCAGGTTATGTGAATTTTGAATATAAATCATAAATATGAAGTTGAACTCAGCTCTGTAATTTTTTTGCTCAAAATTGTACTGCTCGACCATTACAGGTCAAACATAATTCTTCTGTTCGGCCGTTATAGGTCAAACTTATGTATAAAATGTTAGACCTGTAATGGTCGAACAGAAGGGAGTTGTTCGACCTGTAATGGTCGAACAGAAGGGAGTTGTTCGACCTGTAATGGTTGAACAGAAGGAAGTTGTTCGACCTGTAATGGTCGAACAGAAGGAAGTTGTTCGACCTGTAATTATCGAGCAGTGCAATTTTGAGCAAAAAATGCAGAGTTGAGTTCATATTCACAATTCTTGATACAAATACAATGAACATTCATACTACCAAGATATTTCTCATCTCATAATACCAGTACATTGAACTTCTCATAGTACAATTTCTGATAATAAGTACAATAATAACTTTTGGAGGGAACAGTACATTGAACATCTTATAATACCAGTACATTGATCTTCTCATAGTACAATTTTACAACACACATTTAAATTACAATAGGACTAATCATCCAAACTAATCGGATCACCATTAACATGTGAGCTTTTGGAGGGAACAGTTTTACGATACTTTTCAATCCGTTGTTTATAAATTTTGCCCCAACCAGCAGCACATGGAAGACGCAGAGTAGACCATCTGTGGATAATGGGTGGTAGTTGTGCGTCTGAGGCCAAATTTACCTGCATACAAATAATAACTTGTTATTATAATTGTGCATGTGAACGATGAAATGATACAACCTCAAGCTTATATTAGAAAATAATCTTTAACATGATGAAATGATTGGTATCAATAAATGCCATGCATACAAGCCGAGGGTTGGCTGGAACTTCTGTCCTCATGGGTAGAAACCTAACGTTGATATCATCGTGCATGTGAACGATGGCCATGTTGTAGGCTGACGCCGCCAAGTAGTACATATCGGGAAATGACCACCAGTACTTGCGGTCATAAATCGGTGCTACGAAGCAATTCAAAGATTCAAGTACATGTTTTGGAGACCCCTTAAGCAAGTTACATCTACCGTATAAATCTTCCAAGAGTGCGATCTCTTGGATGAGGTCACTACGAACTTTTGGCCAAGATTCCTCCCCTAACCCTAGTGCGTGAGCTATGCATCGAAAACCACAATGTCCATCCCCTAGTACATTTTTCGTACTCAACACATACGAATGATGTTGAGGTAGAACTTGTCATATATATGCAATATCGGTGGCATTGTGTAATGACTTCCGTCGAACATTTTGCTTTCCCCTTCGGATGGAAGTGAACATTGGTTTTGCCGAAGGAGGTCCATCGAGCATTATAGTTTCCTCCAAAGATTAACAACTATCATGAGCAGACTCAACAATTTCAAATTTGCTTGGTTCACGCTTGGTCGAATTTGAAGTACGGATTTTCGTTTTACTTGGCCTACCACGAGGTCGTCTGTAGCCCACTGGTTCAAGCAGTGAAAATGTCGAAGGAATTGATATCTCCCGAAGTCTTTTCAGCATTAACAACCTTTGTGAATCGGTAGTCGCATCGAACATATGATTAATAGTTCCTATGGTCTCCACCCAACGACTTCGAACATCTGCATCAGCTACACTTGTCATGACCCGCACCCGCTTTTTTGGATACGAGACGTGTCCAAGCCAGCCTACGCCGCAGAGTCGACGGTAGAACGCTGTCACGGCCATGATGCTCAAAATCACAAAATAACAACTTTATTGCTCATTCACATTGATTTGTATTGGAAAGAAAAATATAATATTCTTATACATTTAATGAAAATAATACCACTGCTATCTATTTCTAGGTTTATGTCTACAAACCCGTACCTCCCAAAGCTAAGTGAATCCACGGCTAACCTGGAAAATGTTGGTTTCCAGTCAGGAATGGAACAAGCACACAAACCGACGGCAATGTGAGAACACAATAGAATTAACAAGACATGAAAATAACATATGAGATATGAAAACTAGAACGTACTGATGATATTGCACGGTGGAGAAGACAAGGAAAATAAATAAAATACAACTACCTATGTGATTTGAAATATCAGTTTCGACATGTGAACGGCTAGGGGGTAAATTCGACACCCTGCACGTGTCGTGTGCAGCTGTTATTATTCACGAATAGACATCATGGGATAGTTCTGGGTAGTCCACAAGTCTACTAAGATATTTTTCCTCCCGACTACTCCGTGTGTCGAGCGTGTCAACAAGCAGCAAGACATATGTATAAACATGAAATATATAGACTACTATGAATCGAAAAGCAATCAGAAAGTGTACTTGCCTGTGGTCCTTTGCTGGTGAAACCGACAATTCCATTGAGTTCAGACTAGTCCGATTAGCCTAGGTCGATATGAGGGAGTCAGCATTATAAAATACAAACGTATGACTAATCACGGTTTTAAGGAAAAAATCTTAATCTAGAAATGGAAATCTAATTAAGAAAGAATATATATTTAGAAAATAACTATAGCTAACTAGAATTTATTTACTATATTTGAAAATAATATCACAATATTTTTAGATAATAATTAGAAAATTATAGAAAATCACTTTAGGTTAAAACCATGTTTTTCTGGAAAACTTAGAAAATCGATTTTTGGCAAAATCCTAATTTTGTATATATATATATATATATATATATATATATATATATATATATATATATATATATATATATACGTATATATTTTCTTTTAGTGAAACCCATATTAGAATATCCTAAAATAATAATATAATTTTCCTATTAGGTACTAATATCACTCGACATACACAAATATTCTTATTGTAAAATAAGATATTAATAATAATAATGAAAACATATACTTAGAAAATATTCGTAAACATACGGCTGAAATCTACCAATAAGTCTATTGGGCCCAATTCAACTATTAAAACATGGCCCTAATTCATAAGTCCAAAAATAGTTTTATATAGTTAAATAACCAAATATATATATATATATATATATATATATATATATATATATATATATATATATATATATATATATATATATATATATATATCAACCCAACAGTCTGTAGCCTCCCTTCCTAGAAATTTTTGAATTTTTTTATATTTATTTGATTTAATTGGCGATTTTTAGAACACTGATCTAGGTTGTTGATGTTGCTTTATTACAGAATATGAGTTCAGAGTACTGCCTCATTCAACTGTTTGTTTTTAGTGAAAATGTATCACATTATTGGCAATGGTGAAAGATAGCTGATGCTGTCATATTTGAACATGATTACCTTCTAATTATTTATTCTGGTTAGTTCACAGCACACATGTGTCTGAGTTTGTTTATAAAGGTATATTTGTATTATAGCTTTGTTTAATCAATGGTTCTCCTATCAAACTTTTTCATTTATAAGTTTTTCCATTGATACTACAGTAAGTAATGAACTTGATAAATGTGCATATATTTACTTCCAATGGGATAGGGAATACGGACCATATTATATATATATATGATCAGAGAGAGGCCATGGCCGCCGCTCCCTACACCGATCTCCCCTACGACCTCGACTTCGTGTCAGACTCCGTCAAGAGCCTTGTTGCCCACCTCTACCGCCACATCCGCGACAAGAACGTCTACGAGATCCACCAGATGCACGAGACAGCTTCCCCCTCCTCTCTGAGCGCATGTTCCGCGAGCACCTGGCCCTCTGCCGAGGACGTCGCCCCCAATGTCGACAACGACCACGTCTTCTGCCTCCTCTACCGCGAGATTTGGTTCTGCCATGCCTACGCCAACCTTGCCCCTCCGCGCGCCACCGCATCGAGAGCTGGGACAGCTACTGCAGACTCTTCGGTGTCGTGCTCCACGGGACCGTCACCATGCAGCTGCCTAACCCGTAGCTCTGGGACATGGTGGACGAGTTCGTGAACCAGTTCTAGAGCAACTGCCTATACAGGGCCAAGCTCAAGAGCCGCAAACCAAGTTCTTATTCCATATTTTTCATGTTCTTCTTCAATGGAGCAGCAGATCCAATGCTTCTCCATGGACGCTCTCGGGCACCAACCAAGCGCTGTCGACCCCACAGTTCGCCCCGAACGCGTGAGCAACCGGGCACCCCCATCTTGCCGTCAGGTTCATTGAAGCAGTTTTACGGTCATGTCGCTGACCACCGAGAACTCTCTGCACCCACCTTTTCGGCGATATCTACGGACAACCCGCGCATAAGACGCATGTTAGCTCCCTCTCGAATCAAACCTCCTGCCACACCAGTATTTTGTCCACGGCGGGACGACACCATAGTCGTCATCTCCGCCATCAAGAATCAGACTTTTATGGCCATGTCTCCCTCCGCCCTCGCATGTTTTCCTCCCTCGTCGTGATCGTTGTTGTCAGCTTCGCAGCGCACAAGTACATGACCCCAAAGCCGAATTAATAAGTTCTTCTGTCACAGCCAGGTACTCATATTTATTCTTAGTAGCAAGTTAAAGGAGGAAGAAGTAACTATAAAGCATAGTAGTACATGCACGTTAGGAAGTGTAACACCCAGTCCCAAAATACGTAGGACTAGGAATGTAGACATGCCAACTGTATTCATACAAAGTATACTCCAATATATGGAAGCCTCGTATAAATACATAAGCTGTAAAATGCAGTAGAACCATAACTACTCTCATCCACAAGAATAAAAGAATAGAAGATGTCATATAATGAGGAAGAATTGTCATAATACAATATGTTGGGCGGAGACAGATCCACTACCAAAAAAATAAGGAAAAGTACATAAAAATGAAATAAGAGGTGAGCGAAGCGAAGCGAAGCGAAGACGATCCAAAGGCAATCATCCTCGAAGAAATAGCGAAGATCACGGCTAGAGCTAAAGCACCTGCGAAAGACAATAGCACACACCTGGCAAGACAACCAGGTCCTCAGAGGGACGTAACAAGACACATAATAGCATGCCATATAAACTGAATAAATACTGCTCAAATAAATAAGTAAATCGAATTATAACATGTTCCAATACGCACCTACTGAACGAGCGTACCATCCCCCCAACCAAACAAGGACAGGAGATGGTAAACTAATTCACGGTAACGTATCTTCCCATGCTATGAATCCAATATGGTATCCGGATCCCAACAAGGTTCAATACCTTCTCATCGAAGTAGTAAGTCACACCTACAACCAAACAAGGACAAGATGTGACGAACTAATCCGCGATAAGTTATTGTTCCAAGCCACGGTCAGATACAAGTACCCAAACAAAAGTACTCGTACCTAACGAATAGGGTAGCCTACTATTCTAGTGAAATATAGTTAAGAACAATCCTTCCTACGCATGGGCCCTGGCTAAATATGATCGACGTAGTCCCCCTTGGGCACCAGAGGCCCCATCAGGAAGAGCATGACGTTCCGCAGAATCATCAGTGGCCGTCAGTAATCTTGGGTCATCAACCCCGTATCTCGAGCGGAGAGTCCGGGTCACAAGGGAAGTGCATCGAAGCCCATACGCTAAGGAATTGTCCTCCCCGCCCAATGCCTACTGTGTTGCATCCACAACACAAACCACTATAACCGCTAAGTCAAACTAGCATGCAATCTCTATTAGCGGTTATTCCTATCCTACGGCTTGTACGTAATGGTGGCCAGCCAATCACGCACTTCCGTGTTCTACATGCGACACACAACCTCGTGTTACAACGTGTCAAGGCCAATGAATGCAACACACATGGTGGTCCCTTAAATCTAGGTTTAATTTGTAAGAAAATAATACACAGCAGGAAATAATGAACAGCAAGTTCTAACAGTTATGCCATGTATCACAGTTTATTTTGCATAAAGAAATTAAATAATGCATGAAATATGAGCTAAAATAATTAAACAGCGAATGACAAGGTGTCTTGCCTGGTAGGACGCCTGGTGTGCTGCAAATATCACGGTGGCACGAACTGCAATTTCGGTGCAACAACTATACATGGTGACCTCGGATGGTGGCACGGACAGTTCCATCGGGTCTAGGATGGTCAACTTAGTTAGGGTGGACATAAGGTAGTCTCGAAATGGGCAAAGGAATAGGAATAATAGGACTGGTTTTGGACAGGGAAAAAATCAAGGAATTAATGGATAAATATTATATGATATAAAAACTATTTATAATCTCTCAAAATATATTCTACGAGTTTAAATAAATACTTGAAAATAGTTATATATAAAAATTTCTGAAATTATATTTTGTTAGTCCAAAATACCCTTAAGTTAATTAGGTTGAAAATCATAAAGGTAGGATTTTTCGTAGAAATCTATAAAAATATTTTTCAAATAATAAAAATCTAGAAAAAATCTCCAAATCATATTCTAATATGATAACTTAGTAATAATATTAAAAATAATAATAATTAAACTAATAACCATAATCCCTAATATTCATAACTAAATGCAAATAATAAAATAATAATGATAATAATAATAATATTCATAACACTGTCCACATACTACCTTAGTAGTAGTAGCCATTTAATTAATTATAATAATGACACAAAAATATACTAATAGTATATAATACATACATACAAATAATAATAATAATACAATAATAATAATAATAATAATGATAATAATAATAATAATGATAATAATAATAATAATAATATTAAATTCTAGTCCAAGCTTATTACTGTTAAAGCATATTTCAAAATAAAAAGAATTTAATAACTAGAAAATAAATAATAAAATCAAATCAAATAAAATAAATTTACAAAACCGAGAACAGCTGTTCTCTTCCCTAAACAACCAAAAACAATTAAAAAGAAAATTAAGAACGAGTGAGAGGGAAAGGATGCAGAGAGCACAGAGAGGGGGAGAACGCGGAGAGAGGCTGGAGAAGGAGGGAGGAGTCGGCGAGCGGCGTTGGTGGTGGACAGTGGGGGCGACGCCAGGCGATCGGAGAAGCGGAGAGGCTGAGGGAAGCGGGGCACGGAGGAGATGGCGCAGGCGGTGGTGATTAGGGCTGGTCCGGTGGAGGAAACGGTCGGCGATCGGAGGGTTTCGGGGCGGAGCGGCCCAGTCGAGCGGATGGGGGAAGTCAGCGGCGGTAGGCGGTGGCTCGTGCGGCGAGGCGCTGTGGGGTTTGGCGCACGCGGAGGGTTCGCGGTGGGGCTGCGCCGGCGGCAAGGGCGGAGAGGAACGGTGGCTCGGGGAAAGGGGGTTCGCCGGAGCTTCTTGCTCGGCGGCGCGATCTCGACGGAAGGGGCAAGTTCGATCGAGCTCATCGGTGGTCAGGCGCGGAGGAGAAGGGTGTGGTTCGGCTGGGACGAGGCGGGGCTCACCGCGGAGCACCACTCCGACGATGGAGCGGCTGAGCGGCACGGCGAGGGGTGAGTTCTTCTTTGTTTTTCTTTTTCTTTTCTGCGTGGTGACTGTGTGTCGGGGTGACGGTGGGTGGCTGTGGCGGTGGAAAGGCCGGGGTGGCCGGAATGAACGGGATGCTGACGGCGGTGGTGGTGGTTGGGTCAGGTGACGGAAGTACGGTAGAAACGGGGTCCAGGCTGTGGCCGTGGTGGTTTCGTGTGGGGTTTTGGCCGGGATTGGGTTGCTGGTGTCGGGGGTTCGGGTCGAGAAGTTGGGGTGTTATGGTGGTGGTGGTGGTTCTGATGACGGGGTGAGGATGGGCTGTTGTTGGCGATGGGTTTGGTCGAGGCTGATAAGAAGTCTCTTATGGTGGTGATGGATTTGGGCAGTAGAGGAGAGTCTGGTTGTAGGCGGGTGGTGGTGACGGCGTTGCCGGTGGTGTCGGGGACAGTCAGGAGGTGATCGGGGGAAGCACGACGTAGCAATGGCGGATCGGGGATTAGGGTATTAGGTTAGAGGTTTAGGGACGTGTTGGAAAGTTATACTGTGTCGGGATTGTCGACACCGTGGGGAAAGAAGTTGTAAATGTAGACAATGGAATAAGATTATGGATTATGGGGACACGGACACGATGCACGGCACGTTTGGTAGATGGTAGAAATATTTGTGGAGAAAGTTGTTGTGGATGAATAATGAATTGGAGGAGTACCTGCCTATTTATAGGATGTGGGAATTCCCAATTGGATATGGACTAGGACTATTTAAAACCCAATTAGATAATTAAATTACTAAATTTAAATCAACTCCATAATCCAAATCCAAGTCAAAATCCAATTCAAATCAAATTTAAATCAAATTAAATTCTCCTAGTTTAAAATCAAATGGAATAACTCAAATTTCAATTATTTAACTATTTAAATAAGTACATGAATTCAAATCAAAGTTTAAATTGTTATAAAATTTTCAAAATATGGTTTCCAAAAATACCATAATATTAATTTCGAAAATATATTATTATTTACAATATAAACTTAATAAATTTTTATGAAATACATATGTATACGGGAATAATAATATTTATTATTAATAACTGTTTTCACGAAGTCTTTTTATAAGTAATGAATAAAATAATAATTTGGAAACTTGGGTACGATAACAAAATAATTAAACTATAAAAAGATAGAAAATATTTTTCTAAAATATGTACGCTCGTACATATTCGCACTCGTCGAGCAAAAATAAAATTTCGTGCGTGACGAAGAATACGATTACGTGACGTACAATACAAAATTTTAAATCGGTACCAAATTTTTTTAAAAAAAGTAAAAATTTAGGGGTTTTACATCCTACCCAACTTAAAAGAATTTCGTCCTCGAAATTAAGAGGACGTAGGGGGGGGGGGGGGGGGGTGAGAAGACACAAGGGGTATTGACGAGGAACAATCAATAACAAAATCACGCCGCAAGAAATTACGGTCTAGATCATAGAAAAATATAATACGGTATGGTCATGGGGACTGAATGAGGGTCACGATTAATAAAATGAAAAAGATTCACTTTAAATTAAGCGAGGGTCTTGATAGGGTTAAGTAGTTTGGGATGAAAATATAGCAACATTGAGTGAGAATGGTCATAGCCGATAGGAAGGCTAGCGGAAGTTCTAGTATAATGCCTTCGTCCTAATAAGTGAAGGCGAAAGCAATATAGAGTTCGAAGGAGGCGTTATCGAATACGAATACGTGATTCAAGGACGATCGAAAATTTTCAAAAGAGTTGCCAAGGCAGTGCGGATGGGATTATAAAGGACAAGTTTAGCTATGTCCCCATCCACAAAGAACGATAAAATAAAGCGAACCAAAGTGCACTCGGTTGATCAGACCATCATGCACCGGTTCTGATTAGACAATATGTTAAGTGGGTCGACCCAAATAATATATGTCTTGAACAAGCTCGATAAAGGAATAAGCTTGCAAACACTAGGCTATATTAGCATCATTAGTTAAGATGGTAATAACATATGTACGAGAAATTAAGATTTAAAGAAGGTAGAATGATTCTAGGTCATACAGTCGTCCTATAGTCTTCTTGTCCAAGTCCTTGGTTTGGCTAGACGGGTTAGGTCCTCTAGATTCTAGGATCTAAACAAGCTTGCTAATATAGGCCACTAGGTCAAAGGGGTTGCTAGTTCATAAGGTATTCTACCCAACTTAAAGAATTAAGCTAAGGGCGTTTGGGACATCTAACTAGTAGGGTCAAACTCTAGCAAGCACGAAGGAAGATAAGAATTTGGATGGAAGGAAGCAAGCAAGATGCAATTAATAAGTTAAATGGTAGATAAAATCAAGGAAGAGGTCAAGTATGTTGATGAGATCCTAGACTTCTAATCCTATTCGCGGGCTTGCTTGGTACGGTAAAGTAACCAAACAATTTATCTTGACCTGCATGGGCCACCACAAAAACATGTAACGCCCCAGTCCCAAAATACGTAGGACTAGGAACGTAGACATGCCAGCTGTATTCATACGAAGTATACTCCAATATATGGATGCCTCGTATAAATACATAAGCTGTAAAATGCAGTAGAACCATAACTAATCTCATCCACAATAATAAAAGAATAGAAGATGTCATATAATGAGGAAGAATTGTCTTAATACAATATGTTGGGCGGAGACAAATCTACTACCAACAAAATAAGGAAAAGTACATAAAATGAAATGAGAGGCGAGCGAAGCGAAGCGAAGACGATCCAAAGGCAATCATCCTCGAAGAAATAGCGAAGATCACGGCTAGAGCTAAAGCACTTGTGAAAGACAATAGCACACACCTGGCAAGACAACCAGGTCCTCAGAGGGACGTAACAAGACACATAATAGCATGCCATATAAACCGAATAAATACTGCTCAAATAAATAAGTAAATCGAATTATAACATGTTCCAATACGCACCTACTGAACATGCGTACCATCCCCCCAACCAAACAAGGACAGGAGATGGTAAACTAATTCACGGTAACGCATCTTCCCATGTTATGAATCCAATATGGTATCCGGACCCCCAACAAGGTTCAATACCTTCTCATCAAAGTAGTAAGTCACACCTACAACCAAACAAGGACAAGATGTGACGAACTAATCCGCGATAAGTTATTGTTCCAAGCCACGGTCAGATACAAGTACCCAAACCAAAAGTACTCGTACCTAACGGATAGGGTAGCCTACCATTCTAGTAAAATGTAGTTAAGAACAATCCTTCCTACGCATGGGCCCTGGCTGAATAGGATCGGCGTAGTCCCCCTTGGGCACCAGAGGCCCCATCAGGAAGAGCATGACGTTCCGCAGAATCGTTAGTGGCCGTCAGTAATCTTGGGTCATCAACCCCGTATCTCCAGCGGAGAGTCCGGGTCACAAGGGAAGTGCATCGAAGCCCATACGCTAAGAAATTGTCCTCTCCGCCCAATGCCTACTGTGTTGCATCCACAACACAAACCACTATAACCGCTAAGTCAAACTAGCATGCAATCTCTATTAGCGGTTATTTCTATCGCACGGCTTGTACGTACTGGTGGCCAGCCAATCATGCACTTCCGTGTTCTACATGCGACACACAACCTCGTGTTACAACGTGTCAAGGCCAATGAATGCAACACACATGGTGGTCCCTTAAATCTAGGTTTAATTTGTAAGAAAATAATACACAGCAGGAAATAATGAACAGTAAGTTCTAACAGTTTTGCCATATATTACAGTTTATTTTGCATAAAGAAATTAAATAATGCATGAAATATGAGCTAAAATAATTAAACAGCGAATGGCAAGGTGTCTTGCCTGGTAGGACGCCTGGTGTGCTGCGAATATCACGGTGGCACGAACTGCAATTTCGGTGCAATAACTATACATGGTGACCTCGGATGGTGGCACGGACAGTTCCATCGGGTCCAGGATGGTCAACTTAGTTAGGGTGGACATAAGGTAGTCTCGAAATGGGCAAAGGAATAGGAATAATAGGACTGGTTTTGGACAGGGAAAAAATCAAGGAATTAATGGATAAATATTATATGATATAAAAACTATTTATAATCTCTCAAAATATATTCTACGAGTTTAAATAAATACTTGAAAATAGTTATATATAAAAATTTCTGAAATTATATTTTGTTAGTCCAAAATACCCTTAAGTTAATTAGGTTGAAAATCATAAAGGTAGGATTTTTCGTAGAAATCTATAAAAAATATTTTTCAAATAATAAAAATCTAGAAAAAATCTCCAAATCATATTCTAAAATGATAACTTAGTAATAATATTAAAAATAATAATAATTAAACTAATAACCATAATCCCTAATATTTATAACTAAATGCAAATAATAAAATAATAATGATAATAATAATAATAATATTCATAACACTGTCCACATACTACCTTAGTAGTAGTAGTAGCCATTTAATTAATTATAATAATGATACAAAAATATACTAATAGTATATAGTACATACATACAAATAATAATAATAATACAATAATAATAATAATAATAATAATAATAATATTATTATTATTATTAAATTCTAGTCCAAGCTTATTACTGTTAAAGCATATTTCAAAATAAAAAGAATTTAGAAAATAAATAATAAAATAAAATAAAATCAAATGAAATAAATTTACAAAACCGAGAACAGCTGTTCTCTTCCCTAAACAACGAAAAACAATTAAAGAGGAAATTAAGAACGAGTGAGAGGGAAAGGATGCAGAGAGCACAGAGAGGGGGAGAACGCGGAGAGAGGCTGGAGAAGGAGGGGGGAGTCGGCGAGCGGCGTTGGTGATGGACAGTGGGGGCGGCGCTGGGCGATCGGAGAAGCGGAGAGGCTGAGGGAAGCGGGGCACGGAGGAGATGGCGCAGGCGGCGGTGATTAGGGATGGTCTGGTGGAGGAAACGGTCGGCGATCGGAGGGTTTTGGGGCAGAGCGGCCCAGTCGAGTGGATGGGGGAAGTCAGCGGTGGTAGGCGGTGGCTCGTGCGGCGAGGCGTTGCGGGGTTTGTCGCACGCGGAGGGTTCGCGGTGGGGCTGTGCCGGCAGCAAGGACGGAGAGGAACGGTGGCTCGGGGAAAGGGGGTTCGCCGGAGCTCCTTGCTCGGCGGCGCGATCTCGATAGAAGGGGCAAGTTCGATCGAGCTCATCGGTGGTCGGGCGCGGAGGAGAAGGGTGTGGTTCGGCTGGGGCGAGGCGGGGCTCACCGCGGAGCACCACTCCGGCGACGGAGCGGCTGAGCGGCGCGGCTAGGGGTGAGTTCTTCTTTGTTTTTCTTTTTCTTTTCTGCGTGGTGACTGTGTGTCGGGGTGACGGTGGGTAGCTGTGGCGGTAGAAAGGCCGGGGTGGCCGGAATGAACGGGATGCTGACGGCGGTGGTAGTGGTTGGGTCAGGTGACGAAAGTACGGTAGAGACGGGGTCCAGGCTGTGGCCGTGGTGGTGTCGTGTGGGGTTTTGGCCAGGATTGGGTTGCTGGTGTCGGGGGTTCGGGTCGAGAAGTTGGGGTGTTATGGTGGTGGTGGTGGTTCTGATGACGGGGCGAGGATGGGCTGTTATTGGCGATGGGTTTGGTCGAGGCTGATAAGAAGTCTCTTATGGTGGTGATGGATTTGGGCAGTAGAGGAGAGTCTGGTTGGAGGCGGGTGGTGGTGACGACGTTGCCGGTGGTGTCGGGGACAGTCAGGAGGTGATCGAGGGAAGCACGACGCAGCAATGGCGGATCGAGGATTAGGGTATTAGGTTAGAGGGTTGGGGACGTGTTGGGAAGTTATACTGTGTCGGGATTGTCGACACCGTGGGGAAAGAAGTTGTAAATGTAGACAATGGAATAAGATTATGGATTATGGGAACACGGACACGATGCACGGCACGTTTGGTAGATGGTAGAAATATTTGTGGAGAAAGTTGTTGTGGATGAATAATGAATTGGAGGAGTACCTGCCTATTTATAGGATGTGGGAATTCCCAATTGGATATGGACTAGGACTATTTAAAACCCAATTAGATAATTAAATTACTAAATTTAAATCAACTCCATAATCCAAATCCAAGTCAAAATCCAATTCAAATCTAATTTAAATCAAATTAAATTGTCATAGTTTAAAATCAAATGGAATAACTCAAATTTCAATTATTTAACTATTTAAATAAGTATATGAATTCAAATCAAAGTTTAAATTGTTATAAAAATTTCAAAATATGGTTTCCAAAAATACCATAATATTAATTTCAAAAATATATTATTATTTACAATATAAACTTAATAAATTTTTATGAAATACATATGTATACTGGAATAATAATATTTATTATTAATAACTGTTTTCACGAAGTCTTTTTATAAATAATGAATAAAATAATAATTTGGAAACTTGGGTATGACAACAAAATAATTAAACTATAAAAAGATAGAAAACATTTTTCTAAAATATGTACGCTCGCACATATTCGCACTCGTCGAGCAAAAATAAAATTTCGTGCGTGACGAAAAATACGATTACGTGACGTACAATACAAAATTTTAAATCGGTACCAAATTTAAAAAAAAATAGTAAAAATTTAGGGATTTTACAGGAAGAAATGGTGTTAATATAGGAAGAATAATACTGTGCATGGAACGATGAGGTGATAGCTCTAGCTTTCACATCTCTCTCATTCCCATTTAATCTTTGTCACAGTTTAACCCATAAATGTTGTAATTTTCAAATAAACCCTCTTTTTCTTCTTAATTAAGGACTATGTATATATGTGGATGGTACTAAGGAAGTAACAAAGGAATCTATATAAGTAGTATAGACTGTAGGCTTTATTAGTATATTAATGCCAATAAGTTAATTATGATAATGTTATGTTTTAGTTTTTGAATATAAATATCTTGTTTAATAATAGGCAAGCAATAGATGGCATTATATAAGTACCACGTAGGAAAGAAAGTAACTTTTGCAAATAGGTACTTAGACAATGCATGCTTAGTCCAAGGGTTAATTAAGTAAATTATCTTCCTAACGTTATATAAATATGACTACTTATAATAAATGTTTTCTTTCCCATATCAGCACAAGTTAGTTTAAGGGTTACTTTAGCACAATAGAAAATTTATTTCGAGCCTTAGAGCATCTCCAACCCTATTGTCTTGTTTTGTGTTGTGAATCCTATGTGGCATGAGGGACAAGACAATGTCTTGTATATGTGGCAAAGTTATATTCACAAATGACAATGGGTTTAAAAAGTCATCTCCAATGCAAAAGTATTGAGAAGACAATACAAATAATTTTTTACAACTTCCAAGACAACTTTTACTCTTCTACTTCTTTTTTATAAATATTTTTATTCACAAATGATGATGTGGACATAAAGACATTGTGAAGTGCATTGTCTAGATCTAGACAACCAACTTCACATTGTCTTTGCCATGTCATTGCCATGTCAACTCCACACTTTATTTTACATTTGCATTGGAGAAGTACTTTTGGAAAAAATGGTTGTCATTCCTATGTGGCAACCATTTTTTTCAAACTCACAATAGGGTTGGAGATGCTCTTAATATGGAGTTTATTTTTTATAAAGGCACCAATAAGTAGATATTAGTTGTTAGTATTAATAAAAGAGAAAGTTCTTTTTTCGAATTTAATAGGAAATTAGTAGTTTGAACCTTAGGCAGACTGAGAACATTTTGAAGGGCACCATGCCGCATTATCATCTCGCATTTCTCCGTTAACTTTCTATGTTCTTATGTTTCATACTTCGTTTCAATGTTTCAATGGCATCATGCCTCAACTCAATGCTCGTCAACTGAACGACCCGAAGGTCTCGAACACCTTTCGAGGCATTATGTCATATCCGACAGTTCCGCCACATTCATGCCACAACTGTATTCTTTCGCAACGAAGCCATCTTTCATTATCCCGTGCACGTAGGCACGTTCCGACCGTATTCCGATGTTCTATAACTTAGCATTCAATGTCCGTGGCTTGCGCACTAGGGCGCTCGCCTATTGTCTTTCAATGTTCTAGCCGTTCTAACTCGTGCGCGAAGGCACGGTATAGTTCGTGCACTAAGGCACTCGCCGAGTACAGTTATCCCATGTTCTTGCGGCTTGCGCACCGAGGCGCTAGCCTTTGCGATATCCAATGTTCCGTTGTGACTCGTACGTTTGCCGTACGATTCATTTCAATTGTTCTATCTTAGTGTTCGACACGCACTACGTTTAACTCTCTATCGGGCCACGCCCGTGGCGTTGATAGGTTAACTCAGCATACAATGATATATTTGACTTATCGAATGAAGGAGTAAAAAGAAGTCAATCCTCCCACCTTGAGTCGATTTGCCTTAGCGCGCCCAAGTCTCAGCCCGTCGCAAGGCGTCGATTTGGTTTCGCGGACCTCTTACTAAATATTGCCGAAGATCGACCTCTAATATTTTCGCGTCAAAGTATAACCTGCACACGGAACCAACTAAAATCAATACTTGCATCGATTCGGACTTGCGCCTTGCTCGATTCGATTTCTTAGAATCTTCGAGCCGATTCAACGCACTCATCCTTCGGGGCAACGCGGCGCTTCGCATCGATTCACTCGATGCATTCTTTCGGGACAAGGCAACTCTTCACATCGACTTAGTTCGATGCGTTGCTCGGGACAACGTAACACTTTGTATCGATTCGCATCGATACGTAATCGGGTCAACGCAACTCTTCGAGTCAACGACTCAGCATAATGCCCCGTACCACTACACCAAAATAGGTGATTGCCAACGGTTATTACCGTGACAAATAATTTTTGTCACGGTAATAACCGTGACGAATTGGCCGTGACTAATATTTGTAACACTTTTCGTCACGGTTATTACCGTTACGAAAATAAACACTTGTAACGCTTTTTGTCACGGTTATTATCGTGACTAATTTTATTTTTGTAACAGTTATTACCAGTTACAAAAATGTACTATTGTGTTACTTATTGTTCACTTTTGTAACGATTATAACCGTTACCAATATATATTTTTCTGAAAAAAAAATATAATTTTAATATTATCCATTAACCTATATTCAATAGGCTTAAGAGCAATAGATAACCGAAGATGAAGTCTTATCAATATGCACATAAATTTAAATTCATATTGCAATAGTTGTATACAACTCATAACATTACAATATTTAAACCCTCAAGATGGACACAAAGGAGAACAACCATTCTCTTCTCATCACAAACACAAAAGAAAAAAAAAACATTCCTCTATTATAGATACACTAACTACTCTCTAGTTTTTATGATGAGACTCTTCAGAGAAGTAGCAGTCCATTTACAAGATATGCTTCTATCCCAACAGCTGAGCTAGAATGGAGATATGTCAGCCCCCTTGCCGCTCGAAGTGCTGGAATAACATGATAGGTTCAGTAATCAGCACCTGGGGTCAGAAAATTAGCCATATGAAAGTATTAATATGAGTAGAAGAACTGGTAACACTATCTCAAAAAAAAAGACAGAACAGATGGGTAACTGCATATTCCACTTATGATTCTGATAATCTCGATGACAATAAAAAATTACCAGGATAGTCGAGTTCCATCCAAATTATTGTGGACATTTTCCTCGATCGCGTTCATCCTCAGCATTTAAATCCTGCCAAAGACCAGAGAAGTACTGCTTCAAGCATATGTATGCACTTTCATGTTTAAGTTTAACTACATCTTCCTATATTTGGATAAGTTAGTACATATGGAACTTCATTCTTAATTTTTAACCAAAACGATGAAGCAATATCAGAATTTCAAACAGCAATAGAATTTTATTGCCCGAAAGATAAAGCATATTTAACAGATATTTAAGGGATCATAATCATACAGGTAGTGTTTCCCAGCGCTTCCTAATTTCACTTAGCTCATTACGCTCTTTGTCACCACCTCCGTAGTAACAACCAGAAAATACAAGCATGTCAAGTTCAAACATGTCATATTCATTGAAGACATAATATTCAGACTTTGAAAATAAGCCATAAAAAGATATGCTATAAAAACTGGTCAAGATATGAAGGTATGGACAAAGACTGTATGGTCAAGCCAATAGATGATATAATTTACTATCTACTGAATAATCTTTACAAATAAATTAAGAAGTTGATTCAAGGAGCAAAAAGAGCATAGCCATCCATATGCTGGAAGGCAAAGTTATAAAAATCAATCTAACAATTACAGACTGCCTGAATGAACATTAGATTAGCTAATTTTATTACAGCAGCTTAAACAAAGAGAAAATAACTACAAGTTACATGAGATTACTGCTAACTTCAATCATTTAACTTCTTAATTCAAAACCAAACAAAACAAGTTGATACGAAGTAAACAAACCAGGATTCAACAAACTAAGAAGAGTTTGCTTGGAGTTCTTAATTAGAAAGACAGTCTTGAAATCGCCTCCAATTTCTGTAGATTAATATTCTATCAATCAACTGAAGTTTGCTTGGAGTCTTTGTTAAAAAGAGAGATAATTTGCATCAACAAATAATGCTGGTATAAACTATTAACTATTATTATTTTCTACATGGTATCAACTATTATTAAAGATATCTTCAACTGTTTAGGATGGAAACATAATGTAGTTCAAAATACTGAAGTGATGTTTTGGCTAAGAAAGCAGATGGTAGCAAGGCACATTCACCGGTAAATAATCAACTTGTATGAAACTCACATACATCTGTAATCCAATATAGCAAGAAGTAATGCTGCTAGCAACATATAAGGATGAATAGCAAACATGTCAAAGGAATTTAGAAAAGCCTCAACATGAAGACATCAATGTTTTTTTTTTGAGACAAATGGGCAAATACTAAGCCCAGTGTCAATGGGAGATATCAAAACTAAGATGTCTGTTTCATGTGTCACAGATATTTTTGCAATATTACAAGGGAAAGAAGACGATAGCTGTAGTCATGTATGTGCCTTACCAAAGACGATAGTTACAGCTGGAAATTATTTGGTATGTGACAACGGACAAGGCCATGATGAAGTCATGAGATAAATCAAGTACTAAAAATGCTTAGTGAATACATCTAAAATTGTCTCTAGTATCTGGTTTTGTTGAAGCATCTTATGAAATAAACTATTATAGGATGGCATCTACACATGCATAAGACAAACGTGGGCAGTCCACAGACAGATTAAATAAACTATCTTTCATGAAAATATGATAAATAAAGTCGAGGTTATGCAGGAGCCACCAAAACAAGGTGAACCGATGGTAAGGCAGTTAGGATTGACCACCGCAAGCAACAATTTTGTAAACAACTAAGAAAATTGATGGCAACAAGTGGGTTTTGATCACTGAAACCTAAAGAAACCAAATAAAATCTACAACTCCAATGAAAAGGCTAGTAACAGGTTCTTTTGTGATAAAAAGGCTAATAATAGGTAAAAACATGTATTCAGCAGCTTCAAATCCCAGAGGACAAGGGAAACAAACAGATCCAAAAGACCGGATACTACAAATGGATTCATCTTGAAGAAAATGTTACTTATTGTCAATGATATGTAGGTTGCTTCTACCTAGAAAAATACTTACAAGTCCATCCATGTGCGGCATGACACATGTATTTATTTATGCCTGACACTTGTTTAAACACATAAAGACTTTGTCCACATTTTCAATTTAAAAATATAGGTGTAGAATAGTATTACTTGTTCAGCAAATCCCATAAGATTTACTATATTTGCCCATTCTACTTGTTTGAGTTCCTTAATTTACAAACAATCTCAATCAATAAAAATATCTGTCTAAGCTATAGGAATAGTTCCGACGATGGACACATAGCTGTGTCCTAGTTTCTGAATTTTAGGAGAGTTGCAATGTTACACACCTTGGGTCTGCATCAAAGCACAGCATCCATGTGCATGTCAACTAATCATAGCTCATACTATAGTACATATATAGTTGTGTCTTAGTGTCTGAAATTTCCATGTTACACACCCCATGTCTGTGTCAAAGTGTGATACCTATGTGCATGCCCACGTCTCAAAGATGCACACATATAGTTGCATCCTAGTATCTTAATTTTAGGGGATTTTCCATACAAAGTCATAGCTCATGGTATAGTTTCAAAGATGAAAGATGCACATACATAGTTGTGCCCTGGGCCGTGTCCTGGTCAAAGCACGACACTCATGTGCACGTCCACTAATCATAGCTTATGGTATAGTTTCAGAGATGCACAGCTGTGTCCTTGTGTCTGAACTTCAGGAGAGTTGCCGTGTTACACACCACGTGTTCGCATCAAAGTGTGACAGCCGTATGCATCTCCACTAATCCTAGCTTATTGTAATGCTGCAAGAAGTCAGAATGCAACATCTTTTGACTCTTGTTAAGCTGATATCTAACCTGAAAAGTCCAATGCAACATTTGCTTCATTTGGCATGAACTTATACAATGTTCAGACTAGATTGATCTTTCCGTCAACCTCTGATTTGGGCTAACTGAGATGTGTGCGGAAAATGGGTGAGAAACAATGGAAGGTCTTTAACACATTATAACAAAGGATATATACATGACTGTGTGGGTATTCCTTTTATGAGATAGCAAAAGGCTATTCATGAATCTCTTTGTCCATGACCTATTTCTAGTCATTTAAAGAAAAAAAATGGAGCTCATTGGTTACCCTACAGCCATTTCAAACACTATATCGGCCCTAAACAGGTCCAATCATCCATGGATTTCACCTCTAATACAATAGTAATAAACTTATCTATCACTTTACCAGGAAGGAGGAACATTGAGCACTAAGATTGAGGAATTCTTGGATGTTCATACATATGTACTTCAGTAGATGATGCATCGCTATGGTTTGATAACATGGACAACCAGACTCTGATACTAAACTTCGTTAACGAGAGAGGAGCTAGAAGTCTTCTAAGTCGGAGAGTTGAATGGAATCAACAACAATTTTGGGAGTTCCTTCTTTTTGAAAAGTGAAAAATAATAAAATACTTACCCAAAAAATGTATTCAAATTGAAAGTTCCAGGCTTTCAGATCTCAAGGATATGTTGGCCATTCATGGACAAGAGCTGGAAGGTTTGTTTTGACTTAATCCAGTAAGTTACAAACCTGAATAGTTTCACGGTAAATTGTATTGAACTGGTAAGGTACAACTTACACATGTATTTGTTTGTCAATAACTCAAGTTCAGGTGGGCGTGACATTAATAGATTTGGATAGCAGCAAACTTTCCCTGAACTTGAGGCAATGGTAATCACAGAGCCTGTTTACCATGTACTTCAGTGGTAATTTCTTAAAAGGCTCTATAGTATTGGTTCATAAGTTAATGCACAATATGATTTGTTATTATCATTGTTGTATCAATAACTTAATAATTTGTGGTTAGTATAATAAACAATTAATTCAATAATCTATAATAATAACTCCATCATGATCAGTAAATTGAAATATTAACGGACTCAACAATATTTTATACGTCCTAAAATAATAGGCAATAAAGAACTTACTGAGAAGTGTTTATTCTCTAGCTTTCTTAAAGGTGTTAAAACTATATCCAAGATAAATTAGAAAAGAACTTACTGAGAAGTGTTTAAGTCTTAATGAGAAGGAAATATATTCTGCAGAACTGTTTCTCCTTTAGGTGATGAGGGCAAAAAACATACCTATATTGATTGTACTTTAACATATGACATTCAGCTATTCACGACTGCGCAGTTCTTCCTGATCTCACCTGAAGAACCTGTCTTCACCTGGATCCTTCCCATCTTCTCCATAGCCAAAGAAAATTCATGGAGGAATTTCTCTAGAGGACTATTGACGAGACTGACAATTAGATTCTCGCTTGCGGAGTTGGTTGTTAAAGCTGCATCCGACTGGAATAGGCCTCTCCTCTTAAGTAGGTTCTTATAGTAGCCGAGATCGAAAGTTCTGAAACTCCCAGGGTCCATCTCGACTATAGTAGTGGTGTCATTTGCAACTGTGCATTTGAGTTTCTTCAAGTTTGCAATGTAGAAACTGTCCATAGAAGGGTCTTCGTCGCCTTTCCCTGTGAAGTTGTACAACCTTTTGCTAAAGGATCAGCAGTGTGAAACACCAATAGTGTGAGCCCCTAATAAAAGCCAGAGTGTTGCTACTAGTTAGCTAGCTGCAGAAATAAATGTAAACAACTAAAGAAAATGGTTATACATCGCTAATTAATATAGATAGGATCAAGAAGGGGTCAAAGATGCAATTGCCAAGCCTTGCCGTTGTGTCAAGCAACGCGTACCCTCTAAAATGAATGTCAATTATAGGACGATAAGTTGATATGATAGTAGCTTACCAGAGAGGAGAACTAGATCTGTCACATTTAATCCTTTGTTAGCAAAAGATGTTTGGAGAGAGCTGAAGTTAAATGTTGGACCAGGAATTTGAGTATTAGCTTCCGAAGTATTCGAGATCAAGCCATCCCTACGCCCCGTTGGGACATTCCAGAATGGTCCTCCCTAAAAAAAAGAACTAAGCGTTAGAGACATGGCCAGTCCAAATTATGAAGCTAACATCATATTATTTGATTTAGGCTTTGTGTTGTACTGCTACAGCAATGATGCTTAGCATGAACTTCTTACTATAACTCCAACTGCATCTCTTGCAGTCAAGGCAATGATATCAGCGCAGGAAACAACTCCCGGGCACTCGGCTTCGACCGCAGCTTTGACGCGGTCGATGAAGTCGAACCCGCGGAGTGTCTTGTTCGGATTTCCTGCCTTCTCGGTGCTATTGTTGGCGCTTGTGGAGTTGATCAGGATGGAAGCATCGCAACCCTGAGAGCAAAATTTTGACAGTTAACATTAGCATTTCCAAAACATTTTGAAATGAAATGACTTGGATTTTTGACTACATACCCTCACAAAGCAGTCGTGGAAATGCATTCTGAGCAGCGGGGAGGCGAGGCACGGAGCATTTCTGATGTGCTCCTTGACAAAGTCTGAGATGATCTTTTCGGCCTTGGGGCAACTTGTGTCGTAGAAACCTAGCTCCAAACTTTGAGCCTTGGCATAGCCAAGTGCTCCAAACACGACCAAGATCATGAAACACTTGGAGGTCATGGTCTTCTCCATCTCTTCTCCAAACAAGAATATGTAACTTGTTCTCGACGATAGGTGTTCCACATACTCTCACATTCCTATATTGATTGTACTTTAACATATGACATTAAAATCTAGTATACTTGAGTTGTGATATAGAAAAGAAGCCTGCTCACAAGAAAATAAGCCTACTACCATTCTCCAATATCTGAATATATCATTTAGAGAAATTAAGAGGGAAAACAGTAAAACGATAACTAAAGTATTAATTGGATAAGCAAAATAGTCCTTAATTTGTTCATGTCAACCTTGCCAAGAGTCATTAATCTTATGCTCACAATTCTAGTTACATTGGATGCTCCAAGAGTCATATAGAAGCACCCAAAAGAGGATGCAAACTGTAAGATAAGATACAATCAAAGAGTAACTCAAATTATAATGATATAGGTTCTACTTTAAATCCTTACATGATATAAAGCACACACTACTTGATGAAATGGTCTGAAATTGTTCCTTTGAGTCATTATTGGGCAAAAACCTGAATCCTGCACATAAGAACAATAATTCAACATATAAAATCAAACATGTGAGCCAATTGTATGTGTATTACTAATATTAGCATCAAGAACCCAATATTCTACAAAATTTTATATTATCAGTTCACTGGTTTGATCATATGTCGTTGAGTTTGTTGAATTGTATGTAGGTTGTTGATTTTGTGAGGATAGAAAATTGTGTCGTCTCGACTTTATTTTTCCTAAGTGGGCATCTAATAGTAGCAATATTGTTACTGTACATGATATATTCTAACCAAAAGTTCTTAATGAAAAAGGACTATCAAGCGACTCTTTGTTCGAATTCTTAACACAGTGAATGATTAGCAGAAAGTGCCGAGACTGTTACTATTAGGCTACTATTAGTGGAATGTACCGAGATGATATTTGATATTTGATCGTTGAGGTCTCATTCCTGATTCTTGAAGGATTGGGCACGAATTAGCATTTTGTTACACCTACCATTCTCAGGCCTGGAACTTTTTCCCTATTTTTTCAATATCAATCAATAACTAATATTTTAGAAAACTTGAATCCATTCAAGTTCTAGATTAATGCATTTTTAACATGCACAAGTATTCATTTGCTATCTAGTTTATTTGCAAAGTATGTTGCCACTTAGGAGGTCACTGGTAGAAATCAAGGTTGAATATACTGATAGCACTATTATCTAAAGTCTTTTTTCATACCTGTGTCGAAATGCGAGTTATATCCTGCTATAGATTAAGACCTTAACCATGCTTATATCTGATTAAAATAAATGCAATAGTGGACTGAACTATTGGGTCCAGATTTATAATTAGGACGTAATTAAAGACGATAGCGCATATAGCTCCGAGTGTTAAACCCCATGTTCATTGACAGAGTAAAGAAGAAAACATGAATATACAACACGACCTATTGCAGCCATATAAAACTTGAACATCTTCAACAATGCTCCACTGAACATATAAAACTTGGTCTTCACCTCCAGGCCGCATCGGCTTTGAATCATCATCAGCAGCAGCGCAACAGATGATCAAACTCAGCCTTTAATTGTCCACTGAACTGATCATACAATATTAGCATCAAGAACCCAACATTCTACAAAATTTCACAAATGGGCAAGTACGAATTCAAAGAAAACTCACCTTCACATTCGTCTGGAAGAGTTTCACCGCCTCTTCGAGTCAGCGACAACGCGTCCATAGTTCACCAACAGGAAATTGACATGGGCTCTGTTGGAAAAGAGAAGAAAAGTATCATAATCTCCAAGTGCGCTCTGGTTGATGGCCTTGGTGTAGCAGTTGATTGCCTCGGAGTAGTGTTTGTTTCCCCTCTTCAAATAGTTGTTCCCTTTCTCCTAATTTTGTGTTGAAAGTTACGATCATTGTAGACAAAAATCAAATTTTTAGTGAGAGAGAGACAAACCTTGAGTTTGATGGCGTCGAATATTTAAATACCTGGAGAGGTTTGCGTTGGCATCGAAATCAGCGTCGACTCTCGATTTCTTCTCCAATATGAGCGATTCAAAGCCCTTTCCTCTTTCCCTCCCCTTCGATGTCGACATTGGTGTGCTCTGGATCAGAGACTGGTAGCTCGAAACCCTAATTTTGTGGGGAAGAGAAAAAAATAAGGAACTGCAGATTCAGGAAGGTGGAGGGGTCGTAGGGGTCGAGAGGACTAACAGAAGATGATTAGGGCAATAAGGAGCTGGGGAAGGACGGCCAACTAGAGCACCGACGACTCGTAGTCGCCGGCCCTCGCCATTGGGTGTTCGGATTCTTGGCTTGGTATCAATAGAGGAGTAGGAGGAGAGGGAAAGCCCGTGAGAGAGAGAGAAGCTCGAGAGAGAGAGAGAGGGAGAAGGAAGCTCGAGAGAGGAAATGATGAAAAATTAGACAGGAAGGGGATTTCATTTGTGACACTTTGCTCCACCAAATTCGTAAAAATTTGAAGCATGGGAAATAGGAGTTTTTAGTTTGCAACGGTTATTATTGTTGCAAAAATTATAAAAATTATAAAATAATAAAACTATAAAACTGTAATTCTAGTAACAGTTTTTTTTACCATTGTAACGGTTATTACTGTTACAAACATATCACGGTAATAACCGTTACAAATTGTAAAAAAAATGTGTTACAATTTGACCATTTTGGTGTAGTGCAGAATATATTCATAAATGAAGATGCAAGCCTATTATATAAATAATTTGGTAGGATATTAACATTGTGTTTCTATACATGTGTGGATGTACTTGTGGCTAGGTTCTTGGACTAAGACTTAGACTGGGTAACCGTCTCTGCAACAAATATTGTGTATTAGCATCAGACAAGTATACCTTGCCTTTCTCTACAGTTTTATTTACATGCATTGTATTTCATTTCCCAGTTTTGATTGCTTATGGACATGTACTTTTCGTATTATATTCTTTTGAGTTGTTTTCATTGTATATAGCCGTGTTCATGTTTGGTCTTGTGGTTCACACTTGGAGTTTTTCGTCAGTACCTTGCTTGAGTCGTGTCATAGAACGAGTATGTGTAATTGAACTGCTAAATCCTTGATATTGTTTCCTTGGCACCAGAGAGTCCACATATGGGACGAGGGTGTTTTCTTGATCTGTTTACATCCGTGAGTCCACACTAAAGATTAGGATATCGATTATTTGCACCAGAGAGTCCACACATGGGACGAGGGTGTTGACTTGACTTGCACCAGAGAGTCCACACTCGGGACGAGGGTGTTTACATCAGAGAGTCCACACTCGGGACGAGGATGTTATACTTGCACCAGAGAGTCCACACTCGGGACGAGGGTGTCTTACCGTGAACTAACCAGAGAGTCCACACTCAGAACGAGGGTTAGTACTAACAAGAGAGTCCACACTCAGGACGAGGGTTAGTGTTTAGTTCAAACCCGTGCGTCCACACTCGGGATGAGTGTTTGATTCTTCCATTGATCTCGTGATTATCGTTCATCCGACAGTTCAGTTATGCGTAGTTGTTCTAGTGTTCGTGTGTTTGTATTCGTGCTCGTGTTCGTAGTCATTTGTCGTGTTCCTATTTTTCTTGTTTTCTTGCTTATTTTCTTGCGCATGATAAAACTGTTAGATAGGCATGTATATTATGTATCTTGCTATGTCCTCTGAGGACCTGATGATCTCTTCAGGTTTAGCGATTGCATGGAGTTAGCTAGTAGTTCTGGATGACAGATGTAATGATGTGCTTGCGGAATTCAGGTATCGTTATCATATTTATTATCCGCTCGTGCTTTCATACCTTATCATGAGATATCCTGTTTCTTGATTCAGTTTTAGACTCTTTTTATTTCCTTTAGAGTCTTATCGGACATTTATGCTAGTGGGCTGCAGACCACGACCCATAGTGTCCATTCATGTTTATTATCCTTATTGTGGATTGAGCTATATATTGTTTGCTATGATTTGGCAGCTTACCCTAACCGTGACAGCGTTTACGTATTCGAGTCGGACTGGAGTCCGCCTGATGCGTAGCTGGCTTGCTCACGTTCTCGCATCCGAAAAGCGGGTGCAAGTCGTGACAAGTTTTTTTGGTGGCCCATGCAGGTCAGAGCATATCGTATCGGTTACGTAACTATACTGATACGAGCCTGCGAATATGACTAGACCCTTGAAAATCTTAATACACTCTGCCTTGAAAACTCTCTTAGAAATTTCTCTACCATCTTTGAAACTTCGTATTCATTCTCGATTATTCTTCCTTGCCTTCTTGTACCATTGATTCTCGTCCCTTCCTATTCCGGGGTGACGAATGATCGTACTGTCTAGCATTCATCAAAAATTCTTGAATTATAGTATAATATTGTATGATTATTAATGAGTTTTGGTTATTTATAGATAAGAGGGATTATAGTTGCCATATGCCTAGATTTCTGTCGGTAGAATTGTTAGCAACTAGTTAGAAGATTATAAAATTTTAGTTTTGAGATATAGTGTGACCAAAGGTGGGTAGAAGTCCTAGAGGTTATGAAGTTACAAAGTGATTTGGAGGAGATGTAAAATATTTTTGGAGATATTAAATTTGAGGAGATTAAGGAAATAATAGACTTTGATTTTTAGAAATAATTATGAATTAGAATTTCGAGGACGAAATTATTTTTAAGGTGGGTAGATTTGTAGCTTCCATTCCAAAAAAATTTTAAATTTTTTTTTATTTATTTGATTTAATTGGCAATTTTTAGAACACTGATTTAGGTTGTTGATGTTGCTTTATTACAGAATGTGAGTTCAGAGTACTGCCTCATTCAACTATTTGTTTTTAGTGAAAATGTATCACATTATTGGCAAATGGTGAAAGACGACTGATGTTGTCATATTTGAACATGATTACCTTCTAATTATTTATTCTGGTTAGTTCACAGCACACATGTGTCTGAGTTTGTTTATAAAGGTATATTTGCATTATAGCGTTGTTTAATCAATGGTTCTCCTATCAAACTTTTTCATTTATAAGTTTTTCCATTGATACTACAGTAAGTAATGAACTTGATAAATGTGCATATATTTACTTCCAATGGGATAGGGAATACGGACCATATTATATATATATATATATATATATATATATATATATATATATATATAATATGATCAGAGAGAGGAGAGAAACCCTACCAAACGAGCCATGGCCGCCGCTCCCTACACCGATCTCCCCTACAACCCCGACTTCGTCCCGGACTCCGTCAAGAGCCTCGTTGCCCACCTCTACCGCCACATCCGCGACAAGAACGTCTACGAGATCCACCAGATGCACGAGACAGCTTCCCCCTCCTCTCCGAGCGCATGTTCCGCGAGCCCCTGGCCCTCCGCCGAGGCCGTCGCCCCCTATATCGACAACGACGACGTCTTCTGCCTTCTCTACCGCGAGATGTGGTTCTGCCACGCCTACGCCAACCTCGCCCCTCCACGCGCCACCGCATCGAGAGCTGTGACAGCTACTGCAGCCTCTTCGGCGTCGTGCTCCACGGGACCGTCACCATGCAGCTGCCTAACCCGTGGCTCTGGGACATGGTGGACGAGTTCGTGTACCAGTTCCAGAGCAACTGCCTGTACAGGGCCAAGCTCAAGAGCCGCAAAGCAAGTTCTTCCCATATTCCATATTTTTCATGTTCTTCTTCAATGGAGCAGCAGATCCAATGCTTCTCCATGGACGCTCTCGGGCACCAACCAAGCGCTGTCGACCCCACAGTTCGCCCCTCTCGAATCAAACCTCCTGCCACACCAGTATTTCGTCTACG
This sequence comes from Iris pallida, assembly GCA_029216955.1. Lineage (NCBI taxonomy): Eukaryota > Viridiplantae > Streptophyta > Magnoliopsida > Asparagales > Iridaceae > Iris > Iris pallida. The sequence goes on along the minus strand of JANAVB010013000.1, from coordinate 1,334,335 downwards.
GCGGGACGACACCATAGTCGTCATCTCTGCCACCAAGAATCAGACCGTTATGGCCATGTCTCCCTCCACCCTCGCATGTTTTCCTCTCTCGTCCTGATCGTTGCTGTCAGCCTCACAGCGCACAAGTACGTGACCCCAAAGCCGAACTAATAAGTTCTTCTGTCACAGCCAGGTACTCATATTTATTCATAGTAGCAAGTTAGAGGAGGAAGAAGTAACTATAAAGCATAGTAGTACATGCACGTTAGGAAGAAATGGTGTTAATATAGGAAGAATAATACAGTAGAAACTCTATAAAATAATACACTTGGGACCACCAAAATTTATTAATTAAAAGAGTTATTAATTAATCGATAAATTAATAATTATTAATTTATATATTAATTAATATTTTATTAATTTATAGTAAAATACTTACGTAGTTTACAAACACCTTTCAAGCTTCCACTTAATTATTGTATACAATGCATGTGTATATCAAATGAAGGGCCCAATTTGAAAGAAACCTTCAATCTCCCACCTTATTATGCTTCTTGTGTTCAGTGTATCACTTTATGGACATTAAAAATATTTTCTATATAGTAGTTTACAAACATCTTTCAAGCTTCCACTTAATTATTGTATACAATGCATGTGTATATCAAATGAAGGGGAAATTGATTTCAACAAAAAACAAAAGACAATTGAGTCATTTTTCAAGAAACCTTCATAAATCATTCATGTAATATGCTATATATAAGGAATTATTAATTTATATTTTATATGGGGTCTGAAGAAATTATCAAAAATGTATTATCTTATAATTTTAGCGAATTATTAATTTAGCACCCTATTTCCGAGTCGGGACCGGCCAAAAATATTATCTTAGAGAGTTTATTAAATAATCGAATATTAATTTATAGAGTTTCTACTGTACTGTGCATGGAACGATGAGGTGATAGCTCTAGCTTTCACATCTCTCTCATTCCCATTTAATCTTTGTCACAGTTTAACCCATAAATGTTGTAATTTTCAAATAAACCCTCTTTTTCTTCTTAATTAAGGACTATGTATATATGCGGATGGTACTAAGGAAGTAACAAAGGAATATATATAAGTAGTATAGACTGTAGGCTTTATTAATATATTAATGCCAATAAGTTAATTATGATAATGTTATGTTTTAGTTTTGAATATAAATATCTTGTTTAATAATAGGCAAGCAATAGATGGCATTATATAAGTACCACGTAGGAAAGAAAGTAACTTTTGCAAATAGGTACTTAGACATTACACCTAATGCATGCTTAGTCCAAGGGTTAATTAAGTAAATTATCTTCCTAAGGTTATATAAATATGACTACTTATAATAAATGTTTTCTTTCCCATATCAGCACAAGTTAGTTTAAGGGTTACTTTAGCACAATAGAAAATTTATTTCGGGCCTTAATATGGAGTTTATTTTTTATAAAGGCACCAATAAGTAGGTATTAGTTGTTAGTATTAATAAAAGAGAAAGTTCTTTTTTCGAATTTAATAGGAAATTAGTAGTTTGAACCTTAGGCAGAATATATTCATAAATGAAGATGCAAGCCTATTATATAAATAATTTGGTAGGATATTAACATTGTGTTTCTATACATGTGTGGATGTACTTGTGGCTAGGTTCTTGGACTAAGACTTGGACTGGGTAACCGTGTCTGCAACAAATATTGTGTATTAGCATCAGGCAAGTATACCTTGCCTTCCTCTACAGTTTTATTTACATGCATTGTATTTCATTTCCCAGTTTTGATTGCTTATGGACATGTACTTTTCGTATTATATTCTTTTGAGTTGTTTTCATTGCATATAGCCGTGTTCATGTTTGGTCTTGTGGTTCACACTTGGAGTTTTCTGTCAGTACCTTGCTTGAGTCGTGTCATAGAACGAGTATGTGTAATTGAACTGCTAAATCCTTAATATTATTTTCTTGGCACCAGAGAGTCCACATACGGGACGAGGGTGTTTTCTTGATCTGTTTACATCCGTGAGTCCACACTAAAGACTAGGATGTCGATTATTTGCACCAGAGAGTCCACACACGGGACGAGGGTGTTGACTTGACTTGCACCAGAAAGTCCACACTCGGGACGAGGGTGTTTACATCAGAGAGTCCACACTCGGGACGAGGATGTTATACCTGCACCAGAGAGTCCACACTCGGGACGAGGGTACCTTACCGTGAACTAACCAGAGAGTCCACACTCGGGACGAGGGTTAGTACTAACAGGAGAGTCCACACTCGGGACGAGGGTTAGTGTTTAGTTCAAACCCGTGCATCCACACTTGGGATGAGGGTTTGATTCTTCCATTAATCTCGTGATTATCGTTCATCCGGCAGTTCAGTTATGCGTAGTTGTTCTAGTGTTCGTATTCGTAGTCATTTGTCGTGTTCCTGTTTTTCTTGTTTTCTTGCTTATTTTCTTGCGCATGATAAAACTGTTAGATAGGCATGTATATTATGTATCTTGCTATATGTCCACTGAGGACCTGATGATCTCTTCAGGTTTAGCGATTGCATGGAGTTAGCTAGTGGTTTTGGATGACAGATGTGATGATGTGCTTGCGGGATTCAGGTATCGTTATCATGTTTATTATCCGCTCGTGCTTTCATACCTTATCATGAGATATCCTGTTTCTTGATTCAATTTTAGACTCTTTTTATTTCCTTTAGAGTCTTATCGGACATTTATGCTAGTGGGCTGCAGACCACGACCCATAGTGTTCATTCATGTTTATTATCCTTATTGTGGATTGAGCTATATATTGTTTGCCATGATTTGGCAGCTTATCCTAACCGTGACAGCGTTTACGTATTCGAGTCGGGCTGGAGTTCGCTTGATGCGTAGCTGGCTTGCTCACGTTCTCGCATCCGAAAAGCGGGGCGGGTCGTGACACTGTCTTTTGAAATTATTTAAACAAACTCAGCTGCTTCATAAATCCAAAGTCCATAATACCAATAGCCTACAGTTGCAACCCGGCCCATTGGCCTCTCTCCCTCCCCTCTTTCCAAAAAGAAAATAAATCACTAAACTGTTGTTCTGTTTGTAAAACTATAATAAAATATAATAATAATAATAATGATAATAATAGATATATACCAAAACAGACAAACAAATGTAGCTCTTCTTTATTATGTGCAAGGGGAGAGAGAAAGAGAAAAGAGTTGAAAAGGAAAGGAAAGCAAAGGAAAGAGGGAAAGCTCACCAGAGCGGGCGTCTGGCCTGTATTGCCCCGCTCCGTACGGTACATTACGATGAGTCATTGACTCGAAGAGTTACGTTGAACCGACGAGGTATCGATGCGAATCGATGCAAGAATTATGTTGGCCAAAGGTAAGACTTGAGTTGATTGGAATCTATGGATCGAATCGATGCAAAGGATAAGTTCCGGTCGAGCAAGTGCTGATTTTAGTTGATCTGGTGTGTAAGCTATACTTTTACGCTGGACAATAAGAGGTCGATATTTTGCCTTATCCAGTAAAGTGTCCGCGAAACCAAATCGTCGCCTTGCAACGAAGTGTGGCATGGGCATGATAGGCCAAACCAACCGAGTGTAGAAGCATGTAAAATAATCCATGCGGCCAGAGAATCTCATGCGGCTCAGATAGCCCATGCGGCTCAGAGAGTCATGCGACATAAGAGACTATACGGCCCGAGAAGTTCCATGCGGCTCAGAAGACACGTAGCGTAACAGTGCCCCCCTCCGCCCTATGCTGCATTAATTACTTTGACGACTGACAACTCTGAAAAAGTGACAGCCCTGACACAAAGAAGTAATTATGACTCTGTCATAATGACAGACCCCTAGGGAAGAGAAAGAGATCTCTGACACAATCCTCCGAGATCCATAAAAATGCCACGTGGCCTTGCCACGTGGGCGTTCGTATGCGGCTCGAGCGAGGACTTCCCATACGGTTCAGAATGAAGCCGTCCTATGCGGATCAGGCCGAAACAGTCTCATGCGGCTCAAGTGGAGGCCTTCCCCATGCGGCTCAAGGACCATTTCCATGCGGCTCAGGCAGATGCATCCCTATGCGGCTCGCAATGATCATCTCCATGCGGTTCGAAAGTCCGAGGGGGGCTGTGAAACCCGTAATTTTAGACTGCAATTTTAATTTTTATTTTGCTAAATAAATTTTCTAGAATAATGTGATCATTTAAGTTGTGAATATTTTAATTTAATATTAGTATTAGTTTAATCAAATAAGTGTGAAAAATTCTTTTCCAAAATAATTAAAACAAGGAATTTTGATTGTCAGCCCAGACCCGGACCCGAAATCGAATTGGAACTAAAAACATTTTTAGTTAGTTTTTAATTACCAATATTTATTTATCAAATTTTTCTTCAAAACAATTTTTTTGCTCAAAACCTTAAATTCATTATTTTCCAAAATCTTAAAACCCATTTTAGCTAAAACTTTAAAGCTATTTTCTCTAAATGGCCCAAATCCATTTAGCTACCTTAAGCCCACCATTTAGCTGATTAAAGCCAAAAAGGTCCATACCAATTTTTTCTAAACTCTTCATTCTGTGAATGAATGAGATTTCATTCATTAGTTGGTGTTTGCTGAATTGGAGTTTTAAAGGCTTTAAGTCTTTAAGTCTAAGTTTTGGGAGAGAGAGAGAGAGAGTATTCCACTCTCTGTTACTTCTTTGTAACTGAAGTTCTTTTCGGTTTCTCGTCCCCGACCAACCGATGGCTCTCCACCTTCCCGTCGCCGGCGCTATTATGGCCAAGGTGGCCGACCACCTCCCCTATGGGTAACCCCCAACTCCTTTATACCTATATAAAGCCCTCTTCTCCACTCTTCCCACACCACTCTTCTTCCCCAAAGTTCAAATTCCTAGATCTATTTCCGGTGAAACCGAGCTTCCCTCGGTCGACCACTCTCCGGCGCCCCCTCCGGTTGCGCTGTCCCGCGCCACCGACCGCCCTCGGCGCGACCCCATCGTCGCCACCCCCTTCTCGCGGCAACCCCTCTGGCCGCCGAGCACCCGCTCGCCCTAGTCGACCGGCGCACCCCCTTCCGCGCCACCCTCCGGCGAGCTCGACCAGCGCCGAGCTTCTCTCGCGCGCGGTCCCCGCTGTCCAGATCTGTCGCCCCCGTGCGGCCTCACTCCGGCGCGCACCCCCGTGCGCCCTTCCCGTCGGCTCTCCGGCGACTGTTCCCCTTTACGCTGCCGACAGCGTCGCTGTCCGCCGACAGCGCTGCTCTTCGCAGCGTCTCTCTTCTGGCCAGCGTGCCCTAGTTCCGTTCTCGGCAGCGCCTCTGGTACTGTCTCTAGCCGAGCTCATTTCTCTTTGGGCGAGTGTTCTCTGGATTGGTTCTGCTGTGCCTATTTCGGAGTTTTCGACGTTCGACGTCGACGACGTTGGGTCAGCATCATTTCGGAACGTCGCTGCTGGATTATTCTTCTATTTTATCATCTGAGAGCTCTAGCCGAGCACCCGAGTTATAAATTCTCTGCCCCGTTGCGTTTATTCTCGGTAGTCTATGATGAAATCGGTCCCCGGTTTCCCTTTGGGAAATCCGGTTAGCTGCGTAGTATTTTTCGATTAGCTGCGTTAGCGTATTTTCCTGTGTTTTATCTGCTGGTTTGGTGTGGTTTGGATTGATTATGGAATTTCCGGATATTTCGGGAAATTCGGTTGTTTGGGAATTATTCTGGTGGTGTTGGAAATTAGTTTCGGTGGATATTTTGGGATTATTATTTGGGATCGAATATTTGCAGGTTTTCTGTGGCGCATTTCCCAGTTTTGGGTTTGTTCCGAAATAGAGGAAGTGCTGCCCAAATTTTTACAAAAATTATATTTATATTGATTTCAAAATTGGCTTTCGAATTTTAAACTAATTTTCGGGCGACGACCGTACCGGTCTGTGGGCCCTGGCGAAATGCAAACGCACCGGTCCGACCGGATGTTGGGGTATTAGCCGAATTTTGAGGAATGGACCGAGTCTGAGACTCTTAGCTTTCATTTTCAATTATTTTATTTAATATTTAGGCTATTTATTATAATTATTTAATTACTGCACTTTATTTAATAATTAAATCATTTTTCTCTTATTTGATGTAAAAGATAATTGTACAGGGCATAAGCCCACTCTAGGATGTTTAGCTGTGCCATTGTATTGTGTAGCGTAGTTTTATTTTATTTTCTGGTGGATGTGATCTTGGGTGGTTTTGATTAGACGTTTAAATCGTAGTTAGAGCGTAATTTTCTAATTAATTAAGAATTAATAAATGAATAAAATAATAGTAAGATAACTAGTTCATGATTTATCACTGTAAGAAATTATATTTTATTAGATATTACAAAATACAAAGTTTTCCAAAGATAATCGGTTCTCGTTGTTATTTCCAAATAATCAATTAATCGGTTTAATCAACGCACATAGTTGGCGACGTAAACGATAGCTGTAGCTTAATAACAACTAAAACCTGACTAGGACTTACTACTAGAGATTGCAACTAGCACACTTAGTCTGGTTATTCAAGGTTCTAAGTCGAGTTCTCAACTGTAGGAACTCGAAGTTACACCTGACGTTCCTCCTCGGTACCGACTCGTCTATCCAGTCATTCTAAAACAAAGGCAAGTGCAGTTATGTCTATTTGGTAATTTATCTAGTAATTGTTTTATTGCAATTTTAAACCACATTGCTACACGGAACTCTCTCCTAGAGTTCGAATATTGACTCATTGATTGAATCTGATTGACTCGGGATATTGGGGGAGTAGTGTAGCATCTATGACCAATACCCCTATATTGCATCATTGATTGTGCGAGCTGATTCCTCCTATACACGAGGATAGGCCGGACCGTATCATTAGGATATAATTGAATCATCCCAAGCCGGTCATAGTTCGTTACCTACTCAAATCACATTGTTTTCAATTGTAGAATTGTGAAAAATATTGTTAAAGTATTTCAAATTGTTTAACATTGCAAATTTCAAATTATTATTTGAATTATTGGATATTCGTAATTGTACTTTGCTCCCTCCTGACTGGAGACCCAACATTTTAGGTATCACTGATGAGGCTTTGTTACGCGATCCCAAGACGAGGAATTCGAGATTGCTGAGCTGTTTGCCTAGAGTTTTCTTTTATTCATGATGTATAAAAAAAAAGTTTAAGTTGTATCTTTTATTTCATGTAAAAGTTTAATAAAGTTTTAAATTTTCCGATGTTGAGTTGTGACAAATTATAGTGTTGTTGTATGGTTACCTGCTACTGAACAGCTTACTGCCGCCGTCTCAACAACGGTGCAGGCTGGGCATGATCCGACTAGACCCAGAATATTGGGATCGGGTCGTGACAGGGGCCACTACCCAAGCAGCCCTGACACGTGGCCCAAACCTTATGCGGCCCAAACCTTATATGGCTCAATCTTCATGCAGTTCAGATCTCCCCCAGTGGCTTCTAGGACACGTGTCCTAAGCCGATCAATTTCCCAGATTTATTGCAATCAGAGATTGGGTTAAATTCCAATAATCTGGGACACGTGGCAGGAGAATGAATCAAATTTATTCGCAGACATCAGCAGATCATCATCAAGAAGATTTATTCCAATCAGCATTAATTACTGATAAGATTTGGTGCAATTTACACTTAATGGCCCAGATTCATCACACTCAAAATTAATGGCCCAGATTGACCAATCCACGGGCTGCCGCAATCTCAAGGAAGCAATCATTGCAAACCCTAATGATCACACCCCATTCCTATAAATAGCAAGGTGCCATTCCCTTGCCAAAGATATACATTCCCTGAAAAAATATACAACGGAGAGAGCACAATCAGAGAGACCCCTTCTCGAGATCAGAGAGCATTAGAAGAGTTGGAGAAAAAAGAGTAGAGAGAGAGCAAAAGGGAGCATTTCTTCAACGCCGAGCAATCTTCTGGAGCCAAGGCTGCATACCGATCGTCCAAGGAGTAAGGCAGGGCTGCCGTTGCCTTCCCGAACCTCTATCGTCACCCTCCAGAATCTAAAATAAACAATTGTATTTAGTCTGCTGTACCTAGGCTTTCGTCCCTAGGCTTTCTTTGTACAAGCGAGTTTGTAACGTGAAGTAAAAGTCCAGTCCTCCGATAATTGTTCGGCTCTTTTATATTTTATGGCAAACACGATGGCGACTCTGCTGGGGACGAACTTCTCTATGGCTGAGGAGTTGGTGACGCAATTGGATGCAGCCAAACTTGGCTCCACACAATAGAAGATGGTCGTCCGCTTCGACCAACAGGCGTTCGAAGAAATGCTCTCCGAAGGAAGCGCTGGCCCGGTCCAGAAGCACACCCGTACAACGAAGGCTCGTAAAGAGTGGAGGCCAAAATCATTTGCTCCTCCCCAGGCCCTCGATGGGATACTCTCTACTGCCCAAGATGGCGAAGGCGACTCTCGCGCGGCCCCACTTCGAGTCATAGAGGACTCTGCTGTCCCCAAGTCCGGCAGAGGAAAGCACTACGATGCTGGACTTGCAGGGGCAAAGAGCGATTGTATGGGCTCCAGGAAGAAACCGAACAAGGGCACTAGCCGCAAAGCGAAGACTCATGCGGCCCAGATTGCCAGCCGCATGAATGACGACCATGCGGCTGAAACTGCTAGCCAAATGCATAGTACTCATGCGGCCAGGATTTCCAGCCGTATAAAGAATACTTATGCGACCGGGGTTTCCAGCCGCATGAAGAAGGCCCATGCGGCTACGATTGCCTGCCGTATGAGGATTGCTGATTCCAGCCGCATGATGGCTACTCCACGTGGCTCTGTCTTCGACCGTCTCTCCTATGGTCCTGATCTCTTGTGCTCCCAAGAGGACATATCTGATTCTCTCCAGTACCACTTGGAATCTTCCTACTATGTGCCCTCACGCACTAGAGTGAAGAAGCTCAAGGCAGCGCGAGCTTGGCAAGCTCAGCCGACTGTCCCGACCTCTGACCCTCCGGGCGTTCCGCATACCGTTATGCGGGCCTCTGACGGAAAGTTGTACAGAACCACTCGAGTCCAGCCCCCGACGGCAAACGGACAAAGTGGTTCCTCTGACCTACGTGAGGCTATCCTCCACAAGCGCAAGGAAAAAGAAGGGGTCTCGATGTGCAAAGAGTCCTCACACGGACGTCACTGCACCCAGATCATCGTCAACTGCTGTTGCAACAACGCGACAGTAAAAGAAGACCAGCCGTCCGTCTTCCAAAGGCTACAGCATCCGAGCTCAGAGGATGAGGCGCCTCCTGTTGTCTCTTGCAACTCTACTCATAGAAACCTCGCTGAGGGGAGAAGGAAGAAGACAAGCATCTCCAGCCCGAAGATATCAACCACTACAGCTAAGAAACTGTCATCTAAATGGTTGTCCTCCACCGGAGTTTTCCAAGGCACCCGTTCAAAGACGAAATCTGCTACAGTGGGAGATTCATCATCCACATCACTGGGAGTCGCCAGAACTGGGGATAGCACTCCTCCGAACATCCATAACAATCCGATGTTCCAAGGAGATGAGCTCGAGGATACAACTCTCCCATCCGATACGGCAGATGCTGACGTCCCCGAGGACGTCCATGACTCTCAAGATGAAGCAAGTTCTGAAGCTGGGGGTACTATTCCCTCCGAGTCCGAACCAGAAGAGAATATTCCCATATACCCTGATGATTTCTCGGTACATGGGTATGACTCGGAGGGCGCATCCTCCACCGTTCCTTCCATCACTCCCCGTGTGAAGACGGTGTTCATGACGGACAGCAACCAAGGAGGTTCCAGTGATCGCCAACACATCGACACTCTAGAGGCCATACTGCACGCCTTGGTCAAGTCTGTAGACGAGATCAAAGTGGCTCTTCCTACTCTGCAAGGAGGAACGCCTGGCCAAACAAGCACGGGTCCCGTGGTCAATGCGGACTCGAACTCAGCGGCACCGAACCCGGGCAATAATCCTCATGAAACAACGGCTCCAACCGCTGTGGATGAGGCCAGGGAAGCGAGAAGAGAGGTCCAGGAGCTCCGAGCCATGTTTCACGCTCGAGAGACCTTTCAAGATCTCAGAATACGGCAACCATACCCTGCTGCATGGAGGGATGTCCCATTCCCACCAAGATATAAGCCGTTCAATATCAATCCCTATGATGGCAAGACCTCAGCAAGTCGGTACATCTCTTACTTTGAGGTCACCACCGACCATCTGCCCCATGATGATGCTATCCTTACACGATTATTCGTCGGGGCACTGGAAGGAGTCGCCTTCGACTAGTATCGCAACCTGCCAGACAACTGCATCCATCCCTTCGCCGGCTTCAAGCGCATGTTCTTGGAGAGGTTCTACGAAGTAGGACAGGACGTCACAATGTCCACTCTCATGGACGTCGTCCAAGGGAAAAAGGAGCTGACGAGGAACTATATTGAGCGGTTCCGCCAAACCGCGATGAAGTTGCCGTCTGGTAACCCGGATTCCTCCTTGATTGAAATTTGCCAAAAGAGATTGCTCCCTACAATCAGCCTCTGGATGGGCGAAAGTCAATTCAAGGACTGGAAGACGTTCATCATCATTGCCACTAGTGCCAAAGAACGGTTGAAAAAGGCTCGCCAACTGGGATTGCACATATCGGAGGGAGAAAACAAAAGCAAACGTTCCAATACCAACAACGACAATGGGGGTAGCCCCTCCAACAATCGGGACAATAGAGGCAAGCAGGCTATGGTGGCCGATACAGCCCAGAAGCCTGAGTCACAATCGGCAGACAAACAATGGCCGCAAATCACTTACTCCTTTGAAGACAGCCACGTCAAGCCCATCTTGGATATGCTCATACAAGGAGACAGAGTTCAGCTCCCTCCACCGAGACGGGAACCTCGGCCAGCAGATCTGGAGAACCCGAAGTTCTGCCATTACCACCGTTACGTCCACCATGCTACGTACGACTGCTACCAGCTAAAATGATACATTCAAAATCTCATCGATTCGAACGCTCTGGCCATCAACTTCGAAGAGGTGACCGTGGCCGCCAACATGGTATCCGTATAGTTCGGCAGCTTCCCTCCAACAGAGACTCAAGATGGGGTGGTACCCATCCCTCGGGCGACGATGGAGATTGCTAATCTTCCGCCTGCTCGGGATCAAGCTGCTGGACTAGTGCCCCTCACCACATCACGAGGGGAAATCATATGGGTCCATCCGGATCTGGTACCTGAAGTGACTCAGTCTACTTTGTCTTCTATTCACAAGAAGGGTGGAAAAGTCAGATCCTGCCGCACAATCTCGGCAGATGTTGAAGAAGCCACGACGGGCGTTACCCGATCTAGAGCACAATCCTAGCCTGTGGCTGAGAACTCGACTGAAGATCATCCACCAACCACTGCTGACGCACCAGGGCCTTCTCAGCCTCCGACGACCGACAAGCCTAGGCCGAAGGAGACTCACTTCGACAAATCCCTCCGAAAAGAGACACCTCAGGGTCCGGAGAAGCCTTACAATTTTGACATCTTAGCACAATTGGGCAATACACCGGCCAAATTGTCCTTATATGAACTCCTGAGGCTCTCGAAGGACGTCCGCGCGGCTTTGAATGATGCACTCCAGAATGCCGACGCCTATCTGGCTCAGGTCAACCTCACAGGAGAGAGCCCGCCTGCAAATCTCCAAGACAGTGCATGCACAGGAGCGATGCCCAATATTGTCTTCACTCCGCAGGATATGCTTATCAAAACCAATCTGCACGATCGCCCACTATACTACACTGGATACATTGGGGACGTGAAGGTGGATCGGATGCACATTGATCCTGGCTCTTCCATAAGCATCATCCCGAAGGGTCTGTTACATCATCTCCGTATTCCGATGCATCGCCTGATACCAACAAGCACCGCCATTAGCGGTTTCAATTCGGGCAGGAGCTATCTAATTGGAAAGATTCGTTTGAAGTGCCAGATCGGCAATCTTCAGTCAGAAGTGACCTGCTACGTCATAGATGCGGACACTTCCTATAACATCCACTTGGGGCATCCTTGGATACACGATTATATGATCGTGCCTTCCACGCTGCACCAATGCTTCAAGTATGTCGACAAGCACGGCTTTGTGAGGACGAAATTTGTCGACATCGATCCCTTCAAAGGACTCGAGTCTTACTACTCAGATTCTTGTCTGTACGAAAAATCAAAGAAGCATCTGGATGAAGATGTGTAAGCTCGAGCTGAAACGGCCCCAGGATCAGAAGAACCTCTGACGATCCACCTTCAAGCTCGCAAACCCGGCAAATCTGCACCACTTACAGCCACTCTGCGCAAGGACACGATCAGCCTCTCAACACAAGAAGGGCAGATGATAATCCGGCTATCGAGGTCCGGCCAAGCACCAAGATCCACAATGGAGCCGCTGACAATCAGGTTACCAAGAGTCGGTCGACCACAAGCAGAAAGGTTCAATCCCTCCGACAAGCCAATGACAATACGACTTCCTAAGAAGAACCGTCATCCCGATGCAAAGTCTGGGGCTTCTAGCGAGCCAGCGACTCCCCGCCCAGCCTCAAGTGCCAAACCGGGGGTCGCCAGTTTGCCGACAACTCCACGCTCGGCTCCACCAACAGAGCCCTTGATGATCAAGCTGCCCAAGTCATCCTCTCAGTCTTCGTTTATACAGGGGGTGGCCGAAGAAGAGCCAGAGCTGGCCAAATATGTGGCTGCCCACACTGATGTTCCCTCCGCAGATGATGTAATCCCGCTAGAAAAGATACCTTACTTCATCAATAAAGGGCTATCTTTGAATTACCTCGAGCTTGATAAGCTCTGTACAATGTATGCTATATATGGAACACGGTATAGGCACTCACCTACACACACAGGTGACAAATGTGTACACCGCGAACCAGCTTATTCCAGTCGAAGAAGCCTACCGCATAATCGAGGGAGGAGACCATCCAATCATCTTCGGCAGAAAAGACGATCCACAGCCCTTCACCGTAGGGAAGGTCGACCCCGAATCAGATGCCGGAAGACCGCCTATTTATCTGTACAGCCCTCAATCCAAAGATATCATGCAAAGACAGGGGTACAATCTAGAGACTACGCCATGCTTGAACTACGGCACTGGTCGACGATTACCTTTGAAGCCGCCAGTCCCGGCTGGCAAACCATGAGACTACTACAGCAAGACCCGATGTGGGTTGGGATACGTCACGCCCGCAATAACCCCTGAAAGCTCAGATGAGGAATGCGACTGGCATTCACATTCAACCGGGTCACCAACTTCTGATTTGGATACCAGCATCGGAGACATATTCAGACAAGTCCTGTCAGTCAATATGATGTTTGCCGACGCTTACGAAGAAGACGAAGACATCCCTAAAATCCTTGAGCTAGAGCCGTGGGCCCAACAGCTGGATGCACAATGGGAAAAGCGTTTCAGCAGAGAGAACCTCCCACCGAAGATGAGGTGATGCAAGTCGACCTCGGCAACGAATCTTCTCCAAAACCAATCTTCGTTAGTAAAAGCCTAACAGACGAAGAGCGAGAATCGCTACTGAAACTTGTCAAAGAATATATTGATGTGTTCGCCTGGAGCTACGAAGACATGCTGGGACTAAATCCCGAAATTGCCCTCCACAAGCTCAACATTCGGCCGGATGCAAAGCCGGTCAAGCAACAACAACGACGTTTCCGCCCGGGCATCATGGATGTGATCGAAGCCGAAGTCAACAAGTCGATCGCCAGCGGCTTCATTCGTGAAGAACAACATCCTGACTGGGTCGCCAACATAGTACTGGTCCTCAAGTAGAATGGGAAGATTCTAATCTGCATCGACTTTCGCAATCTGAATGAGGCATGCCCCAAAGATGAATCCCCCCTCCCTATCACAGACATCATGATTGACAACACATGCGACTTCGAATGTATGTCATTCATGGATGGCTTCTCGGGGTACAACCAAATCCAGATGTCTCCCGAAGACGAGAAGCATACATCATTCCGGACACCGATTGGCACATACTGCTACACAGTCATGCCTTTCGGTTTAAAGAATGTCGGCGCCACATATCAAAGAGTCATGAGTATCATCTTCAGAGACCACTTGCGCAAGACTATGGAGTGCTATGTTGATGACATCGCCGTCAAGAGTCGCTATAAGGGAGACCATCTGCAGGATCTAAGGACAGTGTTCGATCTGATGCGAGCACACAACCTGAAGATGAACCCCACGAAATCCTTCCTAGGCGTATCCAACGGAAAATTCCTGGGGTTTATCATTACTGCCAAGGGAATTCATGTGGATCCAGAGAAGACAAAAGCAATTATGGATATGGGTCCCCCGAAAAATCTTCGAGAACTCAGAGGCCTTCAAGGGAAGCTAGCTTACATCAGGAGGTTCATTTCCAACCTCTCCGGGCGGTGTCGGCCATTCACCCACCTGATGAAGAAAGGCGTCTCGTTCATATGGGATGAGGAATGCCAGCGCGCCTTCGATAGCATTAAAAAATATTTGACGAACCCTCCAGTCCTGGTAGCCCCGGTTCCCGGAAGACCATTCTTTCTCTACGTACGAGCGATAGAACATTCTCTCGGCGCCCTGCTGGCGCAAAACAACGACGCAGGCCATGAACAAGCTATATATTACCTCAGTCGGATGATGATTGGGCCAGAGCACCGATACACCGCTGTGGAAAAGGAATGCCTCGCCCTGGTGTTCGCCATTCAAAAGATGCGGCACTATGTCACAGGACAAACCATACATGTGATCTCGCGAGTCAACCCTCTCAGGGTCCTCATGACTAAACCAGGAGCACCCAGTTCCCGCCTCGCTACATGGGCGATATTGCTGTCCCCTTATCACATGGTCTTCGTTCCGCAAAAGGCTATTAAAGGTCAAGCTCTGGCAGACTTTTTAGCAGCCCATCCAGGCTCGGAGTCATCCAGGATATACGAAAAAATCCCAGATGAGGTCGCTGACTCACATGCAACCTCCCACGAGGATATATGGCGAATGTTCTTCGACGGTGCTTCGAGAACTGGACCCAAGGGCAACATCGTCGTCGGAGTCAGAGTAGTATTGATTTCCCCTACCGGATTGGTGATCAGTCGTGCTTACTCCCTCACAGAACCCTGCTCTAACAACGTAGCCGAGTACAACGTGTTGGTCATTGGCCTCCAACTGGCAAGAGAGCTGGGGGTAGAATATCTTGAAGCTTATGGCGATTTGCAGTTAATCGTCAATCAGATCCGGGGTTCGTACGAAGTCTGCCATAAAAACGTGATTCCCTATCACCAAATAGCGATCAACATCATCTCGTCATTTCAGGGATTCTTCATCGAACATGTTCCCAGACTCCAAAACATTGAAGTCGATGCCCTAGCAGGCCTCGCCGCTTCCTTAGCAGTGCCGAACCACACTCATCATTCGGTTGACGTGATAGGCCACGAACTGGTCTGTCCCAAGAACAACGTTCAATTCGTGGCAAGCTATTCCGCCCAGGTGGTCGACGAAGCACCGGATTGGAGACAGCCATTCATTGACTTTGTCGTCTACGACATCCTTCCCGAGAACCCAAAGGAAGCCACTTCCATCAGAAGGCGTTCTCTCAGATTCTTCTACGATACAGAGACAAAAATGCTGTACCGCCGATCCTACGATGGATTATTGCTTCGGTGTCTGTCAAACGCAGAAGCCAAAGAAGCCGTACGCGAAGCTCATGACGCTGTCTGTGGGGCCCATCAGCCTGGCCCAAAATTACAAGACCGTCTTCGCCGAATGGGCGACTACTGGCCCACGATGGTAGCAGATGCAATAGACTATGCCAGAAAATGCAAAGCATGCCAAGTCCACGTGGACTTCATTCACCAACCATCCGAGTTTCTACATCCGACAGTGGCATCCTGGCCATTTAAAGCATGGGGAATGGATATCATCGGTCCGATTGCTCCACCTTCCTCCCGAGGACACCGATTCATACTCACCATTACAGATTACTTCTCCAAATGGGCGGAAGCTGTCACGCTTGTGGAAGTAAAGATGTCAAACGTGATCAGCTTCCTCAAGCATCACGTCATATATCACTTTGGACTGCCCCGAAGGATCATCCACGATAATAGTCCGTAGTTCGCTAGCCATGCCTTCTACCGGTTCAGTGACAAGCACCGCATCCAAAATATTGCTTCAACGCCATACAATCCAGCAGCAAATGGGTTAGCAAAAGCATTCAACAAGACCATCATCAAGTTGCTCAAGAAGTTCGTATCTTCCAACAAGCGCGACTGGAACGAGAAGCTGGGTGAATGCTTATGGGCGTACCGTACTACCGTCCGAACAGCCACTGGGAACACACCATTTTCCCTGGTATACGGGAGTGAGGCAGTCCTCCCATTGGAGACTTAAATACCCTCACTCCGCGTCGCCCTCACTTACCAATTGACGACAGACGACAACTACCGTCGCCGACTGCAAGAGTTGGAGGCCTTAGATGAAAATCGCCTCTTGGCTCAGCGAGCTATACCAAGCACGCATCTCTGGAGCCTTCAACAAGAAGGTTAAAATCAGAACATTCCAAGTGGGCGATCTTGTCCTGGCGGTCCGGAGGCCGATGGTCATGATGATAGAACTGGGGATTCCCAGGACCCTTTCTTTGGTGTGCGTATTGATCGATAGAAAGTTAAACAGATCAAATACGTGTTCTAACCCTTCATAGGCAGAAACTAGGGTTTACGAATTATACCTGCGACGGAAAAAAGACAAGTAATTCCTGGCAATCTCTAGCGGACGACCCCAAGATCTTCTGTAAGTATTCCTTCCTCGAGTTGGACGTCGTGTGGGCGACGATCTCCCAACCTTTTCTTCTCCTTGGCAGCACTCTCTTTCTCTCCTTACGTGAATCACGAATTTAGAGAAAATTTCAGATTTCTAATCAGTAATCTGGCGGCCAGAGAATAGAGGATATATATATAGACTACGGCAGGGACCATGAGGAGAAATTAGGGTTAGGCCTCCTAATGGATCTGGATATCCCGTGTTCAGCCTGAACACACAATCCAGGCCCATTAACAATAGCTCGGTCCACTAATGAGCTATTGTTGCACTACCTCCCTAGTCCCAAATTATGTTTGTGGGCTCCTTTTATTATATGCTCGTTTGGCTCCCCATGTTAAGATATCGTATGTCCGTCGATCAAATTAAGTTACTGACAACTATATTGATTCGACATCTTTTATCCTTAAGTAGTACCGCTCAACTTTATTTGTCATGTCGGATGTAATCCACCTGCAGGGTTTACATGACAATCCTTATGAGCTCCTTAAGAGGACATCATCAACCCGATATATCGGGACATGGATTCCATTTATAATCAACAGCCCATCATACATACAATGTTATTACCCAATTCATAGAGGTTGTTGATCCATAATGAATCTTACTCTTTTATGAGTCAAAGTAATGCACATTGCATATACATGTCCGTTATTATATCCGGATTAAGAGTACAAGCATCCATAATAACAGAGGTGTTTGTTCTCTTATGTAGTCAGTACAAAGAGAACAACCTTAAGTGGTCATGTTCAATACACACAAAGTGTACTAGTGTAAACCTATAGTCAAGATAGACTAATACCAGATTACACTACAACCTTTCCAATAGATTGTCCAAGTCCATCTAGGTTGTGAACTATTTATATACTCCATAGAAAACTGATAATATGATCTTCTGTGTGACACCACACACCATATTATCTACAATATAGAATATCAGACATTTGTATTAACACTTGCAACAAATACAATATGCAAACATTTGCCCATATGATTCTCATTCAAAATTTAAGGAAATAAGGTTACTACAAAAGTGATGCTTTTAGTACCTAACAATCTCCCACTTATACTCAAAGCATTGCTTTTCAGTATACTGTTACAAATCTCCCACTTATACTTAAAGCCATGCTGCTACACATCTGACTCCCATTCCCTCAACATGACTGTCAAAAGCCTTAGCTGGTAAGCTCTTTGTAAAGGGATCAGCTAGGTTGTCTGCTGATGCTATCTTGATCACAGCAACTTTTCCTTTCTTTACGAAATCTCGTATCAGGTGGTACTTGCGCTCAATATGTTTGCCTGTCTTATGGGCTCGTGGTTCCTTCGAGTTTGCAACTACACCACTATTATCACAATAAAGTGTAATAGACTTAGGCAAACAAGGTACCACATCCAAGTCTAACAGAAAGTTTCTGAGCCAAATTGCTTCTTTGGCTGCCTCGGAGGCTGCCACATACTCGACTTCCGTCTGGTAACCCTGATTCCTCCTTGATTGAAATTTGCCAAAAGAGATTGCTCCCTACAATCAGCCTCTGGATGGGCGAAAGTCAATTCAAGGACTGGAAGACGTTCATCATCATTGCCACTAGTGCCGAAGAACGGTTGAAGAAGGCTCGCCAACTGGGATTGCACATATCGGAGGGAGAAAACAAAAGCAAGCGTCCCAATACCAACAACGACAATGGGGGTAGCCCCTCCAACAATCGGGACAATAGAGGCAAGCAGGCTATGGTGGCCGATACAGCCCAGAAGCCTGAGTCACAACCGGCAGACAAACAATGGCCGCAAATCACTTACTCCTTTGAAGACAGCCACGTCAAGCCCATCTTGGATATGCTCATACAAGGAGACAGAGTTCAGCTCCCTCCACCGAGACGGGAACCTCGGCCAGCAGATCTGGAGAACCCAAAGTTCTGCCATTACCACCGTTATGTCCACCATGCTACGTACGACTGCTACCAGCTAAAATGATACATTCAAAATCTCATCGATTCGAACGCTCTGGCCATCGACTTCGAAGAGGTGACCGTGGCCGCCAACATGGTATCCGTACAGTTCGGCAGCTTCCCTCCAACAGAGACTCAAGATGGGGTGGTACCCATCCCTCGGGCGACGATGGAGATTGCTAATCTTCCGCCTGCTCGGGATCAAGCTGCTGGTCTAGTGCCCCTCACCACATCACGAGGGAAAATCATGTGGGTCCATCCGGATCTGGTGCCTGAAGTGACTCAGTCCACTCCGCCTTCTATTCACAAGAAGGGTGGAAAAGTCAGATCCTGCCGCACAATCTCGGCAGATATTGAAGAAGCCACGACGGTCGTTACCCGATCTGGAGCACAATCCCAGCCTGTGGCTGAGAACTCGACTGAAGATCATCCACCAACCACTGCTGACGCACCAGGGCCTTCTCAGCCTCCGACGACCGACAAGCCTAGGCCGAAGGAGACTCGCTTCGACAAATCCCTCCGAAAAGAGACACCTCAGGGTCCGGAGAAGACTTACAATTTCGACATCTTGGCACAATTGGCCAATACACCGGCCAAATTGTCCTTATATGAACTCCTGAGGCTCTCGAAGGACGTCCGCTCGGCTTTGAGCGATGCACTCCAGAATGCCGACGCCTATCTGGCTCAGGTCAACCTCACAGGAGAGAGCCCGCCTGCAAATCTCCAAGACAGTGCATGCATATGAGCGATGCCCAATATTGTCTTCACTCCGCAGGATATGCTCATCAAAACCAATTTGCACGATCGCCCACTATACTACACTGGATACATTGGGGACGTGAAGGTGGATCGGATGCACATTGATCCTGGCTCTTCTATAAGCATCATCCCGAAGGGTCTGTTACATCATCTCCGTATTCTGATGCATCGCCTGACACCAACAAGCACCTCCATTAGCGGTTTCAATTCGGGCAGGAGCTACCCAATTGGGAAGATTCGTTTGAAGTGCCAGATCGACAATCTTCAGTCAGAAGTGACCTGCTACGTCATAGATGCGGACACTTCCTACAACATCCACTTGGGGCGCCCTTGGATACACGATTATATGATCGTGCCTTCCACGCTGCACCAATGCTTCAAGTATGTCGACAAGCACGGCTTTGTGAGGACGAAATTTGCCGACATCGATCCCTTCAAAGGACTCGAGTCTTACTACTCGGATTCTTGCCTGTACGAAAAATCAAAGAAGCATCTGGATGAAGATGTGTAAGCTCGAACTGAAACGGCCCCAGGATCAGAAGAACCTTTGACGATCCACCTTCAAGCTCGCAAACCCGACAAATCCGTACCACTTACAGCCACTCTGCGCAAGGACACGATCAGCCTCTCAACACAAGAAGGGCAGATGATAATCCGGCTATCGAGGTCCGGCCAAGCACCAAGATCCACAATAGAGCCGCTGACAATCAGGTTACCAAGAGTCGGTCGACCACAAGCAGAAAGGTTCAATCCCTCCGACAAGCCAATGACAATACGACTTCCTAAGAAGAACCGTCATCCCGATGCAAAGTCTGGGGCTTCTAGCGAGCCAGCGACTCCCCGCCCAGCCTCAAGTGCCAAACCGGGGGTCGCCAGTTTGCCGACAACTCCACGCTCGGCTCCACCAACAGAGCCCTTGATGATCAAGCTGCCCAAGTCATCCTCTTAGTCTTCGTTTATACAGGGGGTGGCCGAAGAAGAGCCAGAGCTGGCCAAGTATGTGGCTGCCCACACTGATGTTCCCTCCGCAGATGATGTAATCCCGCTAGAAAAGATACCTTACTTCATCAATAAAGGGCTATCTTTGAATTACCTCGATCTTGATAAGCTCTGTACAATATATGCTATATATGGAACACGGTATAGGCACTCACCTACACACAGGTGACAAATGTGTACACCGCGAACCAGCTTATTCCAGTCAAAGAAGCCTATCGCATAATCGAGGGAGGAGACCATCCAATCATCTTCGGCAGAAAAGACGATCCACAGCCCTTCACCGTAGGGAAGGTCGACCCCGAATCAGATGCCGAAAGACTGCCTCTTTATCTGTACAGCCCTCAATCCAAAGATATCATGCAAAGACAGGGGTACAATCTAGAGACTACGCCATGCTTGAACTACGGCACTGGTCGACGATTACCTTTGAAGCCGCCAGTCCCGGCTGGCAAACCATGAGACTACTACAGCAAGACCCGATGTGGGTTGGGATACGTCACGCCCGCAATAACCCCTGAAAGCTCAGATGAGGAATGCGACTGGCATTCACATTCAACCGGGTCACCAACTTCTGATTCGGATACCAGCATCGGAGACATATTCAGACAAGTCCTGTCAGTCAATATGATGTTTGCCGACGCTTACGAAGAAGATGAAGACATCCCAGAAATCCTCGAGCTAGAGCCGTGGGCCCAACAGCTGGATGCACAATGGGAAAAGCGTTTCGAGCAGAGAGAACCTCCCACCGAAGATGAGGTGATGCAAGTCGACCTCGGCAACGAATCTTCTCCAAAACCAATCTTCGTTAGTAAAAGCCTAACAGACGAAGAGCGAGAATCGCTACTGAAACTTGTCAAAGAATATATTGATGTGTTCGCCTGGAGCTACGAAGACATGCTGGGACTAAATCCCGAAATTGCCCTCCACAAGCTCAACATTTGGCCGGATGCAAAGCCGGTCAAGCAACAACAACGACGTTTCCGCCCGGGCATCATGGATGCGATCGAAGCCGAAGTCAACAAGTCGATCGCCAGCGGCTTCATTCGTGAAGAACAACATCCTGACTGGGTCGCCAACATAGTACCGATTCTCAAGAAGAATGGGAAGATTCGAATCTGCATCGACTTCCGCAATCTGAATGAGGCATGCCCCAAAGATGAATTCCTCCTCCCTATCACAGACATCATGATTGACAACACATGCGACTTCGAATGTATGTCATTCATGGATGGCTTCTCGGGGTACAACCAAATTAAGATGTCTCCCGAAGACGAGAAGCATACATCATTCCGGACACCGATTGGCACATACTGCTACACAGTCATGCCTTTCGGTTTAAAGAATGTCGGTGCCACATATCAAAGAGCCATGAGTATCATCTTCAGAGACCACTTGCGCAAGACTATGGAGTGCTATGTTGATGACATCGCCGTCAAGAGTCGCTATAAGGGAGACCATCTGCAGGATCTAAGGACAGTGTTCGATCTGATGCGAGCACACAACCTGAAGATGAACCCCACGAAATCCTTCCTGGGCGTATCCAACGGAAAATTCCTGGGGTTTATCATTACTGCCAAGGGAATTCATGTGGATCCAGAGAAGACAAAAGCAATTATGGAGATGGGTCTCCCGAAAAATCTTCGAAAACTCAGAGGCCTTCAAGGGAGGCTAGCTTACATCAGGAGGTTCATTTCCAACCTCTCCGGGCGGTGTCGGCCATTCACCCACCTGATGAAGAAAGGCGTCTCGTTCATATGGGATGAGGAATGACAGCGCGCCTTCGATAGCATTAAAAAATATCTGACGAACCCTACAGTTCTGGTAGCCCCGGTTCCCGGAAGACCATTCTTTCTCTACGTACGAGCGATGGAACATTCTTTCGGCGCCCTGCTGGCGCAAAACAACGACGCAGGCCATGAACAAGCTATATATTACCTCAGCCGGATGATGATTGGACCAGAGCACCGATACACCGCTGTGGAAAAGGAATGCCTCGCCCTGGTGTTCGCCATTCAAAAGACGCGGTACTATGTCACAGGACAAACCATACATGTGATCTCGCGAGTCAACCCTCTCAGGGTCCTCATGACTAAACCAGGAGCACCTAGTTCCCGCCTCGCTACATGGGCGATATTGCTGTCCCCTTATCACATGGTCTTCGTTCCGCAAAAGGCTATTAAAGGTCAAGCTCTGGCAGACTTTTTAGCAGCCCATCCAGGCTCGGAGTCATCCAGGATATACGAAAAAATCCCAGATGAGGTCGCTGACTCACATGTAACCTCCCACGAGGATATATGGCGAATGTTCTTCGACGACGCTTCGAGAACTGGACCCAAGGGCAACATCGTCGTCGGAGTCAGAGTAGTATTGATTTCCTCTACCGGATTGGTGATCAGTCGTGCTTACTCCCTCACAGAACCCTGCTCTAACAACGTAGTCGAGTACAACGCGTTGGTCATTGGCCTCCAACTGGCAAGAGAGCTGGGGGTAGAATATCTTGAAGCTTATGGCGATTTGCAGTTAATCGTCAATCAGATCCGGGGTTCGTACGAAGTCCACCATAAAGACGTGATTCCCTATCACCAAATAGCGATCAACATCATCTCGTCATTTCAGGGATTCTTCATCGAACATGTCCCCAGACTCCAAAACATTGAAGTCGATGCCCTAGCAGGCCTCGCCGCTTCCTTAGCAGTGCCGAACCACACTCATCATTCGGTTGACGTGATAGGCCACGAACTGGTCTGTCCCAAGAACAACGTTCAATTCGTGGCAAGCTATTCCGCCCAGGTGGTCGACGAAGCACCGGATTGGAGACAGCCATTCATTGACTTTGTCATCTACGACATCCTTCCCGAGAACCCAAAGGAAGCCACTTCCATCAGAAGGCGTTCTCTCAGATTCTTCTACGATACAGAGACGAAAATGCTGTACCGCCGATCCTACGATGGATTATTGCTTCGGTGTCTGTCAAACGCAGAAGCCAAAGAAGCCGTACGCGAAGCTCATGACGCTGTCTGTGGGGCCCATCAGCCTGGCCCAAAATTGCAAGATCGTCTTCGCCGAATGGGCTACTACTGGCCCACGATGGTAGTAGATGCAATAGACTATGCCATAAAATGCAAAGCATGCCAAGTCCACGCGGACTTCATTCACCAACCATCCGAGTTTCTACATCCGACAGTGGCATCCTGGCCGTTTAAAGCATGGGGAATGGATATCATTGGTCCGATTGCTCCACCTTCCTCCCAAGGACACCGATTCATACTCACCATTACAGATTACTTCTCCAAATGGACGGAAGCTGTCCCGCTTGCGGAAGTAAAGACGTCAAACGTGATCAGCTTCCTCAAGCATCACGTCATATATCGCTTTGGACTGCCCCGAAGGATCATCCACGATAATGGTCCGCAGTTCGCTAGCCATGCCTTCTACCGGTTCTATGACAAGCACCGCATCCAAAATATTGCTTCAACGCCATACAATCCAGCAGCAAATGGGCTAGCAGAAGCATTCAACAAGACCATCATCAAGTTGCTCAAGAAGTTCGTATCTTCCAACAAGCGCGACTGGAACAAGAAGCTGGGTGAATGCTTATGGGCGTACCGTACTACCGTCCGAACAGTCACTGGGAACACACCATTTTCCCTGGTATACGGGAGTGAGGCAGTCCTCCCATTGGAGACTTAAATACCCTCACTCCGCGTCGCCCTCACTTACCAATTGACGACAGACGACAACTACCGTCGCCGACTGCAAGAGTTGGAGGCCTTAGATGAAAATCGCCTCTTGGCTCAGCGAGCTATACCAAGCACGCATCTCTGGAGCCTTCAACAAGAAGGTTAAAATCAGAACATTCCAAGTGGGCGATCTCGTCCTGGCGGTCCGGAGGCCGATGGTCATGATGATAGAACTGGGGATTCCCAGGACCCTTTCTTTGGTGTGCGTATTGAACGATAGAAAGTTAAACAGATCAAATACGTGTTCTAACCCTTCATAGGCGGAAAATAGGGTTCACGAATTATACCTGCGGCGGAAAAAAGACAAGTAATTCCTGGCAATCTCGAGCGGACGACCCCAAGATCTTCTGTACGTATTCCTTCCTCGAGTTGGACGTCGTGTGGGCGACGATCTCCCAACCTTTTCTTCTCCTTGGCAGCACTCTCTTTCTCTCCTTACGTGAATCACGAATTTAGAGAAAATTTCAGATTTCTAATCAGTAATCTGGCAGCCAGAGAATAGAGGATATATAGACTACGGCAGGGACCATGAGGAGAAATTAGGGTTAGGCCTCCTAACGGATCTGGATATCCCGTGTTCAGCCCGAACACACAATCCAGGCCCATTAACAATAGCTCGGTCCACTAATGAGCTATTGTTGCACTACCTCCCTAATCCCAAATTATGTTTGTGGGCTCCTTTTATTATATGCTCGTTTGGCTCCCCATGTTAAGATATCGTATGTCCGTCGATCAAATTAAGTTACTGACAACTATATTGATTCGACATCTTTTATCCTTAAGTAGTACCGCTCAACTTTATTTGTCATGTCGGATGTAATCCACCTGCAGGGTTTACATGACAATCCTTATGAGCTCCTTAAGAGGACATCATCAACCCGATATATCGGGACATGGATTCCATTTATAATCAACAGCCCATCATACATACAATGTTATTACCCAATTCATAGAGGTTGTTGATCCATAATGAATCTCACTCTTTTATGAGTCAAAGTAATGCACATTGCATATACATGTCCGTTATTATATCCGGATTAAGAGTACAAGCATCCATAATAACAGAGGTGTTTGTTCTCTTATGTAGTGAGTACAAAGAGAACAACCTTAAGTGGTCCTGTTCAATACACACAAAGTGTACTAGTGTAAACCTATAGTCAAGATAGACTAATACCAGATTACACTACAACCTTTCCAATAGATTGTCCAAGTCCATCTAGGTTGTGAACTATTTATATACTCCATAGAAAACTGATAATATGATCTTCTGTGTGACACCACACACCATATTATCTACAATATAGAATATCAGACATTTGTATTAACACTTGCAATAAATACAATATGCAAACATTTGCCCATATGATTCTTATTCAAAATTTAAGGAAATAAGGTTACTACAAAAGTGATGCTTTTAGTATATAACCCTAACAATCTCCCACTTATACTCAAAGCATTGCTTTTCAGTATACTGTTACAAATCTTCCACTTATACTTAAAGCCATGCTGCTACACATCTGACTCCCATTCCCTCAACATGACTGTCAAAAGCCTTAGCTGGTAAGCTCTTTGTAAAGGGATCAGCTAGGTTGTCTGCTGATGCTATCTTGATCACAGCAACTTTTCCTTTCTTTACGAAATCTCGTATCAGGTGGTACTTGCGCTTAATGTGTTTGCCTGTCTTATGGACTCGTGGTTCCTTCGAGTTTGCAACTGCACCACTATTATCACAATAAAGTGTAATAGACTTAGGCAAACTAGGTACCACATCCAAGTCCAACAGAAAGTTTTTGAGCCAAATCGCTTCTTTGGCTGCCTCGGAGGCTGCCACATACTCGGCTTCCATGGTGGAATCAGCAATACATTTTTTTGCTTGATACTCCTCCACACAATGGCTCCACCTCCCAAAGTAAACACATAACCTGAGGTAGATTTCCTGGAATCCCTATCTGACTGAAAATCTGAGTCTGTATACCCCAAGGGAACTAAACTATCTGCCTGGTAAACTAGCATATACTCTTTAGTCCTTTTCAGGTACTTCAAAATATGCTTTACGGCAGTCCAGTGCTCTTGTCCTGGGTTAGACTGATATCTGCTGACCATGCCTACGGCAAAGCAGATGTCTGGTCTCGTACATAGCATTGCATACATTAAGCTTCCTACTGCTGAAGCATAAGGAACTGCCTTCATGTTCTCTATCTTTTTAGGTGTCCTCGGACACTGCTCCTTTGATAGACCAATTCCATGTCTAAAAGGTAAGAAACCTTTCTTAGAATTTTGCATACTAAAATGAGTTAGTACAGTATTGATATAGGAAGCTTGGGATAAGCCCAACATCTTTTTCTTGCGATCTCGTAGAACTTTGATCCCAAGGATGTGACCTACTTCTCCCAAGTCCTTCATATCAAACTGTTTGGATAACCATACCCTTACATCAGATAATACCTTCACATTGTTTCCAATGAACAAGATGTCATCCACATAAAGTACTAGGAACACCACCACGTTTCCGTCACACTTTTTGTATACACATGATTCATCCTGACATTGATCAAATCTATAGGATTTTATCACCTGATCAAAACAGATGTTCCAAGATCTGGAAGCTTGCTTAAGTCCATAAATGGACTTTTTGAGCTTACAAACAAGATGCTCCTGGCCCTTTTCAATGAACCCGTCTGGTTGCTTCATATAGATGTCTTCCTCAAGACTTCCATTAAGGAAAGCTGTCTTGACATCCATTTGTCAAATCTCATAATCGAGATGAGCTGCAATAGATAAAAGAATCCGAATAGACTTAAGCATGGCTACAGGAGAAAAGGTTTCCTCATAATCGATACCCTCTCTTTGAGTAAAACCTTTTGCTACAAGCCGAGCTTTAAAGGTTTCAACCTTACCATCTGATCATCTTTTTCTCTTATAGACCCACTTGCATCCAATGGCTTTTACACCAACGGGTGGTTCTACAAGCTTCCAGACCTGATTAGAATCCATAGATTCTATTTCAGATATCATTGTATTTTGCCAAGACTCTGTATCTTTATCTTGGAGTGCTTCATTGTAGGTACATGGATCATAATCTTGTTCCTCAGGGACGAAGTCTGACGACTCTCCCAAGAACATATATCTATCAGGTTGTATCACAACCCTCCCACTACGACGAGACACTATCGGTTGTGGTGTAACATTTGTGACACGTTGTGCAGTTATTTGTGGTTCATCCTCTTGTACTGTTGGTACTGAAGTACTTGGTGTTTCACGTCTCAGTTCTTCTAGAACAACTCTACTTGTGGGTTTATGGTTCATCACATAGTCTTCCTCTAAGAATCGAGCATTGGTGCTAGCAATGACCTTCTGATCCTTAGGACTATAAAATAAACCTTCTTTCGTTCCTCTTGGATAGCCTACAAACAGGCATACTTCTGTACGAGATTCCAACTTATCTGCTTTCCCATTCAGCACATGTGCTGGACTACCCCAAATGCAAACATGTTTCAGACTAGGCTTACGCCCAATCCACAGCTCTGTGGGAGTAAGAGGTACTGACTTAGAAGGAACTAAGTTCAAAATATAAGCTGCAGTCTCTAAGGCATTTCCCCAAAACGAATCTGGCAAATCTGAGTAACTCATCATTGATCTAACCATCTCCATAAGAGTTCTATTCCTTCTTTCGGCTATACCATTCTGTTGGGGCGTTCCAGGTGCAGTCAATTGGGATGCAATCCCAGCCTCTGATAAATAATCCCTAAACTCTCCAAAGAGGTACTCGCCACCACGATCTGATCGTAATGACTTGATACATTTTCTATGACGTTTCTTCGTTTCAGCCTTGTACTCTTTGAATTTCTCAAAGCACTCAGACTTACGGCGCATCAAATAAATATATCCATACCTTGAATAATCGTCAATAAATGTGACAAAATATTCAAAGCCACCTCTAGCTTGGATAGTCATGGGTCCACACAAACCAGAATGAACCAATTCCAACACATCTTTGGCCCTATACCCCTTTGCCGTAAAAGGCCTTTTGGTCATTTTACCTTCCAAGCAGGATTCACAGACTGGTAGTGCCTCCACTTCCAATGAACTCAAAGGTCCATCTTCAACCAGTCTTTGAATCCTTCTTAGGTTAATATGCCCCAATCGTAAGTGCCAAAGATATGTTTGGTTCATACAAGAAGGTTCTTTTCTCTTATTTAAGTTAGATGACATATTATTCATTTTTATAAGTTGCATTGTGGGAGAAATAGGATTAATGACATACAAATTATCAACCAATGCACCAGAACAGATAAAATGTTTATTCTTTCTAATAACAATATTGTCATTAAAATAAACTGAATATCCATCCTTAAATAACATAGAAACAGAAACTAAATTCCTTCTAAGTGAAGGTGCATAAAGACAATCTCTCAATGTCAAAGACTTATTTCTACCAAAAGATAAAGTAACATCTCCTAATGCAACGACCGATACTTTTGTAGCATCACCCATAAACAAGCATATCTCTCCATTACTGAGCCGTCTGGTTTCCTGGAACCCCTGTAATATATTGCAGACATGATTAGTGGCTCCTGTATCTACACACCAGGTGCCGGTAGATAACACCGCTAAACATGTTTCAACTACTAGTAAATGAGATATACCTTCTTTGTTTCCTTGTTTGAGAAGTGGACAATCAGTCTTCCAATGTCCTGAACCTTTGCACTTGAAACATTTGCCTTTCGTGTTTTTCACCGCGCCTTGAGGTCCCATGCCCTTCTTTGCTAAGTTTGCCTGTTTCTGAATGTTATTCTTCTTCTTACCGCCTTTTGGCTTAGAAGTAGAAGCCTTTTCAGAAACAAAAACATGACCACTCTGCCTAAAAAGAGATTCAGCATCCTGTAGCTCTTTTACAAGTTCTGCCAAACCATACAACCTTTTGTTCATGTTGTAATTAAGGCAGAAATTGTCAAAACTTTTAGGCAGAGTCCCGAGAATGATATCGACCTGGGTTTCCCCATCGATTTCAGCTCCAAGGATCTCCATCTCATTCAGATGACCCATCATCTTGAGAACATGATCCCTTACTGGTGTGCCCTCAGCCATTTTTGTATTCATCAAACATTTTATAGCAAACTGCCTAGCTGCTCTACTCTGCTGTCCGAAGAGTTCCTTGAGGTTATACATCATGTCATAAGCTGTGGCCATGGCCTGATGCTAATGTTGCAGTACATTTGACATAGATGCCAGAATGTAACACCGCGCCATCTCATCTGCCTTTTTTCACTTCTTATAAGCCTCTTTGACCTCTTCATCAGAGTTAGCATCAGGCTTAGGTGGGCATTCCTCAACAAGTACATATTTGTACTCCTCAGCAATCAGAACAATGTCCAAATTACGTTTCCAGTCAATATAATTAGGTCCAGTAAGTTTATTTTCTTTAAGAATCACCATAAGTGGACTGAAAGAACCCATTTTTGAAATCATGAGAATCACATAAATAAAATTATGTAGGGCAAAAAAAACCTTTTGAATTAACTAAATATTGATTCCCTCAAAACAATAATAAGAAATTCACCAACACCTTGAACACCATAAATTTAGCATGCCACGATAGTGTGGACGTATACAAATTCAACTTTGTTCAAGTAGATTTTTCTTATTAATTTTACTATCATGTCAATATAACTTTATGATAAATAAAATTAATATGCTGGTCTTGCTCTGGTCATACAAATAATAGCAGTGACTCCGATGGGGAGGATACCATTATTTGTATCTAAGTGTATACCATTACTTAATACTAAGTCCATTACCTTGTAATGAGTTCCTTCAGATGGAGAAGTGAACACATACTAGGTAACTTTCTACAATTATCCCTAAGAAAGTTTGTACTGGTGATCCATAATTATACTCATCCGATATGGAGGAAAGCACTAAAGCCAACACGCAAGTATAATTACATCACCTACAAACCAGTAATGGAGACCATAGGATTTATACTAAATAAAAATCCTCTTCCACTTAGTTATTTAACAATGAGGGTTTTTCTACTAGTTGATATTATGTCCATGTTGTCCATTATTAATGTAGGCTTGGTTTTTCAAAAAAAAAACAACAACCACACAATAATAAACATGCATAATTAGAAAAAGCAAAATGACAAAAATAAGAGAAAATATCCAACTATTATGGTCATCTTTGCTGCTCTGTCCTCAACTATTCGAATCAAAAATCTGGCGCTGCGTAGATCTATACGGGGTTCGACCTGCCCGGTCAGGTCGCGGGGTTCGGGGCAGCGCCCTATTTTTTTTTAGGTTTTGGCTGTCGATTCCTTCATCGAAAATCATCTGTCGGCCTCTGGATTGCTCAAAACCAGCATCTCGTCCGGCGTCAGAAACAGCCACCACCGCCATCACGATTGATCAAAAATAATTAAAATTACATCAATCCTATGCCTCCCGAATAGAGCTGTCAAGTGGGCCGGGCCGGGCCGGGCCGGCACGAAATTGAGTGGGCCGGGCCGGGCTCGGGTCGGGCCTCTTGGGCCCATGAAATTTAGCGGGCCGGGCCGGGCCGGGCTATGGATGGAAAATCTAAGCCCAGCCCGGCACATGACCCACGACACGGTGGGCTTCGGGTCGGGCCGTGCCGGGTCGGACTTGGGCTGGTAGGAAAAACCTAAGCTGATGTATGGATGCATGCATGTATCTTGTTGTTGAATTAACTTGCAACTGATATATATTGAAATGAATTGAATTTTATTTCATTTCAGACATTCATTTCATTCAATTCAATTTACTAGTACACTCAATATAATCATAATAATAACAGAGGCCACACTTGCACTTGTTGCTATCGGGCATTGGCTGTCCCCTAGCCATTTGTTTGGAGGGCAGAGTGTTATGTACATGTTTTTCTTTTCTTTTCCTTGTGAAAGTGACAACACAGCTGTTAGCTGGTAGAATTTACAAATCAAAGAGATTGTGCAGGCATGTTGCAACCGGTTCAAGATTCGGGCCGGGCCGGGCCGGACATGGGCTTCGGGCCGGGCCGGGCCGGGCTTGGGCTTCGGGCCGGGCCGGGCCGGGCCTATATTACGGGCCGATATACGTGGCCCGGCACGACCCTATATACGGGGCCGGGCCGGCCCGGACCCGCGATTAAACGGGCCGGGCCGGCACATGGGCCAATTTTTCGGGCCGGGCTCGTGCTGGGCTGGGCCGGCCCGGCCCAATTGACAGGTCTACTCCCGAAGGAGTTCACACATAATCTAGATTGAAAAATTAAATTAATAAGCACGATCAACCCTCGTGATTTTAATTACATCTACGGCAACAACAACATCCACGACATGTTCGTGGTTTAAACAACACAATCAAAAACATGCATTGGACCATAATAGTTGGATCTAAGATGCCTGCAAAACCGAGTTAGAACAGATCTACATTTACCGACTATTACATAATGCAAGTTTTATTGGACAACATGGACGTATCAATCAATACGTAGATCCAAAGTGGCTCTGATACCAATTGATAGAACTGGGGATTCCCAGGACCCTTCCTTTGGTGTGCGTATTGATCGATAGAAAGTTAAACAGATCAAATACGTGTTCTAACCCTTCATAGGCGGAAACTAGGGTTCACGAATTATACCTGCGGCGGAAAGAAGACAAGTAATTCCTGGCAATCTCGAGCGGACGACCCCAAGATCTTCTGCACATATTCCTTCCTCGAGTTGGACGTCGTATGGGCGATGATCTCCCAACCTTTTCTTCTCCTTGGCAGCACTCTCTTTCTCTCCTTACGTGAATCACGAATTTAGAGAAAATTTCAGATTTCTAATCAGTAATCTGGCGGCCAGAGAATAGAGGATATATATAGACTACGGCAGGGACCATGAGGAGAAATTAAGGTTAGGCCTCCTAACGGATCTGGATATCCCGTGTTCAGCCCGAACACACAATCCAGGCCCATTAACAATAGCTCGGTCCACTAATGAGCTATTGTTGCACTACCTCCCTAATCCCAAATTATGTTTGTGGGCTCCTTTTATTATATGCTCGTTTGGCTCCCCATGTTAAGATATCGTATATCCGTCGATCAAATTAAGTTACTGACAACTATATTGATTCGACATCTTTTATCCTTAAGTAGTACCCTCAACTTTATTTGTCATATCGGATGTAATCCACCTGCAGGGTTTACATGACAATCCTTATGAGCTCCTTAAGAGGACATCATCAACCCGATATATCGGGACATGGATTCCATTTATAATCAACAGCCCATCATACATACAATGTTATTACCCAATTCATAGAGGTTGTTGATCCATAATGAATCTCACTCTTTTATGAGTCAAAGTAATGCACATTGCATATACATGTCCGTTATTATATCCGGATTAAGTGTACAAGCATCCATAATAACAGAGGTGTTTGTTCTCTTATGTAGTCAGTACAAAGAGAAGAACCTCAAGTGGTCCTGTTCAATACACACAAAGTATACTAGTGTAAACCTATAGTCAAGATAGACTAATACCAGATTACACTACAACCTTTCCAATAGATTGTCCAAGTCCATCTAGGTTGTGAACTATTTATATACTCCATAGAAAACTGATAATATGATCTTCTGTGTGACACCACACACCATATTATCTACAATATAGAATATCAGACATTTGCATTAACACTTGTAACAAATACAATATGCAAACATTTGCCCATATGATTCTCATTCAAAATTTAAGGAAATAATGTTACTACAAAAGTGATGCTTTTAGTATATAACCCTAACACATGACTCACAAGACCGCCGGCAAGTTCCAGCCAAAGTGGGAAGGCCCATTCATCATTGATGCTGTATTCTCCAACGCAGCCTACCGCCTCGCAAAACAAAACGGAGACTTGCTCATGCTGCCCGTCAACGGCAAGTTCCTGAAAAAATATTATGTCTACACGACATTCTCCGGATCATTGAGTCATGTACCCGCTGGTACCGCTGAACTCACCTTCACAAAAGTCCAGATTCACCGAGTCATGTACCTACTGGTACCGCTGAACTCATTCTTCAGATTCATCGAGTCATGTACCCGCCGGTACCGCTGAACTCACATCCATGTTATCTCCAGATTATCGAGTCACGTACCTCCTGGTACCGCTGAATTCACATCCACATTACCTCAAGAACATTGAGTCACGTACCCTCTTGTACCGCTGAACTCATATCTTCAATATTCCCGATTTTCGAGTCACGTACCCTCTTGTACCGCTGAACTCATGTCCTCCTTCCACAAAAATACCCCAAACTACCAAGTCATGTACCCGCTGGTACCTCTGAACTTACACTTTGATTCTAACATTCATAGATTGTCAAGTTATGTACCCGCTGGTACCTCTGAACTTACATCCCGGTCACTCTTTTGAAAGAAAGTTATATATAACCGTACCTCTGAACTTTCTTCATGAAAGAGATCCTCCCTCATGATCCACTACCCGCACTCCCAGTGCACAAAAAGGGTAACAAAACGGCCATGTCGATGCTGCCTCTGAGTCGTCTCAATTCCACCAAAAATAAATCACCCCTACATAGAACTTCCATGTCCTCATTACCTCTGAGTCGTTCTAAGTACCCTCTCTTCATTGAGCCCACCCCTGCCATATCCTCACTACCTCTGAGTGGAAAGGCTCCGTCGAAGAAAACTTCATACTTGCCATGTCCTCATTACCTCTGAGTAAGTATGTCGATTCCCTTTCAACCTATTATCTGTACCCACGACCGAAATACGACAAGGATAATAGGTCCACAAATGTCCTCTGTTCACCACAAATATCCTCCGTTGAATTCACTCCTGCCATGTCCTCATTACCTCTGAGTAGGAAGATTCCATTGTAAAACCCTCATGCTTGCCATGTCCTCGTTACCTCTGAGCAAGTATGTCGACCCCCTTTCATCCTATTATCCGTATCCTAAGCCAGGGTACGCCAAGGATAATAGGCCCACAAATATCCTCCGCTAAGTTTCTTAGCACAAGTCCACCATCTCTCATCATGCCCCGGGAGCCCAGCTGCTCTACGGCATTCCTTTTTCCGATACCAGGAACATCCATGACCACTTTGCCATGGCTGTTCTAGGTGCCCTAACCAAAATTGTCATCCGTACCTAAAACCAAGGTATGCCATGGATGGCAGGTCCATAAACAAGTCCCCCATGCGGAGCAAACCACCATCATATCACAGGCACAACAAACAATACAAATGAAGAGTAGAATGGAAAGTACTCTTTATTTGAAGGAAGAAAAAAGCATTACATGTCTCGAGACCAGGTCCCTTTCAAAAAGGAAAAAAACAAAAGAAAAGCCGACTACATTTCAGCATTACTCAATTATAGGAGACGGTTTCTCACTAAGGTGGTCCCCCGCTCAATCCGCTGACGAGCCCGACGCTCAGCCTCCTGGGATAACCGCTCCCCATCGTCCAAGTCCAGAAGCGCCTGGCAGTCGTCTTCCCACTTCTTCAGGGCAGTCTCCAGGTCAGTCGAAGCTTGATTAACCCTGTCAGCCTCCTGAATAATTAGCCCCCTGTCAGTATGAGCAACCTCAAGCTCAGACTCCAAGAAAGTCAACCTCTTCTGAAGCGCAAAGATCTGCTCCCGTGTGTCAGTAATCTCACGAGAGGCAGCTTCCTCCCGAGCCGTGACGTCTTCATTCGCGTGACTCAATTGATCATATCGATCAGATAAGTCGCTGAGGTCCTTCAGTATGGCTGGCCTGGTTTTATCCCGAGCAGCTTTGGTCCTCTCTATAACAGCAATAAGGGAACTCCGCTCCCGGTTTATAACAATGGACAGATCAGCCTGCCGCAATACCCGAAGCTCGGCCACCAGCTGATCAGTCTCCAATAATTTTGCCACTAGAAGTGCGGCCATCCCTGCGTCACCAAGAAGATTCCTAAGGGTATCAATTTGACCCTGGGCGCATTGCCGGGCCAAGGTAAAAGAGGTCCCTCTTTCCACAGCAGCCTCGATTCCCCTTTTCAAATGACGATGAAAACTGGCAACCACGTCCTGTAACGCGTCGTCCAAAACCTCTGCAGAGGATGGCGTCAGAGGAAGCGTGGACGGCAACGTCGGAGAAGTGACGCTAGAGCTTGCCACCAGGGGAACAGAGTCTGAGCAGAACGATGCGTGAATGGCGGCTAACTTGTCTTCCGTCGCCCGGAGAGCCTGGACACTCGGTAGAACAGAAAGGTCGATTCTCGGAGCCGCCGGAGCAGAGGATGACGTAAGGACCATCGTTCCCTGCCCCGACTGCCCAGATACCTGGCCCGCTAAACTCGAGCCCCCAGAAGGCCCATTAAGACAAGCCAGAAGATGAAGGGGTACACCCCTCTCCACCAGTGCCCCTTTGGCTGGGTTTGTCTCAATAATATCCATCCTCGGCACTGGAGAGGCAGGACCCGTATGCCCAGAATGACAATCAATCGACGTGACCCGAAGGACGTGATGATAGAGCAGATAGGCTTCCTCACAGGTTAAGATTCGGCTTATCTTACCAGGGGAGGAGCATGAAGGCTGCAGCTCATTCGCAGCTGGCATGGTCCCCTCACCCGCGATCCCCGAGTTAAACTCGATCACGTCCTCTGTCCCTGCCACCCTCGAAAGGGGATACGGCTCGATCAGCATCATCTTGAGGAGATTCTACGATCTCAGGAACAGGCTCACGGGAGTCCCCGTCATCCCAGGTCACCACCTCGGCATCTTGAAACTCTTCTTCTTTTCCTGACACCTAAAAGAGGGAACGAAGATGATTAAAATTGAGGCTAGAAGGAAAGAAGGAAGAAGGAATCGGGAGTGGCTTGGTTACCTCCGACGCAGGGTTAACTTCTTCTCCACTTTCCCTTATAGCTAGCTGGCGGTGCCTGGTCGCAACCAGCTTCCGGGAACGAGAAATATCGCCAACAAGAGGAACTTGTCTACTACGCTTTGGAGCAGGGCCAGGCGTAACGGAGGACTGATCTCCTAACATCTCACCTGACAAAATAGGCGGCTGGCCCATCACCAGAACGGTAGAGTCATCTCCATCATGCTCATCGCCTTCATCATCCTCAGCAGCGGAATCCAAATCTGGCACTTCGACTCTAGTTTTTCTCTTCTTGGCCCCTTGAGACCCTTCCTCCAGGCCGGTACCAACAATAAAACTGGCACCCGGGTTAAAACCGACCGGGGGCTTGTTCACCATGACATGGTACAGAGCCGCCATGTACAAGATCTCCACTGACGCCTTAATATCCGGGACCGAGAAGAGAGTACGGGTATGGAATGTATTATAATATTGCCAGGCCTTGATGTCGTCAAGAAGGCTACCTTCAAAGCCCAGACAGGAGCTGGGACTATCTAGAAAGAGCTGACTGTATCCAAACTGCCGGGCAAAGCGGCTAGGCAGATAAGGCTCCAGAAAGATAGTATTACGGTTGCGATACACCAGGTGAGCGGGACGGATGTTACGCAGCCACAAGAGCATCTGGCTATCCAAAAGTTGAGGGGGCACAATACCATCGAGATGTACAGCCTCTATCTCCTCAGCAGTAAAACGAGGGACAGACGCAAAAACATTGTACATATCTGCCCTCGCCAGTGCCATCCGGCAAGCACGCATGGTCTCGTACTCCCAAGGCTCGTTACGATAGCGGAAGATAAAAGTGTCATCATCAGTTACGCCGTCTTCAGAGCCCGGCCTCATCAAAGACTGATAATACATCAACAGCCACCCCATCAAATAGTGATAGGGCAACTCAGTCCGTTCAAAATCCTTGGTCACATCGCGAGCGATGACCTTGGATGTAAAGGTGCGAAGGCCACGGTGTATGCTGCACACTATGGCCGGAAGGAGAGCTAGCATGATTCACAAAACTAACTTCACAGCCGGAAGGATGAAGTTACGACTAATTCTCTCGATAGAACCAGCTCCTCCAGAAACTACACAGTTTCGCAGCCATATCATCAAAAATCCCGCCAGGAGCACTTTTTTCTGACAACTCTTGGGTATCCTGGTAGAAATAACCGAAAGAATCAATTTTACTCCCGAATCTGTCACTGGTGGTGGCCACCCTCTTAGCCGACGATACTAAGTCTTTAACCGCCACCCGGGATCGAGGCCGACGAGAAGTAATTCGACCTGAGGCATCTGTCGGAAAGAGATAGTGCACCCAGTCCTTGGTGTGGGGAGCATTCCCTTCCGAGTTGTTATCCTTTCTGGCTGTCTGATGACATGTGCTATAGTGGCACAATATCTCTTGATAAAGGGGCACGAAGCCTGGATACTGCCTTTCCAAATCTTTGAACTCTTCATTCGTGGGAGTATACGCCTCAAAAGCTTCGTCCCCCAAGGAAGCTTGGAGACCGCGTGCATTTCGTGGAGCGCAAGCCCCATTTCCCCTACGGGTGTATAGAAGGTTCCTGTACAGCAGTTATACATCTCCAGCAGAGACATAAACAATTTCTTGTTTATGGGCAAGCCATAGCTGGTGCCCCGAATAGCATGATAAAGGCCAATCTCACACAGAAAGGCCTCATACTTCTGCAAGATCCACATAGACAGATTGGTCCATGAGGGAACATGATGTACCAAACTAGGGAGCATCAATCGGCCAATGGGTAGGGGCCCTTCCGAGCAAGTTGATTTATAAAGGTGTCAGCGGTAGAAAATGTAAAATTGGGGCCCGGCACATTCAAGAAAGTACCGGGAACCAATCCCATTACAGAACAGCTGGTATGCACCTTGCCTGCAGTCACTGACTTCAGGCTGTTGTTATAATGGATGTTTCCCACAAACATCCCACTTCGGGTAGGGGTTAAAGTCTCCTCCATCTTCCGGTCCAGTGGGAGCATATTGAACCAAGACAACGGGAAGTGCCACTCCATCTGGGGGATGCGGATCGCCATCCCGTTAGAGACAAAACTCCAGTTCTCCGACACTTCCAGAACATGACTGTTCTCCACAGTCAAGGCGTCTCCAAAGAAAAACACAGGCTTCAAATATTCCCCTTCGAATTTCCTGGAGTTCATCATGGCGTTAAGAAAATAGAAAGGCTGGTTCTTGAGGGCCTTCAGTCTCACCGGAGGTTCGTCACTCAGAAATTGGTCCGTCATATATTGAACAATATGGTCATACCTATAACCCAAAGCAGCTTGGGCACTACCTACCAGAAGTTCTCCAGCAGCATTAACCGGCAAATTCACTGAGAAGAAGACAGAAAAATGGTAAGTTAAAAAGATGGATAAAAAGAACAGTTTGGGGCTTTCAAGCCCCATGCGGCTCGGAAGAGCACCCATGCGGCCCCAACTTAATGAAGCCTCATGCGGCTCTAACTTAACTAAGCCTCATGCGGCTCGAACTCAGAAGACCACTTATGCGGCTCGGTTCAGTGAAAGTCCATGCGGCTCAGCGTCACTTATGCAGCTTCGTCAGAAAAGTGCATATGCGGACACAATGGTTATTCCTATGCGGCTCGCAACTCAGCCATAGGATGAACATGCGGCTCGTAAAGGCTCGTGCATGAAGTATGCGACGTAGCCATAGCAGTTAGGGTTCTTCAACTCATACAATCTCCTTACCAACAATGGGGGGGTGAACGTCATGATGAACATTGGGGACGACGACCGATGGAGGAGCGGCCGCGGTCGAAGTAGAAGCAGTCTTGCCTTTCGACGAAGACGCTGCCTTCTTCGCTGCAACAGTCTTCTTGGGAGCCATTTGCTAAAATCGAAGAGGAAGATGGAGATCGGGACAGGAAAGATTTGAAGTAAGAGAGAAAGTAAAGAAGTTCTCTCTCTCAAACCTCTCTTATTTATAGAAAGGAAAGAAGGGGAAGACACGTGGATTAGTAACCGCCTCGTAGAAGATGCAACCGACTCCTCGGATTTCATCCCCAAGATTCACCCAGGGCATAAAATCTAAAAAGATTTAATGAGCCAACCCTTGGGATTTCCCCTAAAGACAGCGTTAACGAATTCGAGGCAATTAAAGGCCCGCACACGTGGCAAAGAGCTATGCGGCTGATACACCCCTGCGGCTGAAACATTCATGCGGCCGAGATATCCATGCGGCCAGCATAGCATATGCGACTAGAAGAGTACATAGCCATGCTTCTTGTTTAAAGTATTTCAATTTTGCAAATTGAAAACTTTGTAGGAGGTCTTGTAGAAGCATGAAAAATGATCCATGCGGCCAGAGAATCTCATGCGGCTCAGATAGCCCACGCGGCTCAGAGAGTCATGCGGCATAAGAGACTATACGGCCCGAGAAGTTCCATGCGGCTCAGAAGACACGTGGCGTAACAGTGCTCCCCTCCGCCTTATGCTGCATTAATTACTTTGACGGCTGACAACTCTGAAAAAGTGACAGCCCTGACACAAAGAAGTAATTATGACTCTGTCATAATGACAGACCCCTAGGGAAGAAAAAGAGATCTCTGACACAATCCCCCGAGATCCATAAAAATGCCACGTGGCCTTGCCACGTGGGCGTTCGTATGCGGCTCGAGCGAGGACTTCCCATGCGGTTCAGAATGAAGCCGTCCTATGCTGCTCAGGCCGAAACAGTCTCATGCGGCTCAAGCGGAGGCCTTTCCCATGCGGCTCAAGAGGACTATTTCCATGCGTCTCAGGCAGATGCATCCCTATGCGGCTCGCAATGATCATCTCCATACGGTTCGAAAGTCCGAGGGGGGCCACTACCCAAACAGCCCTGACACATGGCCCAAACCTTATGCGGTCCAAACCTTATGCGGCTCAATCTTCATGCGGTTCAGATCTCCCACAGTGGCTTCTAGGACACGTGTCCTAAGCCGATCAATTTCCCAGATTTATTGCAATCAGAGATTGGATCAAATCCCAATAATCTGGGACACGTGGCAGGAGAATGAATCAAATTTATTCGCAGACATCAGCAGATCATCATCAGGAAGATTTATTCAAATCAGCATTAATTACTGATAAGATTTGGTACAATCTACACTTAATGGCCCAGATTTATCACACTCAAAATTAATGGCCGAGATTGACCAATCCACGGGCCGCCGCCATCTCAAGGAAGCAATCATTGCAAACCCTAATGATCATACCCCATTCCTATAAATAGCAAGGTGTCATTCCTTTACCAAAGATATACATTCCCTGACAAAAAATATACAACGGAGAGAGCACAATCAGAGAGACCCCTTCTCGAGATCAGAGAGCATTAGAAGACTTGGAGAAAAAAGAGTAGGGAGAGAGCAAAAGGGAGCATTTCTTCAACGCCGAGCAATCTTCTGGAGCCAAGAATGCATACCGATCGTCCAAGGAGTAAGACAGGGCTGTCGTCGCCTTCCCGAACCTCTATCGTCACCCCCAAAATCTAAAATAAAGAATTGTACTTAGTCTGCTGTACCTAGGCTTTCGTCCCTAGGCTTTCTTTGTACAAGCGAGTTTGTAACGTGAAGCAAAAGTCCAGTCCTCCGATAATTGTTCTGCTCTTTTATATTTCATGGCAAACACCGAGTAGTTCAAAGGAATGGCTATGTCCAAGAGTTAGCTACGCAACCGAGTTCTGGAGTCGAGCCGCTTCAGCTCGGCAAAATGATAAGGCGTATCGACTTAAGGTGGGCGGGTTCTTGACTCTCTCTCCCTATTCCTTCACGTCTAATAAAATATATCCCTATATGCGTAAGTTGCTATCAAGTTAGCGAGCGTTGCTCGACGATTAAGTGTCGTAGTATATGTCGAACATTAAGATAGAATGTTGAACAATTGAAGCAACGTGCATCAAGTGTACGAGTCGCGGTAGGGCATGATGGTAGAACATTGAACGACAATATCGAGATGTGCATCACGTGCACGACTCCAAGAACATTGAACACAAGGCGTAGAACATTGATTATGGCGCTGAGCGTGCCCTCGTGCACGAAAACTAGGAAAGGACTAAGTAACTACGGAACTAAGCTATGTGCGTAACTTATGAACGGAACACGTTGAAAATAAGTACGAGAAGTCCAAGCCGTTGGGAGTCGTGCATCAATACGGACGTGTTGGGACATAATGCCTACGAAACTTGGAGTAGAGATGTGGGATTACGTTATGGAACACATGATGGGTTGAAATGTATAACTTGTATACTATGTAACGTATTGCATGGTCAATGGACTTGGATGGCCCGTGCACGGGTGCGGCTTCCCTCGGACGGTTACGACCGGGGCACCGGGACCGTTCGGCCTAGGAGAGAATTATGTATGGTATTTATGGTGCACATCATTCGGACGGATTGCAACTGTCCAGTGCTGTGATAAGCTATGATATCAGTAAGTTTGGCATCCTTCAGATACTGGACTAGCAACCCGTATCGAAGCGATCATAGGCTTACACATAAGAGATGCCAAGTCCATTACGGTGCGAATCACCACGACCTTCATATAGATAGGGCCGGTGGCTGAGATTAGAGTTGGGTGCAAGCGCAGGGCTTGCCATCCCTATGCATATGTTAAGTATGGTCGGTTGAATGCGTGAATAATATGATTTCTATGTTAAGTTCTAACCATTGCAGGCTAGGCAAAAAGGGGACAGATATGAGCATAATCACTATGTTTATATTCATATTATGTCTAACTGTATCTGCCGCAGGGACACGATATTGGACACATTTATATTAAGTCGATATGTTGAATGATTGCCATGAAACTGATCCTAAGGCTAACTAGAAAGATAACAAACTAAGATACATGTTTCACTAAATATATTTAGTGTATGGTTTGGGTGCGAGCGGGTCTTGATCAGTGCGAAGCGAGGACGAAAGCACTAATCCCCCACTGTTGGCATATTGAGTTGGGCTATTCAGAGCCTTTGTAACCTTCAGTTCATTATGAATAAAAGAGATTCTTGTTGTATACTCTGTTTTCCTTCCGCTGCTTATGTTATTAAATTGAGATAGTTCTATGTGAACCTGTTATCTTGCCTTGTACGAGCGTAACTTCAGGCTCGTGCGGCATCACGCCCCAGCGAAGACGATGAT
This sequence comes from Iris pallida, assembly GCA_029216955.1. Lineage (NCBI taxonomy): Eukaryota > Viridiplantae > Streptophyta > Magnoliopsida > Asparagales > Iridaceae > Iris > Iris pallida. The sequence continues at coordinate 1,292,063 of JANAVB010013000.1, read as the reverse complement.
TCGGGTGAAATCTAGCGAGGACGAGCGATTTCCCGGACCGGGGCATGAAAAGTTGGTATCAGAGCGGATCCATCCTCTGGAACGTGAACGAATCTCTTTGACCGTCAGTTGCTCCGCTATCGAATTCAGTTGACTCTAAGTTATTTTCGCAACCGCATGGCTCATGGATCTGCTCGACGCTACATTGGATGTTCCATACAATAAGTCTATATTAAGTGCGTACGTTTGCCACAAGTATGTTACGACTATCATGCTATCTCTGGGTGCCATCGGAGAATGTTGGTTGCACGAAGTGCAACGAGTTGTAGGATGTTGGTCGTACAAAGTGCAACAAATATGGTGATGTTGGTTGCATGAAGTTGGTATCCTTTCTAACTTCCGAAACACGATACTCACTCACTTAGACTTATGTACTTATTCGATCGATCATAACTTTTCTGACCATATCGATCTAGTCAAAAGCTACTTGCAAAGGTAGGGGAGAACTCACATTCAGAAGGTTGCACGGGGGTAGATAAATTATGTAGTTATTAGAGTATCATTAGGATGGGTTATTAGAGTATCAGTATTTGTAAAGGGTATAGTGTATATATATATATATATATATATATATATATATATATATATATATATATATAAATATATATATATATATGCAGGTGGGGATATTAGTCCTTAATTGACTTGAACTCTATTGCTCTGTCCTTCCTAACCATAGTACCTACCCTGGGTGTCTGCCATGTAGATCAGGTACTCAAGTTGACCCTATACATTGTATTCCTGTAACCATATGCCCATGTGTCAAAGTTTAAGTATAGCTTTAGACATGTCTTTTCCATGACAGAGCTCTCTGTTTGAGGGACTCAACGGCAATTTTGTTGCCGCTTCTGGACTCGGAGCATTCTTCACCATAGCAGGGCTCTTCAAATGTTGTGGTACATCCATCAAGGTGGGGCTCTCCTTTAATAAAGGAACTGCAGAGGAACATTTGCCTTTCTTCGTTGGGGATTTAGAACCATGCTCTGTCAACATGCCATCTTCCAGTCGATCATCTACTAGTGTCTTACTTTCCTTAAACTTGCGAGAATGAGGTGATTTGATCTGACCTTCTAACATTAGCACTGAAGAAGAGGAACCCTTCCTTACCTTTGTCGGGGTTTTAGAACCACTCTTGTCATCCTCCAAATTTATTTTCTCTTTTAGAATTTTCTGTTTCTTCACCCTCTTGTGGACTTTAGATGACTTGACCTGACAGTCAAGATCTAATTTTTCAACATTCTTATCCTTCAAGTTTACATTAGATCTATCAGCAACTTTACCATCTCCAGTGCAAGAATTCGATGGTAAATTCGTTCACACTTTCAGACTTGGAGTAGGAGTCTCTGGAGATGAGATCTTAGAATTTCCTAAGGTTGGTCTTGGTATTTCAGAATGTGAGTTCTCCCCTACCTTTGTTGCGTTCTCTGATATGCCATCAACCAATTGTTCTAGTGTATGAAACACCATCCCCGCTGTATGAATCACCATACCAGCGCTCACGCGGAATGATCGTGATCGCTGTGCGATAACCACAATGTCAACATTATTGTCTTATGCGAGTGCAACTCTAGGATCTTCTAATTGCGTGGGGAGGGATCAGATCATCAGCTGAAGGCGGCTAAGATCAGCCATTCATTAGCTAACCATGAGGCCAATGATTTTCTTTCAGTTGCAGGCGGAGAAAATCATTCAGCTTTTAGTGATACCAAGGCAAATACTACGGTACAGAGAAAGAAGCATATCAGCCGAACCCCACGTCCTCATAGAAAGAATGTAAGACATTACACTTGGAGCCGCAGTTTGGTGATGATATGCCTACAGTCGTAAGTTTTTACTATTATTATTATTTATATTATTATTGTTGTTGCGATCTTAGGATATGAAACAATAATCCCTTGATGAGGTGAAGAGAAGGGAAAGAGGCAGATCTCCAGTGAACATTTATACCGACGTAAATGGTATATCTATATTTTTGCATCTCATGCGTTGTCAGGTGTATAGTTTACTCAAAAGTGATATCTGTCCTGAAATAAGCAGGTATGGAATTGAAGAACGTAGAAGAAAGAACTGAACACAATGGGAAAGATGAAGGTAGGAGGAATTTATTGAATTACCTAATAAATAACTGATTGTTGACCTCTCACAAATCAATTTTTTAGTATCAATTCAATCCAATAACACAATTTAGCACCCTACCATTTGAAGACGTAGCAACAATACATGTAGAGAACACGTGCTACGTCTTCGAGTACCTAGTTGAAACCCCTTGCCCATAATCGAAACCCTAATAAGCAAAAAAAATGCAAAAATCCAAAAATTTGGGGAAAAATGTGAGGGAGAGGAGGAAAAAAGAGTACCTGAAGGGGGGGTCGCCGGAGGGCGGGTCGACGGAGGGGGGGTCGCCGGAGAGGGGTCGACGGAGGGGGGGAACGCAGGAGGGGTCGGGTGATCGAGGAAGAGAGGGGGGAAGAGAGGGGAGGAAATTTTCAGAATGAAAATAAAACCCTCTCTTTCGATTTTTACTGAAAACGTAGCGACGGATTCTGCCGTCGCTAGTCCGTCGTTAGACATTATCCGTCGCTACCATGTCGCTAGTTAGTCGCTAACGTTATAATATATTTTAATAAACTATGCCGTCGCCTATCAGTTGCCTTTCAGTCGCTAATAGGCGACTGAGTTGTCCGTCGCTAATAATTCAGTCGCTATTTGACTGTATTTTGGTAGTGGTAAAAGCTTCAATATTCTGTTGATCACTCTTCGCAAAGGACAACCATCTTCATGGTGAGATTTTTATGTACCACATTATCCTGTATGTTGTCTCTAGGTGACTATCTCGAGGTGAATGCATGAAGTGGCTAATGAGATTCATCGCAAATGCTATGTTTGGTCGTGTATGGGACAAATAGAATAATTTATCCATTAGCTTTTGATATCTTGTAATATCCACCGATTTTCCTCCTTTGAATTCTCCTAACTTGATATTTGGGTCATTTGATTGTGTTTGAGTGACCTACACTAGTAACTAGCACTGCCCTAACTAGGCTAAAATTAAACTAGCCAAAATGTACCTAACCAAGTCCAAAACCATAGTATTATCTATGACTTATTAACCTTAAACATAATAATATATATTTATATATTTATATATAAACATACAAACAATGTTATTGGTGGCTCTAATTGATTGCAGAAATTTATAATTTTACAGTTTTGGAAGCAACATTTGGGTAAACAAACAATGTTATTGGTGGCTCTAATTTCAGGATTTAATATAGATTTAACAAGAGGTTACAATGAAAAAACTACACAGAGATCCAACGGTTTGATTTTCAGGAAATTGAGCTCAAAGTGACTTCCAAAAACAGTTTTAGACTTAAATGCTGAAATATTGTTCATGGAGCTAACTTTGCCATCAATTTACATTACGCAAACAAATATTTAAGTCACAAAACCTATATGAAATGATTCACAACATAAACAAGAATACATACATGGAACTGGAATATATGAATATGGTATACACAGAAAATAACTCATGTCCAAAGTTGGTAAAAATAATTCCAAACTTGAAAGTATTTCAGTGTGCAGAAAACAGCTCATGATGCCTACTTTGATCTTATTTTACACTAGTAAAACTAACTATAATGGACATGGTTTAAATAAAAAAATGATAGATAAAATATGATACTTTACATTCCAGCAGGTGGTTCTAGAAAGTAATTATTAGACAGAAAATTATGCATGTTCAAATTTGGAAGAAAATCACAATTTCTGCATTCAGAGTTTACGAGGTCAAGTTTGAGGCTAATTTATACTAATCAAACGAAACATTTAGGGCATACTCCAGCCTAAATTTTGTAGACAATATATCCATAATTACATTCAAATTTCTAGAATTGTTAAATATGATCTAAGCAAAAGGTTAGACTACCCCAAAGTAGACTAAAACATAAGTTTGGGAAAATAATTTTGGCGCAACGTTTTATTATAAATCCAAACCTTTAGATACTACTACTTATTAATATCTAAATATTTTATCTAGTTATTACCAATGTTATATAAAATTATATGACAAAAATGAAGGTACTTACCTATGTACGGAACATGGACTGCTTGTGTGTCATAAAATTCAGTCCGCGCACCTCTTCAGAAAACCTCTGCACGAAGGAAAATTTGGACAGAATACATAGACTATTATATACGAAATCGAAGCTAATTCGAAGAGCTATGAGATGGAAAAGGTTTGGAGATGTTTTCCCAAATGGTTTGGTTTGCACATCCAATTTTTTACACAGAAGTCGTGGACAACACACTATTCTGGACACATTGTCGTGAGACAAAGGTTTGAGGGGTCAAAATTCCATGAAAAATTGTTTAGAAATATGAAAATAAAAGCTAAGAAATAGGGCAAAACAAATTGTAAACGGGCTCAAGGCTAGTACCTATTGTTTTAATGCCGTAAAATGCTGTTGAAGTCAGCACTATCCAGCAGTCCTATTGTGAAATAACATTCAGTCCAACGAGTTTGTGAGGGAGTTTTGGAATAGGAAATGAATGGAATGAGCCAAAAATAATCCATTGGACTGTAGAAGGTTGAGGGAGGAAGGTTGTGGAAAATATTTAGGATGAATAGGGTCGTGGAGAGGTGGTTTTGGCAACAGAAAGTTCACTACCAGAATCTGTCAGATTAGCGACGTTTATAAACGTTGCTAATGCTGACCAAAACGTCGCTAATTTAAGTTAGCGACGTTTCTAGCGTCGTTTTGGAAACGACAGAAAAAAGCGTGTCGCTAGTCGGTAAAACGTCGCAAAACATCGCTACGGCGACGTTAATTAGCGACGTTACAATCGTCGCTAAGTAGCGATGTTATTTGCGACGTTCGTTTGTGGTCGCATTTAGCGACATTTTAGCGACGTTTTGGCGACGATGTGGTGAGAAAAGATTCTTTGCCACGTCAGCAATTTAGCGACGTTATTAGCAACGTTCATAAACGTTGCTATGTAATAGCGATGCTAAGAACGTCGCTAAATTAAAAAAAAAATACAGAATCCAGAATGCAAATGGAGCTAGAAATACAATCCAGAGATTGACACAGTACTAATTCATATATGTTTTATAATTCCAAAAAAGAAACAAACTAGTAGATAGTCCAATACAAAATATATCCATAAAGCAAGTATAGCTGGTAATAAGTACTAATAGTCTTATACAAAATATATCCATAAAAATATACTACATTAATGACGACCACGCAGCTCACGCAAATGCTTAGTGATACGATCACGCAACCACTTCGAAAAAGTGGGATCGACGGCGCCAGGAGAGATGCAGTCCACTGCAGGTGCTGGATGAATGGAACTCCCGGTCTCACTAGCTACCAGTGCCACTTCCTCCTTAACAGTAGGAGGAGCCACCTCAGCATTCAGTGTTTCCCTCAAACGACGTGCCGCTACTCGGGTCATGGGTGCTATCTGGTAAGATCGATATTCATAAAGAATATAACTGTAACATAAGCAAGCTAACTAAAGGAACCATCATCTCGTTTGAGTACATTTTCGAAAGCAGATAAAAATGTTATATTCGATTTTTTGCCAAGTGTGAGAACGGATGGCTCAGAAGACAACCCAAAATTCATTCTAGCATATATTAGGGTGAATAATCTATGTTATGTACATATGGTGTAGTATATGTTCTTATCGAATCTAGTATCTAAAGGATATAACAGAATCAAGATGAACCCACATAATGTAATACTAAGACATTATCTACTGCTAAAAGATATAGTAATAGGTTGTCTTATCATCATTTTCGAGGGATGGGGGTCGGAGGACAGTCAACTTTATCTACGGCTACATAGTTACTGCCTCGCCAGTCGAATGGCTGTAGGGACTATGTCCTGTGCGAAACACGATACTCACTCACTTAGACTTATCCTCAACATGCACTATATCATCCTTCATCCTCGACGAAATTTCTTATGCGACTTCATGGGTTCATCCTATGGGACTTCACATTCACTTGATTTGGCGGTCAAGTCTTCTAGGGTTATCTGTCCTGAAACTACGCTCGATAATTGAAGATCATCAACGAGGGACAGTTACAACGAACCATGCTATATCCTATCGCGGAGCCAAATCAATTTCCGACAATTCCTATGAGACTTCATCCAATTCGACATAAATTACCAATCCATAATTTATCTACCCCCGTACAACCGATGCTCCGCTAACTACTCGAACCAGTTATGCACATTGCATGCCGTTACTACTCGAATCACTCATGTATTACCGTCGACTATCTTTGCTAGTCGTATGACATCTACTCGCCTCAAACCGAGTTTACCTATTCGTAATCATAGTTTGACACATTCCATACTCATCGAAACCATCCTCGAACAACTTTCACATCAAACCACAAGTCAAATCCAAATTGCCATGCCTTGTAAGTTTGATCATTCCCGCTATATGAATCACCATACCAGCGCTCTTTTATTCATAATGAACTGAAGGTTACAAAGGCTCTGAATAGCCCAACTCAATATACCAATTGGCTACAATGCTCATGATCTCTCTAGCTCACAAAGGATTACATTTGTTTCATACATTATATCTCTTTATAGCCAACAAGTAGTCTTCGACCGAACATCTCCATGTCGCAGGTCCGAACGCCTATGCGGTAGCTCCTCTTGAAACGCTAATGACTCCATGCCTCGGTGCGTCCAAGCCAAGCCTCGCCCCAAGCCGATCAAACCTGAACCTGCACACAAACTAGTGGGGGATTAGTGCTTTCGTCCTCGCTTCGCACTGATCAAGACCCGCTCGCACCCAAACCATACACTAAATATATTTAGTGAAACATGCATCTTAGTTTGTGATCTTTCTAGTTAGCCTTAGGATCAGTTTCATGGCAATCATTCAACATATCGACTTAATATAAATGTGTCCAATATCGTGTCCCTGCGGCAGATACAGTTAAACATAATATGAATATAAACATAGTGATTGTGCTCATCTCCGTCCCATTTTTGCCTAGCCTGCAATGGTTAGAACTTAACATAGAAATCATATTATTCACGCATTCAACCGACCATACTTAACATATGCATAGGGGTGGCAAGCCCTGCGCTTGTACCCAACTCTAATCTCAGCCACCGGTACTATCTATATGAAGGTCGCGGTGATTCGCACCGTAATGGACTTGGCATCTCTTATGTGTAAGCCTATGATCGCTTCGATACGGGTTGCTAGTCCAGTATCCGAAGGATCCCAAACTTACTGATATCATAGCTTATCACAGTACTGGACGGTCGTAATCCGTCCGAATGATGTGCACCATAAATACCATACATAATTCCCTCCTAGGCCGAACGGTCCCGTTGCCCCGGTCGTAACCGTCCGAGGGAAGCCGCACCCGTGCACGGGCCATCCAAGTCCATTGACCATGCAATACGTTACATAGCATACAAGTTATACATTTCAACCCATCCCGTGTTCCATGACGTAATCCCACATCTCTACTCCAAGTTTCGTAGGCATTATGTCCTAACACGTCCGTATTGATGCACGACGCCCAACGGCTTGGACTTCTCGTACTTGTTTTCAATGCGTTCCGTTCATAAGTTACTCACATAGCTTAGTCCCGTAGTTACTTAGTCCTTTCCTAGTTTTCGTGCACGAGGGCACGCTCAGCGCCATAATCAATGTTCTACGCCTAGTGTTCAATGTTCTCGGAGTCGTACACGTCATGCACATCTCGATATTGTCTTTCAATGTTCTACCATCATGCCCTACCGCGACTCGTACACTTGATGCACGTCACTTCAATTGTTCAATATTCTATCTTAATGTTCGACATATACTACGACACTTAAATGTCGAGCAACGCTCGCTAACTTGATAGCAACTTACGCATACAGGGATATATTTTATTAGACGTAAAGGAATAGGGAGAGAGAGTCAAGAACCTGTCCACCTTAAGTCGATACGCCTTATCATTTTGCCGAGCTGAAGTGGCTCGATTCCAGAACTTGGTTGCGTAGCTAACTCTCGGACATAGCCATTCCTTTGAACTACTCGGTTGGTTTAGCCTATCATGCCCATGCCATACTCCGTTGCAAGACGACGATTTGGTTTCGTGGACACTTTACTGAATAAGGCAATATGCCGACCTCTTATTGTCCAGCGTAAAAGTATAGCTTGCACACCAGATTAACTAAAATCAGCACTTTCTCGACCGAAACTTATCCTTTGCATCGATTCGATCCATATATTACAATCGACTCAAGTCTTACCTTTGTCCAACATAATTCTTGCATCGATTCACATCAATACCTCGTCGGGTCAACGCAACTCTTCGAGTCAACGACTCATCGTAATGCACCGTGAGGAGCGGGGCATTACATAATATACCACTCAAAACAAGGTTCGTCCTCGAACCGGAATCAACACTTAAGCCAAGTGTCTCGCTAGATCGTTTCACGTTCTCGTGCTAGTATCGTTGGAATCATACAACTTAGTTTGGATCATACACATATTTTAGGCATCCCACCAATATATGCATTTTAGCCAAGCTTAGTTGTAGGATATCGGGACAACTAACAAGTTCAACTTAAATCCTCAAGCACCAGCTATTTCGTACTCAACTTGGTTAGATCTTAGCACTTATTCCCAAAATACTCCTCGCATGCATTATCCCATAACATGCGATCCTCTTCCAAACATCTCTGCATATAACTTAACTCAAAACCGTTACTTCGATCCCATAAGTTTCTCGCCGGCCATCTAACGCATGCATTACATTAAGTCATTGCGCATCCGATCGCAACAATTCTCCGCAATGCCTACTTGCCCAATCGTTTTCTATCTCTCGCACCGTTCAAGTCTTTTATCTAATCATTCATAACACTTGGCCTTAATGACATGGACTAAGTCCAACATGTCCAACTTTCCTTGCCTACAATCCGTACTATACATCGTACGCAACTATTCCAACATGATCCACGTTCTCGAACTATCTACGTATCGCGTCTGGGGCTACCCCCGCTAGGTAACTTATCCTGACATCGTGCTCGCACTCTTCCGACACAAGAGGTCAACTTGAGTCTAAGATGCTCAAGGCAACAATCTTTTTGACCCAAGGTCTCTTACGATACGCTCATCTCTGACTCTCGACCGAGTACGAATCATTTACTCAATCTTCGATTTAATCCCTTCTAGTTTATTTTGTAACATAGATAGCACGCCCAATGCACATAGCCTAACTGTTACTCAAACCGATCTACAACACAATACTTAGGGTCGTTCCACTATTCGTCGCTCTCGCGCATCGCAGAATTCTTGCAATCGCCTTACCGCATCACTATGCTAAGTACGTTCCTTAACGTCTATTTGATCAATTGACCAACCGAGTCTACTTATGTACTTATTCGATCTATCATAACTTTTCTGACCATATCGATCTAGTCGAAAGCTACTTGCTAACTTCCGAAACACGATACTCACTCACTTAGACTTATTCGATCGATCATAACTTTTTTGACCATATCGATCTAGTCGAAAGCTACTTGCAAAGGTAGGGGAGAACTCACATTCAGAAGGTTGCACGGGGGTAGATAAATTATGTAGTTATTAGAGTATCATTAGGATGGGTTATTAGTTTATCAGTATTTGTAAAGGGTATAGTGTATATATATATATTAACCAATTTTCTGAACTGCATTCTCTGAACTTCCATCAACTAATTGTTCTAGTGAATTCCCAGTTTTCAACTTCTTTTTAGGTTGAGATGACTTTCTCTGATGTTTAGAGGTGGCTCCTCCATACATTGTTACAGCAGTAGAGGAACTCTCTAACGCTCTTGATCTTGTAGAATCACGATATACCAACATGTCATGAAACACTTGGTGGTCATCTATCAAATTTTTTCTCTTCTACTTCTTGTCAGGTTGAGGTGTCTTGATTTGAGTTGTAGTGTTGGGACCTTCTAAAGTTGTAGCTACAACAGGAGAAATTTTTCCCACCTTCATTTATTTTCCTGTGCTATCAACCCTTATAATAATCATATCTTAGTTTGGTAGGTATCCTGTACTAATGTTTGATATCCTGCATAACTTGCAATACTTCCTTTGCATTCACATCGCACATGGAGTTGATATCCTAATGATACTCTAATAACTCCATAATTTATCTACCCCCGTGCAACCTTGTTTTGAGTGGTATATTATGTAATGCTCCGCTCCATGCAACCAACATCACCATATTTGAGTTGGATTGTGAGGATACCTGTGTTGATGGCCAAAGAACAGGCCTAGTACACCACTGGTAGTGGGGACTTAGCCTTGGATTTGATTGGTTGCAGGGCAATATATGAGAGATGGGGGTCTATATATATAAAGATGTCTTAGATAAAAGTTGTATCCATCTTTAGTTCAGTCTTTGATAAAAGTTCAGTCCACCTTATACTTTGAATAAATCCAGTTGTATCAATCTTAATATCAGTCCTACATGTTAGATTCAATTCTTTAATATTCTGTAATGTTTAGTGTACTTTTGATTCAGTCCAGTTCTGCCTATTTGGATTATGGGTTTCGACTTTGTCCAACTAGGGTTTCGATTATAGGTGAGGGGTTTCGACTTTGGTACTTGAAGACGTAGCAACCTTCTGATAGAAATATTGTGTTATCTATATTTTTTAGTGGGTCACGTGTTCTCTACATGTATTGTGATTGCAACAAATTACCTGCTGCTAGGGCACTCCTGTACTAGTTACATACACTCCATATATAGATTAATACTTATGTGGACAGGACATCAGTACTCGTAATTAATTGGCTACTCTAGGCGTTGTCTAGGCGGTAGGTAAGTGTTGAAAATCAAATTTAAGATATCGGTATAGAGTATCCTAGAAGAATATATATAAGATATCTTAGTAGTAGATAAGTAAATGTTGAAAATTAAATTTACTTATGCCAAGTCTTTTGGGCCTAACGGAGTTATAGATCTTTTCGAAAATCTAGTATAATGCTGATTACCTCAAAAGGCTTGCATAAGTAAGAGTGTATAGAGTGTATATCGTAGGCGGATGAGTATATAGAGTGAACCTCCCTACTCCCCTTCTTTTCATTCGGGTCATGAGGCATCCTATTCCGTATCATATGATATACATCTCAACCAAAGCGTGAAGAAATGTAAAAATATTAATATTAACCAAGGATCAGTATCGGAATCAGTATCACCATGAATCTCATAGATTGTTCTAACAAAGCATAATAATAAAACCAAACGTGAAGCAGAGCTTCACATTCACAATACTAGAATGTGAAGCTCTGATTCACACGTTTGGTTTTATATTATGCTGTGGTAGAATAAGCCATAAGATTCATGATGATACCGATTCCGATACCGATCCTTGGTTAATATTAATATTTTCACACTTCTCTACTCTTTGGTTGAGATGGATATCATATGAGAGAGTCGAATGAGAAGTAGGGAAGTAGAGACGGGTCAGAGAGGGGGCCTTATGAGGACGCAGAGGACATCTAAGAGTCGAGTTTGTGTGTATAATCATTTGATAGTATCCAGGTTAAGAAAGTGTAAAAAATTAGACAGTATCATGTGTCAGGGTGTGTGTGTCTAGGAGTCGAGTTAGGACTGAGTATCAGGCTCAGGGGACAGTATACGTATGAGGGCTTATCCAGGGACAGAGTCTCAGACAGGAAGGGAATGTGTATGTATTAGTAGTTAGGTTTTATGTATCGAAAACATATACATATCTCGGTTACATATAGCAAGTGTGAAGTATACAGAATTGAAAATATGTGTATTACATATGCATTTTTAGATTTGCCTATGGCGGGAGGCGGACGTGGACGTGGACGTGTACGTGATTCAGATTTGCCTATGGCGGGAGGCAGACGTGGACGTTTGCAGCATGGGTCTGGCTCACGTCCGGCTCCTTTGGAGCGTTCAGGCCGTCCACCTGTCAACGAGGATGAGTTCCTAGATGTTCATGATGGGTTATCTCCGGGTGCGGCCCGTTTATCGGTCGGTGGAGCTACTCCTTCGGCCAATACTCCGACTACTCCTACGACCACTCCAGCCGCTTCTACCCCTACGAACTCTTCCATTGCGGCCAATCCCTATCCAGACTTGGTGGTCGAGTGCAGAGTCTACAAATGACGTGTAGGAGATCCTCCGACGTTACCGGAGCGCCCAGCCGACGTCCATCTTCCGGAGCTGTGGGCCGATAGGCAGACGTAAGTATATGTATTTTAGTTTATTGTAAATTCATATATTCTTCATAGTAGCTGATGCCGTACATTGTTTTCTTATCTCAGGTTTTTTCCGATTTGTGCCGGGCGAGATCTAGGCGACTTGATTTACCGTAATTTCCATGGGCCGTACCTGAACTTCGGCGACATCCCGGCGGAGATGCAGTTCGTTTGGCTTGACGTGCTGAGGGTACGTATAATGGTCTTTCTTTACAAGATGTATCAAAAATTTGTTCATTCATATGCATTTATCTTATTTGTAGGCGTTGTATTGGTGGCCGGAGCATAGGGACCAGGCCATCCGGAGGTGCTACAAGACCGTATCCAGCAAAAGGATACATGACATGATCCACGACCAGAAGGCGCTGGAGAGCCTGAGAGGTAGTCGATCAGAACATGGGTGCAAGGAGTGGCTCAGAGCGGATTTCTGGGCGGAGATGAAGAAGAAAATGGAGACCCCGGCCTACCTGGCCAAGTCTGAGAAGGCGAAGGCTGCCCGTGCTAAGACTGGTTAGCACACGGGTGGTTCGATCCCTACTACTAAAATATCATATAATAGCGACGTAATTTAGCGACGGCAATAAATGACGTCGCTAGTTATGTAATTTAGCGACAGCTTTATAAACACGTCGCAAAACGTCGCTGCCTAGCGATGTTCCGCGACAGGAGTTTACTACGTCGCTGAATAGCGACGTTCAGCGACATATTATTAGCATATGTCGCCATTTTTGCGACGTTTAGCGACTGCAACATGTGACGTCGCTATGTTTTTTTACTTAGGGAACACCGTTTCCTTCTTTCCCCCTCACTCTCACTCGAAAATACTCGAAAATTTTAATTTCCCCCCACCCCTCGGCGACTCCCTCCCCCTCTGTCAGTGCCCTCCCACCCCCGGCGACCCCCTCCCCCCCGGCGACTCCCTCCCCCTCCGGCGAGCTCCTCCTCCTCCTCCCCCAATCCGAGCTCCTCCTCCTCTTCCTCAGGTAAACCCTAACCTAACTCCTCTCCTTCCTCCTCCTCCTCTCCCACGGACACACACACACACGGACACACAGACACACATCGTGTCCCCAAAGACTCGTGCCCATTGGATTTGTGTCCCCAAAGACTCGTGCCCATTGGATTCATGTCCCCAAAGACTCGTGCTCATTGGATTCGTGTCCAGTTTTGGATGTGTTGAGTTTGGTTTGTTTTTGGACACATTGTGTCGAGTATTTGGACACGAGTTTGGTTTGGGAGACACGTACACACATGACACTTGTATATGCACACTTGACACTATACACTCTCTATCTCTCTAGTATATAAATGCATAAATTGTTGAATGTATATATTGTGTCCCCTTGGTTATAGCCTTGTATATGTAAATATCTTAACCTTTATATGTATGCATATATATATATATATATATATATATATATATATATATATATATATATAGTAAATATATAGGTAGTTGTGTGGTTGATGGCTTGTTTAGATGTGGTAGTGTGGTAGTATGGTAGTGTGAGTGTGAGTGAAGAGGGATATTGAGATAAGTGTTAGATTGTGTGTGTGTGTGTGTGTGTGTTTGAGAGTGAGAAAGGTGAGAGGGATTTAGATATGTATCCATAAGTTAGTATCCTAAGTTAGATATTTAGGATAGTATCCTAGGCACTAATTTAATATCTTGTTTAGGATGTTAGTATCCTAGAGTTAGGTGAGTTAATATCTTAGGATACTAGAAGTTAGTATCCTAGATAGGTTAGTTAGTGTCTTGGATAGGTTAGTTAGTATCCTATTTATCCTAGATAAGTTAGTATCCTAAGTTAGATATCTTAGGGTAGTTAGATTATGCTAGTATCTTGAGGGTATCAAGATAATAGGATATTAGGATATGGACTAGAAGTTAGTACCCTAAGTTAGTATCTTGGCTAGAATTTGGTATCCTAGGATAGTTAGATATCCTAGTATCTTAAGAGTGTCCTAGATTAGTCTATGGTAATAGGATACCCTATAGGGGGGAGGGGGCAGGGGTAGGGGGAAGGGGGCAGGGGACATGACCCTAACCCTATTTCGGACACGACTCTGTGACACAGGACACAGGACACAGGACACAGGACACACACACACGCAAAATACATACATATATACCTATATATATATATATATTTATATATATATATACCTATATATATATAAATACACATATCTACATATATACATGTATATATATACTCACACACTTAGATACACACACAAATACATATATAAATATATATGTATACAATGTATATACACACAAATACACATATATACAATCAAAAATCCATTTGAAATTCATTTTAAGAATCTGAAATGTTGACGATATATACCCAAGGTTCACAATATCGGTATCGGAATCGGTATCGGACTATTCCTATGAGTATTGGTATCGGCGATATCGGTAGTATCGACGGTATCGTATCGGAGTATCGAACTTTGGTATCGAAAAACAAATAATTATTAATAAATTATTTACAATTAAAAATATATATTTTATACATTTAGGTATAATTTTAAGTATTTCAGCGTTATTTCTTAGTAGTTTTGAAATTATATGAAATAGTAGTCACCCTTACCGATTGGTTTTGCCGAATTGACCAGAACAAAGACCCCCAATGTCGGTATCGGTCAATATTTGGTATCGGTCGGTATCGGATCAGAACATGCCAAACCGTATCGGTATCGGCCGTATCGGATCGGTATCGGCCGATACTTTAAACCATGTATATACCATGGTTTTGCCTTTTAGTTGCAGGAATATGAGAGGGTGACATAGTTGTCACATTAAGGGTCTTTGAGGAGGTGACATATTGTGAACAAATATATCCTTATAGTTCTCCTACGTAATGTTAAAGAAAATTCGTAGGAGAACTATATATAAGGATATATCTTTTCATAACATGTCATCTTGTCAAAGACCCTTAATGTACCAACCATGTTACCGCGGTATTGGTAGTTGGATACCAATAGCGATAAGATAAATGGTACCAATAGCGATAAGGTAAAGGGTACCAACTTAAGGTATTGGTATTGGGATACCAATAACGATAAGGTAAAGGGTACCTTGGTAGGTAATGACTAGAAATAGGATATTTGACTTAGATTTGACCTTGTTCGACCAAGGTTGACTATTTTGACTGAAAGTCAAAGTAGAGTCAACATCTGACCTAGATTGGACTAAGAGTTGACAAAGTCAACTATAGGTCAACCCTTGACCTAGTTTGACTTTGTTTGACTTAGCTTGACCTTGTTTGACTTTGTTTGACTTAGTACAACCTAGTTTGACCTAGATTGCATATCATTGTTATTAGTAACTGTCCGCTACTAATGTGTGTCCCATAATAAGACATAATATACGAATTTGTGCCTGTTGGATAATGTGTGTCCATCTTTGCAGAATTATTTCCAAATGGATATGAATTACTAATTGCAGAATCGTTCATGGATGTACAATCGTCGTCCTGATGATATGTGTGGTGTGCGGGATGAATACATAGCGGGAGTAGAGCTGTTCCTGCAGTTTGCTAAGGCGTTCCCTCAGTACATGGACAACACCAAAATTAAGTGTCCGTGTGTAAAATATCATAACGTGAAATATTATCCAGAAGTGGAAGTGACATATCATTTGTACTCGAGGGGTTTCACGCCTAATTACTATCAGTGTACCGCACACGGAGAACTTGTGTCTTTAGCATCAGAGCCGGAGCCTTACGTTGAGCCGTATATGCATGCGGGACCTAATTTTGTTTCAGATAATCATGCATACGATGACGGGTGCGTCAACATGGTTTTCGACGCTGCGAGGCCTAGTTTTGTTCATGATGCACCTGAGGAGGCACCGAACGCCGATGCTGCACAGTTCATGGAGTTGCTGGAGAATGCAAGGACTCCATTGTATCCTGGTTGTGAGGATCATTCACCGTTGGAGGTGGTTACAAGACTGTTGAGCATTAAGTCAGATTTTAACATGTCGCAAGAATGCTACAACCGAGTGTTGGAGTTGATTATAGAGATCTTGCCGGCGGGTGCTAAGTTGCCTAAAGACTTCTATCGGTCTAAGAGGATGGTGAGATCGCTCTGGATGGAATACGAGAAAATCGATTCCTGTCGCAATGGGTGCATGCTGTACTACAAAGACGATAAGGACGCAGATGTGTGCAGATTTTGTGGTGCTGATCGCTATAAGACAACTAGTACATGAAGGTCTACCGGTGCAAGAAGATCGACCGATTCAATGCACTACTTGCCTTTAACGCCGCGGTTGCAAAGATTATTTATGGTGAAAGAGAAGAAATGAGGCATTATTTTCCATCATGGTTGAGTGCATGGTTGATAAATTAATGTCCGTTTTAATAGTGTTGATTATTATACTATTACATTAATTGCACGATGTTGTTTTCAGCATATTTAATGATGATGTGAGGTCAGGTAGGCCATACATAACAGAAGAAGAACTAGAACAAAAAATGAGGCATTATTTTCTATCATGGTTGAGTGCATATGTAAGACTTGAGAACTCTGTAATTACCTTTCTGTATATGCACTTGATTGAGAATGAGCTTAATTGCTTCTTTCGTGGTATTTAGGTCGATCGTCCATACGCAAGACTTGAGAATGAGTCTATTAGAACGCTAGCCAAGGGATCAATTTATGCTGCAAAAATATGGCCAAGCTACTGTGTTAATGGGTTTAGGTTCAAGTCAACAACTTGCCCGATCAGAGACAACTTTGTGGATCTCAACTCCACCAAAAACAGCTGTTTGTGTATCAGATCTTCGAACTACAAAGATGTTGATGCGGGCAATAATTTCTATGGCGTGCTACGGGAGATCGTGGAGCTGACATATAGTTATGGAATAGAGCCTGCTAAGATTGTGTTATTCAGGTGTGATTGGTTCGATCCGATTGAAGGTCAAGGTTGGAAAGTAGACAAGCATGGTCTTGTTGATATAAACTATCGGCGTCGATATCAAGCCTATGAACCATTTGTCCTATCAAGTCAGGCTCAGCTCGTGTACTTCACAAGTTATCCTAAACGGGGAACAACAAGGTCGGACTGGTGGGCAGTATGCAAGACCAAAGCAAGAAATACCTTTGAGGTTGACGATATAGCTTATCAACATGATAAACTACCTCTTGTAACAAATATTATAGAAGTGGACACGACGGAAGTTCCTCATTACACATCTAATTGTGTAGAAGAAGTAGAATTATCTGAAGAGGAAGATGCAGATGAAAGTGAAGATGTAGAGGAGGAAGAAGAAGAAGAAGATGAGCTAAACGAACTAGATGAATTTTCAGAAGAGGATTAAAATCTGTGATGTCTATCATATAAATATGTATTTTTGTAATAATAAATCTGTGACACTTTAGTGACACTTTTATCTGTGACCATAATATTTTTCAAAAATCTGTGATGTCTATCATATAAATATGTAATTTTATTTTATTGTCATATGTTATTATCAGGTACGACTAGACCAGGAGGACGACGCGGAGGATTTTACATTAGGCAGTCCCGTCAGCCTCGGCCTGGAGATGGAGAGGGCAGTTCCGTACCCTCATCCTCATCTCCGAGTATGCCAATGTACCGTTCTGTTCCCAGTCCATTACCGGGACAGGGCAGTTCCAGCAGGTTGCCGACTCCTCCCTCGTCGTCCAGCCTTCCTGATCCCGCGTCCAGCATCCCCGATCCCCCGTCCAGCATTCCTCCTGTCGACGGCTCTATGGGGGGAGCCGACGCCGAGCATATGGAGGACAGCGATTAGACTGATCCTGCCCAGGCAGGAGGTGAGAGCGACCCTCCATGCGCTCCCCCGGGCGAGACGCGTATGGAGATTTGGACGGACGGGCCTATGAAGTAAGTTAATTAATTAATATATATTTCTCAAATGATTATATGTACATATATATTCATAAAAAATTATTATTGTATAGATATCGGCCTTCTGCAGTACAGAGACAGCTGGGGGTATTTCTGAGGCAGAACTATGGTGGGCCTTGGATTAACTACTCAGATGCTCCCGCAGATACGAAGGCCTTTTGGTTCGCCCACTTCAAGGTAAAAAATTTGTTTATTTTTAAATTTTAATAATTATTTGTGTATTTTATATAACTTTTGTATTTTACTTCTTATAGAGGACCTATTTCTATCCACCACACCGGGCGGTGAGGATCGAGGGCCAATTTTCTGCCGTCGCAGCCAAGCTCATCCGTGATGCGATCCACGACCAGAAGTCTCGTGATCGCTCCGGACAGCCGATCCATGGTTGGATCACGCCAGATCAGTGGGCTGCGATGAAGGCTAGATTCAGCGAGCCCAAGTACCAGGAGCGGTCTGACAGGGCCAAGTTGGCGCGCTCGAGTGCTGGTAAGTGGTGTGGTGGTTCCATTCCGATGACGGAGCATTTTTGTCGTCTGGTACATTTTCTATGACGGACATTAACTTATATATAGTTCGATAGAATGTTTAATACTAATAATAGATAATATATTTTAACAGGTAAAAAAGGGTGAGGACCCGAACATGGTGACCGTCTTCCTGGTCACCCATCGGAGGGCTGGAGAGTTCATTGACGAGAGGGAGACGCAGGCATATGTACGTTCTATTCTTTATATTAATTTACTATAATTCAGAAAACAGGAAAATAGATATCAATATAGACTTTAGCAAACACTTACACGTTAGCAAACATGTTCTAGGCCGAGTTTGTTCGGCTACAGGAGGAGGCGGCTGCTGCTGCTGCTAGTGCGCAAGCAGAGGGAGGGGCTGGTACTTCCTCCCAGCCGCCTACAGCTCCATCGCCGGACAAGCTCTGGATGACCGCCGTTGGCGATCTTCAGAAGGGTACGTACTACGGTACGGGATCCTACGGCACGTATTTGGCTTCGGAGTCATCCCGGGCCCCCTCTGTCAGTGCGCTGTCTCCGGTTTTACAGGCGACATCACGAGCTGAGGATGTTCGTCGTCAGATCGAGGAGCTGCGTCGCGAGTTGCAGCAGCAGATTTCTGATGCGTTCGAGCGACGATCTGACCCTCCGATCGTCACCGGATGATTTGATGCGGTCGAGCGCAGTATACAGGAGCTGATGAGTCTGCATCAGGCTACAGCTGCCAGCTTGCACACGCTCACCGAGTCTACGCAGCGCACAGAGCGTAGACAGGTCGAGCTGGAGGGATCGCAGAGGAGCATGTCTGACTCACTCACTCAGGTTTCGGCTTCGCTTGAGGCGAGTACTGAGAGGGTGGTGAGTACTCTTGCTGTTTATGGTGAGCGACTGCGAGAGCTGAAGCAGATACGTCCTTCCGGTCCATCGACGGCGCCGACTCCAGACATTGCACTGCCTCCTACTGCCCCTACGGTGTAGCTCACCCAGGAGAAGTATGACTACATTCTATCCCAGTTGCGCGGCAGGGGTCTGCAGTGATTTTATTGATTTTTTTATGACTTGTATGTATTGGCCCTATGGGCAAATTGTTTATTGGTACACTTTTGTTTATACACTTGGTGGGAGACTTTTTACAATCTTCCATTTTTATTTGACTCTATTGGATGTTTGTGAGGATGTGTGTCTGTGATATTTACTTTGTACTGCCTCCTATTTTTATTATGATATTTACTTTGTGATATCTGCGACGGGGATGACAAATATACCTACGCTAGGTTATAAGCGATGATCTGATATACAAAGGAGGTGCTGCCGAAATTTAAAAAAATATAATGTGTATTTTTGTGATGATCTGTGTCTGTATTTATAGTGAATGTGAAATGCAGTGTTCGGAACCATCGACAGTTTCAATTACTGTTGTATATTTTATCTTGGATAGAAAGAGCAACAGTTCAGGGTATACTTCTGAGAGCTTTATTTTCACGTCCTTCACTTTCTCCGAACGTCGTAAAGGTTCCCAAGAAGGTAAAGGACGTGAAGAGGAAGCTCTGAGAAGTGTACCCTGAACTGTTGCTCTTTCCATCCAAGATAAAACATAGAACAGTAAGCGAAACTGTCGATGGTTCGAACACTGCACTTCACACACACTGTAAACACAGACACACAACATAACAAAAATACCAATTATATATTTTTTATAATATCTGCGACGTATAGCAACGTTCTGCGACGTACATCGACGGAACTTACACGTCGCTATACGTCGCTAAATAGTGACGTAACGTCGCTAGAAGTCGCTAAACTGCTGACGTTGGATATGACAACCTAAGAGCGGACGTCGCTAAATTTGTCGCTAGGCGTCGCTAAAGTGCCCACGTGGCTGCCATGCCATGTCATCATATATAAAGTTTACCGCATCGCAAAGTGATCGCTCTTCGTCGCTATTTTGGCGACGAAACATTACGTCGCTATTTGTCGCTAATTTTACGACGTCTAGCGACACTAAACGTGACATCGCAAAAAGCAACGTTCTGTGACGAAATTGTCATCTGCGACATGCCTATACGCGACATCCAATTTTCGTCGCTAAATACGTCGCAAATAGCTTTTAGCAACGTATTTTCCGTATTTAGCGACGTCTTCTGACGTCGCTAAAAGGGGTTATTTTAGTAGTGCCCGTCTTCGGAGCATATGCGCCGATTGGTGAGTACTCTATTAAATTGTCAAATTTTTAAGTCTTAAACTCTACAAAATGAGTATTAATTTATGTTTAATTATACAGGTGCGAGGAGGTCGCCGGGAAAGGCGGAGATCCGGACACCGTCGACTTCCCCACAGTCTTTGCGCATACCCACAAGCGCAAGAGGGATGGGAAGCTCGTAGATGAGCGGACCGCCGAAGCTTATGTAAGTTTTTTTATTCTTTATATGTATTATATTTTTATAATTGTAGATGATCGGACTACGAGTATCGATATCGGTACCCCATCTCATATAGTAATGGGGCGATACCGATTTCGATTGCGATATCGATACTAATAGGAATGGTCCGATACTCAGAGTATCGGTATCGGGCCATTCCTATGTGAGTATCGGTATCGATCTATTACTATATGAGTATGAGTATCGGTATCGACCCATTACTATGAGTATTGATATCGGTATCGGTACATTACTATGAGTCTTTATATTAACTCTAAATTTATTTACATTTATATAATATAGGAGGAGTTTGAGAGTCGGGTCGGTGAGGGGGGTGAGGGAGGTGAGGGGGCTGGATCTAGCCAGCCGACGGATAGGAACAAACTATGGGTAGATACGGTCGGAGTAGGAAAAGGCGGCAACATATACGATATTGGATCGTTTGTATCCCAGTCGTCCGTTGTTTCCAGAGCTCCACCTCCACCTCCACCTCCACCTGTACCAGTACTTCCCACCAGCAGTGCTATTGTCTACGACCAGGTCACTATTACCCGTATATTATGTGATTTACAAAATTACATATACGGTAGTGCAGGAGCTTCTGCTCCGACACCTATAGTATCGGTCGTTCCGGCTCAGACTGCGGCTCCGGCGGTTCAGATTTCGACCGATTCAGCTCTGCTACAGACTCCAGCACATCCGGCTACAGCACCTCCGCCTACAACACTGACGGATCCAACACCGACTTTGAGAGTTCCTCTGTCTCGGGAGGATTTCGAAGATGCATTACAAAATATGCTGGGTAGCTACACCCACCCGCCGTCTCCTCCGCCGCCATCGACGTAGATATTGTTTGGAAACTGTTTGTATTTGGGAACAATTTGGAACATTTTTGGTATGTGTGTATTTGGAAACTGTTTGTAAACTTTTTGGTCTGTGTGTATCTGGAAACTGTTTGTAAACTTTTTGGTATGTGTGTAACTGTTTATATATCTGTATTGAAAACTGTTTATATGACTGTATGTTGTGTGTGTAACTTTCAACATGGATGTGGAGTGCAGAAAACACAAATATAGACACACAAAATTGTATTTAGCGACGAGACAGCGACGGAACAGCGATGGAATATCTGGAAAATTGCAGTATAGCAACGGAAGATGGACGAAAAATCTGGAACGTTCCGTCGCTAAGGTTCTGGAAAATATAGATTTAAAGTATAGCGACGGAATAGTGACATAACCGGTTCGTCACTACAAGCCTGTCCGATACCAATAGCGTATCAGAAACACTTTAGCGACGTACTTTTTCGTCGCTATACCGTCACAACATTAATCCTGGAATACGCCACGGATCCGTCGGTAGTTCGTCGGTAAAGGTAGCGACGGAATTTTCGTCTCTAATACGTCGCAATTTGTAATAAATAGCGTGTCGCTAAATCCGTCACTAATCAGTCGCTATTTTCGACAAACTAGCGACTTATTGAAATTAGCGACACGTGATTTCCCGACAAACGTTTCCGTCGCTGATATGTTGCTATTTGGCTTCAGCGACGGAAAAATGATTTTTAGCGACGGATACCGCCGTCGCTAAAAGCCTTTTTTTTGTAGTGAACAGATGCAGATTGGGCCAGTTAAAATAGACCGAAAGTCACTGGATATTGCATTTATGTGTGGGAAAACCTAGTGGCTTGGAGAAGCAAGAAGCAATGTAGTGGCAAGAAGTAGTGCTAAAGCTGAGTACAAAGCTATGGAAAACAGTGTTTGTGAGTTACTCTGGATACAACAAGTAATCTTGGAGTTGAGGAGACCTTCAACAACACCAATGAAGTTGTATTGTGATAACAAGGCTGTATCATAAGCTCACAATCTAGTTCAGCATGACAAGAAAGCATATATAAGTCGACCAACATTTCATTAAGGAAAAGCTCGAATCTTGGACCATTTGCATGCTACTTGCTTCATCTTCTAAGCAGACAACAGACATATTCACAAAGTGATTTTGTTTAAACTGATTTTTGGTACAATAATTAGCAAGTTTGGATTGTCAAATATCTCCACACCAACTTGAGGGGCAGTGTAATGAATATTAGAGGCAGTTTGTTAGGAAGTAATTTGGAGTAGTTTGTTTCTATATTGGTCATTTCTTTATGTTCTGTTCCTATTCTGTTACTAGGAGTTGGGAACATATTTCAGTTTCTAGTATGTTCCTAGTTTTATACAGTAAGTTACTTTCTAATTTCCTATTTATATTTGTAAAAAGTGGAGGTTATCATCAATAAAGAATTTCATTTTTTTTTCTTCCACAAATTTACAGTTGCACTTGTATGTTTTTTAACCAATTGCTTGCCGTTTTCCACATCCTCGAATCACTACCAGAATCTGTGATATTAACGACGCCAATAAACGTCGCTAAAATACAAAAATATGTCGCTAAAGCTATTTAGCGACGTTTTAGTGTTGTCGCGTATCTACAAGTCGCAGATCACGTAAACGTCGCTAAACATCGTATGTGCGACGTATTTCAGCAATGCGCCCAACGTCGCCAATTTAGCGACGTCTACCGATATGGTGTGGAAAAATTAGGGACACAAATGTTGTCACTAAAGGTCGATAAATGTTGCAGCAAACATCGACGTTCACTGACATATAGTGACGCTCAGCGACATTTATAACTGCAGCAAAACGTCGGCCACTTAGTGGCGTCTAGCGATGCTTAGAGATGCTCAGCGATGCTTTATTGAGTCGCTAATCGTCGTTAAACTGTATATATTGTAACGACACTTGGCTTACTAGCACATGACACCCATATTTCTAAGTTATTGATTCACCCAAGTACTAAACATGGTATCAGACTTCTCCCTAACTACTACCTCTCTCTCTCTCTCTCTCTTTCTCTCTCGATTAGTTACTTTACTTGTTAGGGCAAGGGATGACCACCACTTATATATATAATATTGTAATCCACCGAGAAAACTTTTTCTTTTATTTTCAAACTTACCTTTTTTAATCTCCTTTCCTAGTCCAAATTATTCTCCCTCTAATATATATATATATATATATATATATATATATATATATATATATATATATATATATATATATATATATATATATATATATATATATATATAATGTTCAAAAATCCGTCAATGTTTGGTTAGGCCAACTCAAAATCAACTAAGAAATCACACAACACAGTCGCCTTCCATTTTACTTGTATAATATTTCAAACCCGATAAAGGAAGGGAACATATCCATTTTGATTGTGTAATATTTTGTACAGACGACCCTTCTTTATACTGATTTTACCACCCCCTGTCGTGTCAGTATATCATGTCGTATTCGTGTCTGTGTCGTGTCTAAACTTAGATAGGATATAGGGTTAGGCTTTACCTGATCTTAGGGTTGACCGAGGAAGGGGATGGCCGAGAGGAGGAGGAGGTCAGCGTAGGCGGTTGAGGAGGAGGGTCCTAGAGAGGAGGAGGAGCCAGAGAGGAGGAGGAGTAGGAGCTCGCGGTGGAGGAGGAGGGGGGGGTCAGTGGAGGAGGTGCCCGGAGAGGAGAAGGAGCCCAGCAAAGGAGAAGGAGGAGGAGGGCGGTCGGTGGAGGAGGAGGAGCTCGGTTTAGGCGGAGTCGCGGTGAGGAGGAGGAGAATGGGGGAAATGAAAAAAAATTGGGAAATTATCGAGTGAGAATACGGGGAAAGGAAAACCCGATCTGGGTATGGGAAACATTAGCGACGTCTTATCAAGACGTCGCTAACCGACGCTATATTTTACTATATTAGGAACGTCTTTGAAAAATGTCGCTAATCGTTGCTGATAATAAAAATATAACGACGTTCATCGACTCTTCCGCGACGTAAAATATCGTTATACTAAATGTAGTCGCAATACGTCGTTGATAGTCGCTAACAGTGACATATTGCGACGTTACTTCTGTGACGTAGCTAATTTTCAAAATATTAGCAACGTTTTGCCTATGCGTCGCTGATATGACATAATTAGGTAGTGAATACAATGATGTTCATAGAACACCATTGAGTCTTTTTGAAGTTCATTAGGTGATTATTGCTACAATAAATTTGAAAACAATCATCAGTGAGAAGCATAATACTAATTAGGTTGTGGCTGCTTCTATCATATTTTGTTACAAGGAAAAGGTATTTAAAAGTTTTTGCCTTTACCTTTTTCCGATCTTGGAAGATTCTAAATAGTGGGATAACTTCTTTTCATGTTCCATTCATGACCATTTGATATTTAGTTTTGTTACTTGGTTTTATGCTTATTGAGTTGCTCCACATTATTATAGTAGCAAATTGAAGTTCCAATTCTTGTACACATTCCTATATTCATTATCTAGTACATGTTTCAATATCTGATTTGATATACTTGTAATATAATATACCAGATGATAAACCTATGATAAGGCAACTGCATGGTCATGCAGAAGTAAGAATTTTTAATCCATATGGAAGGAAATTAGGATTCAAGGATAATTAGTGGTTTCTTTATTGGTCATCCAAAAAAGTTTGAAGGAAAAGAACACATGGTGTGTAAACCAAATCAATATACGGACTTAAAACAACCATCCCGCCAGCGGTATCTTAAGTTCAATGATACCATCACTTCCTTTGGATTCAAGGAAAACACATTGTTGATCGGCTGAAGGTCAGTAGGAGTAGGTTTATATTTTTGATTATGTATGTTGATGATATCTTGCTAGCCACTAATGATCTTGGCCTATTACGTGAGACCAAGAAATTTCTCTAAGAACTTCAAAATGAAAGATATGGAGAGGTAACTTACACGATTGGGAAAGAATATTTCAGGTAAAAGAAAAAGAATAAGAAAATTTTTGAGCAGATTTATGTGTTTGACAGCAATAGCATGATGAGTTAAACTGGTAAAAGCAAAAGTTGCAATTGTTTTAATTGCTTTTTCTCCAACATAACCAAAGTATATATAGAAGAAAGAATAAAACAATAAAATTGGATTATATTTTTCTTACAAGGAAAATATCCATACATATCAAAGCACACGACAAGCGGCTACTCTCTCCCGTTCTTGTTATTGTTGATACTAATATTGTCCTTGCATAAAACTCTTCTCGGTGATATGAGACTCTCCGAGTAAAAATATTTCTTCATCTTACGATCAAGTTCTAGCCAGTGCTTTTGAAAAGTTCTGGTCTGAAGATCAAAACTACAAACTATGTCGTCCATCTTCCAATCGGGGGGAGTAACACCGAACAAAAGCTTGTTATATGCAATGCCCAAAGTTAACCTTGAGAGGTCCTTGTAAGAAGGAGGAATGCCGTTGAGAAGTACCCTTCGTGGTAGTAGCAACAGTACATCTAAGTCGATATTGTAGGTGTTGGTCCATTGTTGGGTGGTATAATCCTTCATTACCCATATTCTCAATTCATGGCGCGAACTCTCGAGTAACATAAGATACCGTCCTTCCCCCTCCTGAATTTCTACTTTGCTTTTCTCGTTGCGAAGAATGCTACTTAGGCGGACAGGGGGTGTTATGGCCCCATGCGTCTCGTCTTTCATATCGATCGTAAATATGAATCCTTCATTTTCTTTGTTGTCTGCTAGACAATGGAGTTTTCCATTTAGGAAAACTGTGTTCCTTGGAGAAAATTGTTCATATAACCTACACGGAATTTCCCCAATATATCTCCATTCTTGATTAGAACCTCCTACTGTGAGGATCTTATAATGGAAACTGGGCAACCGATCACGGAAATAGCTCAATAATCTAACAACTTTGTACTCTCCAGTAGAGCCATCAAATCCCAATCCAAGAAACAGGGTGTATGTATGAGTTTGTTGGACGTGTTCCGGAAGCATCTCGACTTCTCTAGTTGAGAGGTTCATTAAATAACATCCGTTGCTCGCTTTACCAGAACATCTAGTACATATTAATCCGTTGACAGAATTCGATAAGGTATATAATGTATCTGCACAACCCTCCTTTTTATCACACTTGTTGATCTCTTTGGGGAAAGAGCAATATTCAATCTTCTTTTTGTTGGTGCCGACTTCACTGTACATCACCATAATCTCTTTCATCTTTGTGTCGTCTTCACTGTGCATCCTCGTCTTAGACCCATAATAATGTTTCAGAAAAATAATATTTTTGCCCCTTGAAGAAGCCCTTTTGTGTTGTTCTTCTTGAAAAGAGGGGTCATAGGTCAAGGAGTACCATAATTTGGAGACGCATCTGAATCTTACAAGTGATTTTACGGGAAGCCAAGATAGTACCTTAGCAATAATATCATCGGGTAGGTCGTGTCTAATTTCTGCAACTTTTGAAGCCGGCGTGCCCCTTATTTTGGTCACTTCGAGATCCTGCTTGCATTATTAAGCAAAGTACTAATAATTACCATGGACAACAATAATCTAAGCTAGTAACAAAGTTATACATATATATTGATCGATATGGTAATAATTAATTAAGAGGAGTTTTAGTTACCGGCAGTAGTTGACGTCGTCTTCGACAAAAGATTTGTGCAAGAGATCTGGGGCCATTTATGTGCTTCTTCTTCTTCTTTAAGGTTTTCTCTTCCTTGTTCTTCCGTAGCCAAAAAGAGAGAGAGTAAGAGTAGGAAGACATGGTCATCAGCAACAAGATAGCTACGACAGGCAGGTATATATAGGTATTGAACCTTCCTAATTACAAAACCCTAATGTGATAAGGATACGGATCCACGAAAACAGGTCGGTGCCTGCCCAATTATTCCATAAATAACCTTAATTTGCTTATTTTGAGAAAAATATGTATTCTAAATATGGGAATATATCTCAAAATCTTTCTAACTTATAATATATATAACAACTATGCTTTAATATCTACCAAAATATTTAATCCAATCTAATCCTAACTTTTAAATCACACGCACAATTAGAGTATAATATTGTCAAATCTAAAATCCTATCGAGTGATTCTATCTTATAGTTTAAATTCAACCTAATCTAATTTTTAATTTTCTATAAGTTCATATCGATATACAACAAAGTGTTAATCATTAGTATACTTAAATTTGTTTGACAATCCTAATTATATAAATTATAAATTGTGGATCGGATAGTTTTTACTCATTTTCTCTCCATTTATCTTTTGTAGCATTCGAATTTATCTTCTACCAGAAAAATCTCCTTTTCAATTTTAAATTATACACTAGCTTAGATCTAACCCAAAATTTATTTTATAATTTGAATATTAAATGATATATTATTTAAAATTTAATTTGATAACAGAGTATCATTTAATTGTATGATTTGGTTTAAAGATTTTATTTTAAATTTAAACATGTGGCAGGTATGGAAATTTTTTGTATTAGATTATACGAAATATTTAGTAGATATAAATAATAGACTTTCTAAATATATAAGAGAGTATATATTTGAAGTTATGTACCTGGAGATGGATATATCCCGTTATAAAATCTGAAGAAAAATAATGTATACATGATCTCCAAAGAGAAAAAAAAAAAGGTTTGGACATTCATTTGAAATTGGAGAGCCTCTTCAGCCAATATATCAGCGGCTGTATTACCAATATCGTTGGAAATCAAGATTTATGAAATGCCCAAAAACTAAAAAAAATTTATGTAAAACCCACCGCCTAAAAAACTTTCATCGCGTGCCCAGAATTAGAGAAACTTATCCAAAATGGGTTCCAAATGACCCTTTTGCCCTTCC
The DNA here is from genome assembly GCA_029216955.1 of Iris pallida. Taxonomy (NCBI): domain Eukaryota; kingdom Viridiplantae; phylum Streptophyta; class Magnoliopsida; order Asparagales; family Iridaceae; genus Iris; species Iris pallida. The sequence goes on along the minus strand of JANAVB010013000.1, from coordinate 1,263,212 downwards.
TTTTAATTTATTGAAAACACCCACGAAACTGCTCTTAAAAAAAACGTTTCGATACTTCATCTTCTTCCATACGCTGATCACTTTCGAATCTAGGTTTTCTCCTCAAAAATTTTCAAAAACTCGTCGAAAAATTTCGGAAAGACCGGGACAAACAGCAAAAATACTAAAACGGAGGTCCAAACATCATTTTTTTGCGATTCTAAAATTTCGGAAGGCCGTCTAACGATGAAGCTGTTACTTTTAGTCTCCTCGACGATACGCTCATTTTGGGACAAACGGGACCTCGTTTCGACCTCCCAGTAAAAAGTTATGGCCCTTCAAAGTTTCAACTGACCATAAAATGTAGGAGAATTGTCATTCTCCGTGTTAAAACACGAAAAATGTTAATTTCGCATAAGGATGGTCATTCTCCGTGTTAGTAACACGGAGAATGTCATTCTCCGTCTTAATTTGCACGGAGAATGGTCATTCTCCGTGCTAAATTACACGGAGAATGACCATTCTCCGTCTTAATTTACACGGAGAATGTCATTCTCCGTGTAATTTAGCACGGAGAATGGTCATTCCAGTGTTAAAACGCAAGAGAATGACCATTCTCCGTGTTAGAAACACGGAGAATGCCATTCTCCGTGTTAAATAAAACGGAGAATGTTATTCTCCGTGTTAAATAAAACGGAGAATGGCATTCTCCGTGTAATTTAGCACGGAGAATGGTCATTTCAGTGTTAAAACGCAGAAGAATGACCATTCTCCGTGTTAGAAACACGGAGAATGTCATTCTCCGTGTTAAATAAAACGGAGAATGACGTTCTCCGTGTTAAAAAAAACGGAGAATGGTCATTCTCCGTGTTAAATAAAACGGAGAATGGTCATTCTCCGTGTAATTTAGCACGGAGAATGGTCATTTCTGTATTAAAACGCATAAGAAAGACCATTCTCCGTGTTAGAAACACGGAGAATGTCATTCTCCGTGTTAAATAAAACGAAGAATGGTCATTCTCCGTGTTAAATAATACGGAGAATGGTCATTTCTGTGTTAAAACGCATAAGAAAGACCATTAAACACGGAGAATGTCATTCTCCGTGTTAAATAAAACGGAGAATGGTCATTCTCCGTGTAATTTAATACGGAGAATGGTCATTTCTGTGTTAAAACGCATAAGAAAGGCCATTCTCCGTGTTAGAAACACGGAGAATGACATTCTCCGTGTTAAATAAAACGGAGAATGACGTTCTCCGTGTAATTTAGCACGGAGAATGATCATTCCAGTGTTAAAACGCATGATGAAGATGATGATGATGACGAGCGATGATCTGAGTTCGACTGAAGAAAAGCACACCGAACTACGAACGATTTTTGCGATCTCTGCTGAAGATGAGAGCAATGGAATTCAGATTTTTCGTGAAGAAGAAGAAGACGAAAATCGCAATCCAGATATGAGTTTTTTGAATTCAAATACATATAGATGACCAATTCGCGCGGAGGGGTAGTTTCGGTATTATAAAAATAGCAGTTTCCAGCGGGTGGCATCTAAAAGGGAATCTTAGAATATTTAACGTGAAAAAACTTAATTCTGGGTATTTCATAAAACTCATCCAGCGGGTGGACATTTCATAAAAGCCCACCCCGAAATTGGATTTCTCAGCAATTTTCAGATATCTAATTTGCAATTGTTACGGGATTAATTCATCTTCTCCTTTCAACATACGAATCACAGTAAGTGCATCTCCTTCTATAATCTCCTTCGAGCCTTTTGAGTTTTTTTTTGGCAAGATAAATGTCAATGTTGAAAGCTTGTAATTCTCCTTCATAACTTAGCCCAGGTGATATAGAGGGGTTGTAGATGACCAATACATGGCAGCTAAGAATGCTCTGTTGTGATCTGGCTAATGCAGCAGCTGCAAAAGAACAAGAAGAGGTAGCACCATCAACGTTTATCTTAGTTGTACCTTGGGGTGGTAGCCGATTGATTGGATGTAGCTGTGAGTTTTGTCTGTTATAGCCAATTAATATCTTCAATTTCCTTATGCCGATAGGAATAACAGAGGGAGGAAGCAGCTTGAAGAATATTTGGAATACTGAAATTAATTCTTCTGAAGATAAGGTCACATCTAGCTTTCCATATTTGCCAGACTATGGATACTCCAAGTTAATATAAATCAACAGTTTTGTAAGTAGACAGCCAGCAACAAAGCAGATCAGTGATACTACCTATATTCCACTCTTAATCGGCTGTGCATTCAGGGCCGCTGCGGAGGGTTGGGTTGTCCTATCTTGGAATTATTTTTTGTTGCCCCTTTACCTTTATATTGTTAGCTGGTCCGGGTGGTCATCCGTGAAGGTGAGATCGTGCTGAGACTGGAAGCTTGCCCTAGAAGAGGGGGGTTGTCCAAGCTCCAAGTCTTGTCCGGCTTACCCCAGGGCCGGCCTGTGTGCATTGCAAGAATTAATAGATGGTTGTAGGTTTCTTCCTCGAGGTCACATAACGGGCATGATTTATCAGATATCTAGACGTGCTTCCCAATAGGTGATTTCGTAGGTAATGCCTCTTGAATAAGTCTCCAAACAAAGTGGGCAACTTTAAGAGGTAGACTTTTTTATTTTCCAATGTTTCTTCCAATTGAATTAATGGTTTGATTTAGAGATAGAAGAGGGAGTATAATGTCGAATAGATTCATAATAGGATTTTGCTAAAAATCTGTCATTAAGATATTTTGACCATACTAAAGAGTCCTCACCTTCACCTGCATTAAGATTAATCTTCAATATCTCCGTGGCTTCATGAGGATAGAAAAGTTGATGAATAATAGCAGAATTCCATTCTCTTGTTTCCGGATTGAATAGATCACGAACAAGTTGAGGTTGAAGGGTGATCATGACGTGAAGCTTCGAATTTGAATCCAGGCAAAGTTGGATCCAAGGATCACTATAAATATTGATCCATCCTTCACTTATTCACCAACAAGCACCCGTGGCAAGAATGTCCCAACATTGCAACATACTGCACTTGTGCTTATTTTTGCAGTCCAGAAAGATCCATTATGGATATTGTTGGAGTTTTGGTTTTTCCTTTAGAAACTTTAGTCCCACATCGAAAAAACAAAGTGATTGTATCTCTATATATTAGCTTTGCTATTATTGGAGATGCACATGTGGTGTGGAGGTGCACATGGGTTTGCCATGTGGGGTTATTTTTCTAATGGAAAAAGACTAAAATCAACAATTAATGCATTCATGCTTTTTGCTCTTGGGAAATTTATTTCCATAGGAGCTAAGCCCCGTACGACTCGGACTCGGACTCGGGCTCATGAGGCGTAATGTGGCGTTTTGTTGGCGCACTTTGCACTTAGCACGTCAGCATCGTCGCTAGGCCTTTAGTTGCGCTCGTTGCGCGAGCCACTTGCGCTACCCAGGTTCGCGCCCAGGTTGTGCTGGGTTGCGCTCGGTTGCACGGGTTGCGCTGCGTGCACGGTGTGCGCAGTGCGCGCAGTGTGCGCAGTTCAGTGCGCGCTCTGTCGAGCAGAGTGCAAGGAGCGCGGGGTTGTGTGCGCAGTTGGCGCAACTTACAGAAGAACGTGCGTTTGCATGTTTTGGACGGTTGCTACATGTTCGGGGTGGTTACTACCACGTCCCTAACTTTGTGGCAACCGATCAGTTGCTGCAGGGCCTATATAAGGCATCCTTTCTCTCTCAAGGCAATTGGCAGAAGCAAAAGAGAAGCCACCACAGAAGGTTTACGAAGTGTTGTTTAGCACAAGTAAACAGAGAAACAGAAGTGTTCTTTAACATAGTTCTGATTCCAGCAGCCTTCGAGAGAGAGAGGAAAGGCACCGTACCAGCGTAGCTTTTGCACGGGAGTTCGTGTCCATCCGAGGAGTCAGAAGAGCAGGAGTGTTCCAAGTTCTCCGACGAACTTGCTGGTTCCTGGAAGCTGTTCGTGTAGGGCGAATAAAGCTTTGAGCAACGGTGAACATTCACCCCAGCAGGCTATCTTCCATATTTCGCCTGTCATCTTCTTCGATGTTGTGATTACAAAATCTTTTTAGATTCTCGTATATCATACGTTGCTGTGGATTACGAAATCTTTTTAGATTCTCGTAATACTTTAAACGAGATCTTTTTAGATCTTCGTTTTACTCGCGCAACCTTCCTAGAAGTGTTGCGTTGGAACATTGTTTTTACAATTGTTTCACTTTCTCTATTTTCCATCGAAAAAATTGTGCCCCGGCACTAACAATCTCAAAGCTTTATTGCTACGATGGAAAACATTAATGCTTCACTCATCAACACTGACTTCTGTAAGTTAGAAAAGTTTGATAGAGAGCATTATCAAGTCTGGAAGAGGAAGGTTTATCTCACTCTTCAACTCAGAGACGTTGATCATGTACTGCTTGAAGAGGAACCTACTGTTCCATATACTGGGTCTGCTGCCGCAATCACTGCGGCTACTAAACTTCAGGCCAAGTGGAGAAGGGAGAATAGCATTTGCAAGCTGCTAATCCTGAATGCTATGGAGGATTCCCTAGCAGAATCCTACAGTAAGAAGACTATTGCCAGAGACATATGGGAGTCTCTGGAGAAACTGTACGAAGAAGACAAGAATAGGAGCAAGATATTTGTGGTTGAAAAATATCACAAATGGCTCTTTGAGGACGAGAAGTCCATGTTGCCGCAGGTAAAGGAGTTTCTGAAACTACGACAGAAGTTGGAAGACGAGGCGATGCCCCTCCCCGACAAGTTTATTGTTGGAGGGATTGTCTCAAAGCTCCCCACTGGGTGGAGTAAGTTCTATGCAAACATGCATAGGAAGAAGCTTGAGATCAGCCTTGAAGATCTCTTGCAGGAAATCTATGTTGAGGACCAGATGCGGACTCAACTGAAGGTGGACACACTGTCCAAGCAATTGGCTAACGCCAATCTGGTTCATACCAAGGAAACAAAGGGAAAGCAGACAGCTTTCCATAGCAAGAAGAAGGACCCTAACAATCTGAACGTGAAGGGGTCTTCCTTCAAGCGAAAGAAGGCAAAGTCTCAGATGCCTTGTTTCAAGTGTGGCAAGAAGGGCCACTTCAAAAGTGAATGCAATGCAAAGACCAAGCAATCAGAGCAAGGAGAGCCTAGTAAGGTATCTATGATGAATGATGTTGTTGCCATGATTGTGCAGGTTGATGTGGTAAGGACTAACTCTAACTGGTGGGTAGACACTGGAGCCTCCTGCCATGTCTTCTCCAGTAAGGAGTGGTTCACCACCTACACCCCTACTTCTGAAGTGGTTATGATGGCGAACCAGGCACAAGCTGAAGTGCTCAGGATCGGGACGGTGGTATTGAAGCTGACTTCGGGGAAGTCTCTGACGCTTCAAGGCGTGAAGCACGTACCTACTATCACCAAGAACCCGATCTCAGGAGGCCTACTATGCAACGCAGGCCTCAGGATGGACATCAATGCTGGCCAGATGGTGATGTCTATCAAGGGAACATATTTCGGGAAAGCTTTTTATACCGAAGGAATGTTCAAAATTTAGCTTGTAAATCAGTCCAATGTAATTAATGTGATTAATGAAATCACTCCTTCTGCTTATACTCTTGAGTTGTGGCATAATAGGCTAGGACACGTTCATTATAAACGAATAAACAGAATATCTAGTCTATGACTTATCTCCAAGTGTGGGGGTAAGGTAGAGAAATGTGAAGTTTGTGCTCAAACAAAGATCACAAGGAAACCCTTTCCTCGGGTTAATCGAAGTACATATCTTCTGGAGTTGGTACACTCCGATATCTGTGACTTCAAACAGTTCTCTACAAAGGCCGGGATGAAGTATTTCATAACCTTCATCGATGACTTCTCAAAGTATGCGTTCGTCTACTTGTTGAAGGCTAAAGACGAAGCATTCGAGAAGTTCAAGGAGTTCAGAGCCGAAGCTGAGCGGCAGACTGGACAACAACTCAAAAGGATAAAAAGTGATCGAGGTGGGGAGTACAGGTCTCATGAATTCGCATCATTCTGCAAAGAACATGGAATTGTCAATGAGACTACGGCTCCGTACTCGCCTCAATCAAACGGAGTACCAAAGAGGAAGAACAGAACATTAACAGAAATGATTAACTTAATGTTGTTGACTGCTGGTCTTCCTAAGTGCTACTGGGAAGAAGCTGTATTGACGGCCACTTTTATTCTAAATAGAGTGCCTCATGCAACTTCAGACGTTACTCCTCATGAACTCTGGTTCAAGGTCAGACCTAACTTGAATGTCATTCGAGTGTGGGGGTGTTTGGCATATGTTAAGCTTCCAGATCTGAAGATTCAGAAGCTTGGGACAAGGACTACTAAGACGATCTTCTTGGGGTATGCCGAGAAGAGTGATGCTCGGAGATTTCTTGATATTGAGTCAAATCATATCATTGAATCTCGCGACGCAGAATATTTTGAAGACAAATTTGCAAGGCACAAAAATATTGTTCTTGCGGATGTACCGGAGAACAATGAGGGTGCACAGGAAACTGAAGTCTTCAATGAAGATGTAGTCCAAGAAGATATTGTTGAAACAACGGTTGAACCAGAACAAGCTGAGCCGTTAGCTAAGCGTATGAGGAGGCCGAAGGACTTCGGAAGTGACTATGTCACCTATCATGTGGAAGCTGATCCGCTTACCTATGATGAGGCGATGAAGACCAGGGACACGGTTTTCTGGAAGGAGACGATTGGCAATGAAATTGATTCCATCACCTCAAATAACACTTGGGTGTTGGTTGATTTTCCTGAAGGAGCAAAACCCATCGGATGCAAATGGATCTTCAAGAAGAAGATGAAAGCAGACGGAACTATTGACAAGTTCAAGGCTAGGTTGGTAGCCAAGAAGTTTTCTCAGAAGCAGGGGATTGACTATTTTAACACGTATGCTCCAGTAGCCCGGATGACCAACATCAGAATGTTGATTGCTCTCACAGCAATACATAAGATGGTGATACATCAGATGGATGTGAATACGGCTTTCCTAAATGGCGAGCTGACCGAAGAGATTTACATGCAACAGCCAAAGGGATTTGTCATCATGGGTCTTGAAGACAAAGTCTGCAAGTTGGTGAAATCCTTGTACGGTCTTAAACAGGCTCCCAAGATGTGGCATAAAAAATTTGACAAAGTTATAAGGTCAAATGGCTACATGGTCAGCGATACGGACAAGTGTGTTTACACGAAGTTTGCTGATGGAAGAGGTGTGATCGTTTGTCTGTACGTGGACGACATGCTTATCCTAGGTACGGATATTAGCTGTGTCACGGAGACAAAGAAATTCATCTCAAGCAAGTTCAGTATGAAGGACTTGGGGAAAGCTGATGTGATCTTAGGGATCAAGATCATCCGGACAGACACTGGAATAGCGCTGTCACAGTCTCATTATATTGAGAAAATGATCACTCGTTATGGGTATTGGGATCTTTCAGTGATCGATACGCCGTACAGGTGTGATATGAAGCTGAAGCCTAATTCAGGGGAGAGCGTCAGGCAGCTGGATATATGTAAGCGTAATGGGAAGTTTGATGTATGCTACTACTGCCACAAGGTCTGACATAGCTTTTGCCGTGGGAATGCTGAGTCGTTTCACGAACAACCCAGGTGCTGAACACTAGAAAGCTATGAAACAGGTTATGAGATATCTCAAGAAGACTCAGACATATGCACTGTACTACAGCGAAGATCCGCCGCTAGTGGAAGGCTTCAGTGATGCCAGCTGGTGCTCAGAGATGGAGAGCGAGAGGTCCACAGGTGGATTCATTTTCGAAATGGGTAGAGCTGCTATATCATGGAAGTCGAAGAAGCAGATATGCTCTCGCGGCCATCCATGGAATCTGAGTTCTTTGCACTTGATACCGCAGCCGAGGAAGCAGAATGGCTTCGGAAGCTCATGTATGATCTTCCAGTGGTTGGGGCGCAAATATCGGCAATATCGATATACTGCGACAACCAGGCGACTGCGGCGGTGACATCAAATGACCTCTTCAACGGAAAGAAGAGGACTGTGCGGTTGAAGCACAGGGCAGTACACGATCTTATCCAGAGAGGTGTTATTGCAGTGATTGATGTTCGGAGTCAGGAGAACCTGGCGGGTCCGTTCACCAAGGGCCTCAAGCACCAGCTGGTCGATGACACAGCTTGTAAAATAGGCTTGAAGGCATTCTGATATTGTATTATTGTATTTCTACCATAAAGTTTTATGCTATTAGTTCAAAGATTTATCTACTAGGCATCTAGCTTTTGGTTCAAGGGAGGACCACTAATCGGAAGAATATCAGGAACGGTGGGTACATGTTCTATTGGGCATGGAGAGGTTACGGACCTATAACCACTGTTGTCTACTGTTATTTTCTGCAGAAAACGGTTCCTGTGGGAAGGTTGGCTTAATTGCCTTAATGAGTTCTCAGGCAGAGTGAATGCCTGGTGTGCTTTATAGGAAGTACGGTAGAGCAGTACTACAAGGAGTGAAACTCCATGCTACAGTGGGGTGACTCCACAATGAGGTTCCTATATGTGGGGTGCTGCCCAGGAATAGGATAAAGCCTCGGCTTTGTAGGCCAAGTCACAGCGGCGTAGCACCGCAAATAGGCAGTTAGCCTAATGTTGTATGTTAAAAATAAAGAGGGGTATAGTCAGCACTACAAAGAGGATGAGTTCCTCATGTTACAGCGGCACGACACCATGATGAGGTACCCGGTTAGGGATAAAGCCTCGGCCTTGCAAGCCATGTCGTTGCGGCGTAACACCGCAAGGGAGCCTAAGGCTTCATGCTGGGTAGTTTGGCACTACAAAGAGGCAGTTGCCTCATGCTACAGTAGTATGACACTACAAAGGTTCCCAGATATGGGGTGATTCCCAGGGAGGGGTAAAGCCTTGGCTTTAAGCCATGTCATAGCGGCGTAGCACCGCAAGGGAAGCGTAAAGCGCTTCATGCCATGTCTCTTTATAATGAACTCACCTATAGTGTATGGACAAAGAGATATCAGGCCGTCTCTTGAGGGTAAACTTGTAGATGTCCAAAATTATACACTGAAACCAGGCGGGCACAGGGCCTTTAATGTGTAGCCAGAAGCACATGTAACTACATTATATAAGTGGAAAGAATTTCAGCTATGATGCAGAATTCAAGGCTTAGTCCATTCTTGTATTATAGTCTGTTGTTTGATCCATACGGGAAGATTAAAGTCGTCAGCGACATCTCTCCTAATGCATGATGGACAGTTACTGTGGGGAACACTTATACCCATATATAGAGATATGTGGGGGATTGTTGGAGTTTTGGTTTTTCCTTTAGAAACTTTAGTCCCCCATCAGAAAAAACAAAGTGATTGTATCTCTATATATTAGCTTTGCTATTATTGGAGATGCACATGTTGTGTGGAGGTGCACATGGGTTTGCCATGTGGGATTATTTTTCTAATGGAAAAAAGGCTAAAATCAACAATTAAAGCATTCATGCTTTTTGCTCTTGGAAATTTATTTCTATAGGAGCTAAGCCCCGTAGGGGCTTAGCGACTCGGACTCGGACTCGGACTCGGACTCGGACTCATGGGCTCATGAGGCGTAATGTGGCATTTTGTTGGCACACTTTGCACTTAGCACGTCAGCATCGTCGCTAGGCGCATAGTACACTTTAGTTGCGCTCGTTGCGCGAGCCACTTGCGCTGCCACATTGCGCAAGCCCAGTTGTGCTGCTCAATTGCGCATGCCCAGTTGCGCAAGCCCAGTTGCGCTACCCAGGTGCGTGCCCAGGTTACGCTCAGGTTGCGCTGGGTTGTGCTGGGTTGCGCTCGGTTGCGCGGGTTGCTCGGGTTGCGCTACGTGCGCTGCGTGCGTAGTGCGTGCAGTGTGCGCTCTGTCGCGCAGAGTGCAAAGAGCGCGGGGTGTGTGCGCAGTTGGCGCAACTTGCAGCAGAACGTACGTTTGCATGTTCTGGGCGGTTGCTACATGTTCGGGGTAGTTACTACCACGTCCCTAACTTTGTGGCAACCGATCAGTTGCTGCAGGGCCTATATAAGGCTTCCTTTCTTTCTCAAGGCAATTGGCAGAAGCAAAAGAGAAGCCACCACAGAAGGTTTACGAAGTGTTGTTTAGCACAAGTAAACAGAGAAACAGAAGTGTTCTTTAACACAGTTCTGATTCCAGCAGCCTTCGAGAGAGAGAAGAAAGGCGCCGCACCAGCGTAGCTTTTACACGGGAGTTCGTGTCCATCCGAAGAGTCATAAGAGCAGGAGTGTTCCAAGTTCTCCGACGAACTTTCTGGTTCCTGGAAGCTGTTCGTGTAGGGCGAATAAAGCTTTGAGCAATGGTGAACATTCACCCCAGCAGGCTATCTTCCACATTTTGCCTGTCATCTTCTTCGATGCTGTGATTACGAAATCTTTTTAGATCCTCGTATATCATACGTTGTTGTGGATTACGAAATATTTTTAGATTCTCGTAATACTTTAAACGAGATCTTTTTAGATCTTCGTTTTACTCGCGCAACCTTCCTAGAAGTGTTGCGTTGGAATATTGTTTTTACAATTGTTTCATTTTCTCTGTTTTCCATCGAAAAAATTGTGCCTCGGCACTAACAATCTCAAAGCTTTATTGCTACGATGGAAAATATTAATGCTTCACTCCTCAACACTGACTTCTGTAAGTTAGAAAAGTTTGATGGAGAGCATTATCAAGTCTGGAAGAGGAAGGTTTATCTCACCCTTCAACTCAGAGACGTTGATCACGTGCTGCTTGAAGAGGAACCTCCTGTTCCATATACTGGGTCTGCAGCCGCAATCACTGCGGCTACTAAACTTTAGGCCAAGTAGAGAAGGGAGAATAGCATTTGCAGGCTGCTAATCCTGAATGCTATAGAGGATTCCCTAGCAGAATCCTATAGTAAGAAGACTATTGCCAGAGACATATGGGAGTCTCTGGAGAAACTGTATGAAGAAGACAAGAATAGGAGCAAAATATTTATGGTTGAAAAATATCACAAATGGCTCTTTGAGGATGAGAAGTCCATATTGTCGCAGGTAAAGGAGTTTCTGAAACTGCGACAGAAGTTGGAAGACGAGGCGATGCCCTCCCCGACAAGTTTGTTGTTGAAGGGATTGTCTCAAAGCTCCCCGTTGGGTGGAGTAAGTTCTATGCAAACATGCATAGGAAGAAGCTTGAGATCAGCCTTGAAGATCTCTTGCAGGAAATCTATGTTGAGGACCAGATGCGGACTCAACTGAAGGTGGATCCACTGTCCAAGCAATTGGCTAACGCCAATCTGGTTCATACCAAGGAACCAAAGGAAAAGCAGACGGCTTCCCACAGTAAGAAGAAGGACCCTAACAATCTAAACGTGAAGGGTCTTCCTTCAAGCGAAAGAAGGAAAGTCTCAGATGCCTTGTTTCAAGTATGGTAAGAAGGGCCACTTCAAAAGTGAATGCAAAGCAAAGACCAAGCAATCAGAGCAAGGAGAGCCTAGTAAGGTATCTATGATCAATGATATTGTTGCCATGATTGCACAGGTTGATGCAGTAAGGACTGACTCTAACTGGTGGATAGATACTGGAGCCTCCTGCCATGTCTGCTCCAGTAAGGAGTGGTTCACCACCTACACCCCTACTTCTGAAGTGGTTATGATGGCGAACCAGGCACAAGCTGAAGTGCTCGGGATCGGGACGGTGGTATTGAAGCTGACTTCGGGGAAGTCTCTGATGCTTCATGGCGTGAAGTACGTACCTGCTATCGCCAAGAACCTGATCTCGGGAGGCGTACTATGCAATGCAGGCCTCAGGATGGACATCAATGCTGTCCATATGGTGATGTCTATCAAGGAAACATATTTCGGGAAAGCTTTTTATACCGAAAGAATGTTCAAAATTCAGATTGTAAATCAGTCCAATGTAACTAATATGATTAATGAAATCACTCCTTCTGCTTATACTCTTGAGTTGTAGCATAATAGGCTAGGACATGTTGATTGTAAACGAATAAACAGAATGTCTAGTCTAGGACTTATCTCCAAGTGTGGAGGTAAGGTAGATAAATGTGAAGTTTGTGCTCAAACAAAGATCACAAGGAAACCCTTTCCTCGGGTTAATCGAAGTACAGATCTTCTGGAGTTGGTTCACTCCGATATCTGTGACTTCTCAAAGTATGCGTTCGTCTACTTGCTGAAGGCTAAAGACGAAGCATTCGAGAAGTTCAAGGAGTTCAGAGCCGAAGCTGAGCGACAAACTGGACAACAACTCAAAAGGATAAGAAATGATCGAGGTGGGGAGTACAGGTCTTATGAATTCGCATCGTTCTGCAAAGAACATGGAATTGTCAATGAGACTACGGCTCCGTACTCTCCTCAATCAAACGGAGTAGCAGAGAGGAAGAACAGAACGTTAACAAAAATGATTAACTCAATGTTGTTGACTGCTGGTCTTCCTAAGTGCTACTGGGGAGAAGCTTCATTGACGGCCACTTTTATTCTAAATAGAGTGCCTCATGCAACTTCAGACGTTACTCCTCCTGAACTCTGGTTCAAGGTCAGACCTAACTTGAATGTCATTCGAGTGTGGGGGTGTCTGGCATATGTTAAGCTTCCAGATCTGAATATTCAGAAGCTTGGGACAAGGACTACTAAGACGATCTTCTTGGGGTATGCCGAGAAGAGTGATGCTCGGGGATTTCTTGATATTGAGTCAAATCATATCATTGAATCTCGCGACGCAGAATATTTTGAAGACAAATTTGCAAGGCACAAGAATATTGTTCTTGCGGATGTACCGGAGAACAATAAGGGTGCGCAGGAAACTGAAGTCTTCAATGAAGATGTGGTCCAAGAAGATGTTGTTGTTGAAACAACGGTTGAACCAGAACAAGCTGAGCAGTCAGCTAAGCGTGTGAGGAGGCCGAAGGACTTCAGAAGTGACTTTGTCACCTATCATGTGGAAGCTGATCCGCTTACCTATGATGAGGCGATGAAGACCAGAGACGCAGTTTTCTGGAAGGAGGCGATTGGCAATAAAATTGATTCCATCACCTCAAATAACACTTGGGTGTTGGTTGATCTCCCTGAAGGAGCGAAACCCATCGGATGCAAATGGATCTTCAAGAAGAAGATGAAAGCAGACGGAACTATTGACAAGTTCAAGGCTAGGTTGGTAGCCAAGGGGTTTTCTCAGAAGCAGGAGATTGACTATTTTGACACGTATGCTCCAGTAGCCCGGATGACCACCATCAGAATGTTTATTGCTCTCGCAGCAATACATAAGATGGTGATACATCAGATGGATGTGAATACGACTTTCCTAAATGGCGAGCTGACCGAAGAGATTTACATGCAACAGCCAGAGGGATTTGTCATCAGGGGTCTTGAAGACAAAGTCTGCAAGTTGGTAAAATCTTTGTACGGTCTTAAACAGGCTCCCAAGATGTGGCATGAGAAATTTGACAAAGTTATAAGGTCAAATGGCTACATGGTCAGCGATACGGACAAGTGTGTTTACACGAAGTTCGCTGATGGAAGAGGTGTGATCGTTTGTCTGTACGTGGACAACATGCTTATCCTAGGTACAGATATTAGCTGTGTCACGGAGATAAAGAAATTCATCTCAAGCAAGTTCAGTATGAAGGACTTGGGGGAAGCTGATGTGATCTTAGGGATCAAGATCATCCGGACAGACACTGGAATAACACTGTCACAGTCTCATTATATTGAGAAAATGATCACTCGTTATGGGTATCGGGATCTTCCAGGGATCGATACGCCGTACAGGTGTGATCTGAAGCTGAAGCCTAATTCAGGGGAGAGCGTCAGGCAGCTGGATTATGCAAGCGTAATGGAAAGTTTGATGTATGCTACTACTGCCACAAGGCCTGACATAGCTTTCGCCGTGGGAATGCTGAGTCGTTTTACGAGCAACCCAGGTGCTGAACACTGGAAAGCTGTGAAACGGGTTATGAGATATCTCAAGAAGACTCAGACATATACACTGTACTACAGCGGAGATCCGCCGGTAGTGGAAGGCTTCAGTGATGCCAGCTGGTGCTCAAAAATGGAGAGTGAGAGGTCCACAGGTGGATTCATTTTCACAATGGGTGGAGCTGCTATATTATAGAAGTCGAAGAAGCAGACTATGATCTCGCGGTCATCCATGGAATCTGAGTTCTTTGTACTTGATACCGCAGCCGAGGAAGCAGAATGGCTTCGGGAGCTCATGTATGATCTTCCAGTGGTTGGGGTGCAAATACCGACAATACCGATATACTGCGACAACCAGGCGACTGCGGCGGCGGCATCAAATGACCTCTTCAACGGAAAGAAGAGGACTGTGCAGTTGAAGCACAGGGCAGTACACGATCTTATCTGTTTGTAAAAATAAAAGTATGAAACTTTATTGATACAAACTTTGTAAAGATTACAAGAATTCTGGGAAAGGTACAACTGTAGGAATCCAATCTAGATGACGATTGCTTTATCCCTTGGACGATGTGAACTTTGAAGACGATAGCCTCTGAAGTTAAAGACAACTCGAAAATTGAAGGCAAAAGCCTCGAAAGAATGCAGCAGCACTTGGGCAAGAACTCCTGAACTCTCTGATATTTCTGAACTTTATGTCTGATTCCCCTTTTAAATGGAGACTTGAAACTCTATTTATAGAGTTCTGGAAATAACTAACTTTTAGTTATTCTGGACTGCACATGATGGATTGCGCAGCAATTGGATTGCACAACAGTGGAATGCACAGGCAGTTGTTGGATCGTGGTCCAACTGTCTTGGACACATGTCAACTTTTGATTGAATTATGCATCATCGTGTGTAGACGGTTGCCACGTAGTGAGCTATTGATGGCATGAATGCCACGTGTACTTTATCAGTTGTATTGATGGAAGGCACAATATGAATTGCGCTGACATTAGATTGCACAAGAATGGATTGTGCAACAGATTGGTTGGCTGATTGCGCTGCCTCCGATTGCGCTGCCAGCTGTCCAGCCGTTCTCGAGCGCTGTGCGGCACAATAAATGAACAGTCTCCTCATTCTTCGTGTTGCCAGCTGTCAAAAGATTTGATTCTGTCAGGCAATAATGACTTTTGCCACGTCAGCCTGCGCGCTTGGGATTGTGTGCAGTCTAGTGTGCGCAATCTATATGCTGCACAATCTGATGTCTGCACAGTTCATTTGAAAAATGCATTTCTCGATCTTTATGACTTTGTTGATGTGTGCAATTTGATTTTTTAGGACCTACAAGACCTCCTTCAAAGTTTTCGAAAGTTAAAATTTTTCAAAATTTTGAAATACTTTAAATTTTGAATTTTCAATCAAGTTGCGCATGAGCTGTCTGCACAATCGGATAGATCAGTCCGACTTTTTCGGCGCAATCCGAGGCATCCGTTACTCTTTTGAAAAATTATAAATAGTTCTCTTCAATACTCATTTCATTCTTTACTTTGCTTTCAAGAGAGAGAAATCCCCAAGCTCATCCGACTTCAGCTTTCTTCTCCGTCGAACTCCATGGCGCCAAAGAGATCCTCCGCCGCCGACAAGGGCAAGGCCCCCGTCGAGCCTTTGGCTAGGGTTGCGCGACGTCCTTCTCGCCACGAGGCTGCGCATCCCGCGTTGCTAGGTAGATGACTCTGTCGAAAACTCCTTTTAGGGTTTTTTCGTCTTCACTGATTTTCAGAATCCAACTCTTTTTAGAGTTGTGATCGTACTGCGCCACCCTTTTTAGGGTTCTGGTTGCACGAAACAGTTTATTCTTCATTTCTATGAAGAATAACTTCTTGCGCAATCGGTTGAACTGCGCTGGCCAAAAGTCAGCACAATTTGCTGATTTGCGTGAGATTATCAGCGCAATCTGATGGCTGCGCATTCTGATGATTGCGCAATCTGATGGCTGCACAGTCTGATGTTTGCACAATCTGATAATAGCATCCTTGATTTTTCTCGTGCTGAATTTTTGTTTTCTTTGTTTGATACAGTGAATACCAGAGAAGATCCGGGGTATGAGAACTTTGTAGGGACACTTTCAGAATCGGAATACAAAGAGGACCTGTCCCATGTGCACTATCCACAGTATGATTTGCCAACTTCCCGCCAAGCTATCTTGGTAGCCCAAGATAATGAAACTCTGCTATGTCTGATGATTGGGCAACCTTTGCAATCAGTAGATGCCATGGTTCACAAGAAACCCCTATTTCTGTTTGGCGAGGCTTTTGAGAAGAGCTCTCAGCCGAGGCCACGGATGGAAGAACGGGTTTTCCAATACAAAGATAAGACAGTCTTGATAACAGATGTTTCCCGCTGCCTCCCTTTATCTCGATATGCTCATGCAAGCTATCCGAGGAAAATAGAATGGAACCTCACACCATTTCAGGATGCCCTGTCCAGGAAAGATTCATGTGAAGAAGGGGCCTAATAAGAAAGACATGTTTTACAGTTCTTCAGAACGATACAGTGTCTTGCTTAGAGGTTTAAAGCCCGGTTGTATTCCACCGGAGCATTCTTCTTTGTTATTGCCCGTGAGAGCTCCAATATTCGCGAATGAGTTCGCGAAGGTCGAAGGGAAGTATCTAGAACAAGACCTCAGATTAACTGGACTGGTGAACCCAGATTTTAAGAGATAGAATTGTATAGCAAACCGGATCTTGACTAAATTTGAAGACAAACTCCAGCAGATTAACTTGTATCAAGCAGTGCATGCCACTATTTACGGTTTTGCCCCCAACTCGTATCTATTCCTGGCTCTAGCAGAGAGATATAACTACAGGACAGGGACTTTTATGACTCCCTGCGGAGAGATCGGGTTTGCCCTTCACGAGATGCAGTATATCTCTTACCTGCCGATGGGGGATAACCCGTATGAGGAATTTGTCCCAACTAACGAAGAGTTGGACAAACTTCGAAAAGATAATACAGCCATGGTAGCAGTCTTCGAAGAGCTGCTGTGTCATTATAAAATCTGCTCTCTGTTTTATCAAAGTGGTACATCTGGTACCTGTTATTCATCCAAATGGTTGCCTTAACTGTTCCTCAACCATATTAAAGAAAAGAAGACCAAGGAACATGATAACTACAATCCCGACTTCTTCAGGACATTGAGCAGCACTGAGGTGGTGAAGTTGATGGAGGAAAGTGGGGACTTTGATGTCGAGATGAAGGACGATTATCAATGTCCTCCTCTAAAGAAAGGGGACCTTCTTGAGAGTTATATGAGAATGGGGTATCGATTTATGTCAAAAGAAGCCCAGTTAGCAGGATTTCTGACGTATTGGCTCCGCCGATTCGTCGTCCCTGGATCAAGTGCTGTAGACCGCTTCCACCGCGGTATCCTTTTTGCTGCTGTTCGATTAGTCTTCGGCTACAAAATGGATCTCTTATCGGCGATGACTTGTAGATTGAACGCCAGTCTCCGCCTGTACGTCGAATCGATGCTGAAAGCTAAGGGCGAGAAAGTGTTCCCTCGACTAGAATTGCCGTATACTTATCTATTCGGGTGGTTGCTTCTACACCATCCCACTTTGATGGACCCCGGCATGGGACCAGTAGGTGGCAGCTTTTTGCGGAGATTCTCTCACGGTAAGTGGAGATACACTTCCTTGAGAGATTGCAGATACGCTTTGAACCTTAGCAAAGGATGGAACTTCTATTGCACTGATCCTCCCGCTGGATATGAACAGATGCCGATCAACATGATTGACTCAAAGACGCAACCTTTGAGTCGTACAGCTTTTAATTGGTTGAAGACAATTCGACCATCCCATTTGGTTTATCGTTTTGAAGAAGAATGCTACTTGGAGCCATATCTTCCCAGCTGGTTTGCTCGGCAGTTTGGATATAACCAATTCCACGTAGGTAATGCCATCACATGCCTACAAGGAAGAGGTTTTCTGATATATGGAGCCCGAGCTTGGGCTTATTACAATGCTCGAGATACGAAAGCAACGTTCTCGATGCCGGTGAACAGTACTCATGGCCCTCGTATGTTGTTCACATATTCGGTGTTTTATACATCATCGAATACTTTTGCTGAGAACTTCAATCTCGCGGATAGCTTCGCGTCTGCAACAAGATTGAAGAAGGGAGGAGTCATCATGTCTCTTCCAGGTAATGATGAGGTGCACGAACCAGTGGATGCACCCTTAGAAGTTTCGAGGGACGTTATGTTCCCTGAAGAGATTAACGCGCCACTGCGCGTTTCTTTGAAGGTTGCCAAATCTCCGGCTAAGAAGAGAAGGAGAGAGGAGCCTTCAGTTCCTGCTGCAAAGAAGAAACTGATCTTAGATCATTCTTCAAAAAAGATTACTACAAGATCTCAATCTCGACAGCTGGCCGAGACAATCCAGCAAGAAGAAGCTGCCACCCCGACTTCTGTACAAAAACAAGTTGAGACAGTGAACATAGAGAGCCCTGAGAGGCCACTAAAAAGAAAGAAAAAGCTGGCCCAAAGAAGAAATCGAATGGTCTCTCCTTCTAGACAAGTCCTGTCTTCAATAGTAGTGGATGCTGCGGCGGGACTCACTATGCCATCTCCCACTCCTATTTCTGAGTCTAGGAATAAAACTCCTAGTCCAGAACATAGGGAAGATATTGAGCAGAGAGGAGAACTTGATCTGAGAAATGAGGCCGAAGAGCCTAGAGATAATATCGTGGAGGAAGAGCACGATGTGGCACGATCTCCTTCACCTGCTGCGGAGACGACTCACCTTCCTCTTACACCAAGGACACTCCGCGATGAAGAGGATCGTGAAGTGATTGCAGCTTTAGAAGATTACGACTTCGGCCCGCTGGAAGACTATATTGATCAAAATGTTGCAACTGCTAGTGGAAATGCACCGAAAGAAGATGAAGATGAGGGGAGCTCCTCATCTGAGGATATTGAAGATATACAAGATCCCGAAAGGGATGATAAAGAGCATATGTCTCCTCATGCTGCCGATGATACCTTAAATCCTAAAAAGGATGTTGAGGAAGAGGTATCTCCAGAGAAAGCAGCAGACGAAGAAGCAGCCCCGGAGGAAACTCCCACCATTGATCGCCAAGGTATAAAATGAATTTAGAAATCTTCTTTTTATAAATTGATAACTGACGTCTTTATTTGTATCTCATGCAGAAATCGAATCTTCTCTAGCACCTCCAGTGTGCATGGACCTAGTGCCTGTAACGACGGTGATTGCTAGTAGCATTCATCGCTTATCCTGTGGCTCTGAAGCAAGAAGTAGTCAGGCAGTAGTGCTTGAGGCTACTTCTGCTCAGCTAGAATCTGTTCCTGCAAATAATAAGCTCATTGCTAGATCCAACCATGGTAAAACCGTTTTCACTTTTGATCTTCTTGGACAATAACAAACGATAGGCAAAATGACAATCTTTACTTTTGCAGAGGAACAACCAGGAGGGGCAACCAGCTCCACACTAGTTCCTTTATTCAAAGAGCCTGCCGTTCAAATACGAGAAATTGAACATCCTGCGGCCTCGTCATCAACAGGAGTTGCTGCAACTCCAGGTGCTCTGGCGATTAATCAGCATGTCATCCAATCATTCACAAAATGCTTCTTCGAGTCCTTGGGGCCTCTGGTCAATAGAATGATGGACAAAGAAAACACTGATTTTTACACGGTTAGAGGTCTGACCTCTTTCTTGGTGAAGGCCATTCGAGAGCAAGGTGATGAGGCTCAAGCCACTTTCCTTGACCATATATTGAATGAGCTGGAAATCTCCATAAAGAATTATAAAGAGCTCAACAAAGGGGAAGTGGAACCTTTAGTGCAGGCAGAATATAAACAGATGGCTCAGGCAGCTGATATTGAAAGAGTGAATCTCCAGAACCTCTTGGATGCTTATTCTACAAAATCTGCTGAATATAAATCCAAGTTGGAATCAGTGACCTCAACTGCTGAGAGAAAGAAGACAAGAATTGCTGAGCTGAGAGCAGAAATTTCTCGTCTCCAAGAAGAGCTAGAAAATGAAGTTACTGAGCATCAAATTGCAATCCAACAATTCAGTGCTCTAACTCAGGAAAGGGATGAGTATGCAGCAGCTCATGATGCAGAAATCACTCGCCGAATGGTGACCATGCCCATTTTCAATGAAGAATCTGGGATGGAGGAGGCCAGGAGAAGAGTGACGGCTTCTCGTGAAGAACGGCTGCAAGTTCTGAAGCAGCAGATTGCTAATCTGATAATGCCTCCGTCTCAGTAGAAAGAACATTTTGTATCTTTATGTCTTTTGTAGCACATGTGTTTCTGTAATGTCTCATATTTTGATTAATAAAAGATATTTTATTGTGGCTCCATTATTTCTTGCATATCTTGTTCAGATATAAATAATAGAGATAGAAAATAGGACATGATATATTTCTGAATTTTGTAGGAAAATAATTATATTCATTATATCTGCTCAGAGGTAATATGGACGTGGCAGAATATAATTCGTCGAATATTATTATTTCAATTGACAACTTAATCAAAAATAACAAGTTGCTGATGTGAATGAACGAAAATGAATCGTCAAAAAGGTATGAACGAAATAAATCGTCATAATGAATGGATGAACGGCTAAACCGTCGGATGATGATGAACGGATGAACCGTCAAGTGAAATATGAATGAACGGGCGGACCGTCGGGTGATGATGAACGGATAAACTGTCAAGTGAAATGTGAACGCGCCGTCGAACCGTCGGGTGATGATGAACGGATGAACCGTCAGGTGAACGGGCGAACCGTCAGACGAGTGTGAATGAACGGGCGAACCGTCGGATGAATGTGAACGGATGAACCGTCGGATAATAATAAATGAACGGGCGAACCGACGGACGAATTTGAATGAACGGGCGAACCGTCGGATGAATTAAATGAACGGATGAACCGTCGGATGAATTTAATGAACAGATGAACCGTCGGATGAATTAAATGAACGGATGAACCGTCGGATGAATTGAATGAACGGATGAACCGTCGAATGAACGTGTCACTTCGTTGTTTGGAGAACCTCTGCCTATAAATGGAGCAGAAATCTGGCAGGAATGAGCACTTCCACCTTTCCAACATAAAAATGTCGTCTGGAGATGTATCCAAGAAGGCTGAACTTACCCCGAAGGTTGAAGCAGGCGTTAAAGAACGTCCGGCCGAACTGGCCCAGCCAAAGCAGGCAGAGGCAGAGGAAGGTTCGTCTGCACCTAAACCACCGCGGGATATCCTGGACTTTCTGCTTGAACCAGGAAAGGCTGAAGAAGAGGAAGCCATGAGGATGTCTGCTTGCAAGTTCCTCGTGGGTTCCAGCAAGGAGGTTCTCAGCTCTTTTGCTGACCGTGTCTTTGAGAAGGATGGCAGTGGTCCGCGTCCAAATGTCGAGAAGGATGATAGTGATCTCCTTTAATATCATGTATTATCATTCATGATAAAAATAAAAATAAATTTTATTTATGAACTTGAACTTGTCTAATGATTTACAAGCATTTTACATTTATACATAGTACCTTTTAAGAAATTTGCCATTGATAGGCATCATAGCAATTCAACCATCTAGCTCTGAGAGTTGATAGGCTCCATTTGAGAAAACTTTGCTGACAACATAAGGTCCTTCCCACTTCGCGTCGAATTTGCCTTTGCTCACATGAGTCATAGTCATAGGACGTCTGACTGTTAGAACAAGTTCTCCTTGTTGAAAGACTCTGACTTTAACTTTACGATTAAAAGTTT
Source organism: Iris pallida (assembly GCA_029216955.1). Classification (NCBI taxonomy): domain Eukaryota; kingdom Viridiplantae; phylum Streptophyta; class Magnoliopsida; order Asparagales; family Iridaceae; genus Iris; species Iris pallida. Next base: position 1,241,529 of record JANAVB010013000.1, on the reverse strand, counting down.
TAGAGTTGCGAGCTTGGTATAACTCAATATGCTGCTGAGCCATTAACCGCTTCTCGTCTAGTGCCTCTAATTCTTGAAGTCGAAGAAGATCGTTATTCTCTGTAGTGAGCTCATTAGCAATGGCAATCCTTAAAGAAGGAATTTGAAGTTCTAGAGGAAGAACAGCTTCACAGCCATACACCAAAGAGAAAGGTGTAAAGCCTGTAGGGTTGCGGACCGTAGTTCGGTAAGCCCAAAGACATTCACCAAGCTTCTCGCTCCAGTTTCGTTTGTTAGTGGATACAAACTTCTTGAGGAGCTTGATAATGGTTTTGTTGAAGGATTCAGCTAATCCATTAGCAGTAGGATTGTAGGCTGTCGAAGCGACGTTGTCAATCCGGTGATCATCACAGAATCTGGTGAACTTCTGGCTGATAAATTGAGGTCCTTTGTCGTGGATGATTCTTCGAGGTACACCAAATCTATAGATGACATGGTGTTTGACGAAGTTGATGACGCTGCTAGTCTTGACTTCAGCCAAAGGTATAGCTTCAGCCCATTTGGAGAAGTAATCGGTTATTGCTAGTATGAACCGATGTCCTTTAGAAGAAGGAGGATTAATAGGACCTATGATGTCCATGCCCCAAGCTTCAAAAGGCCAGAAAGCCGCCGTCGGATGCAGAAATTCCTAAGGTTGATGTATAAAATCTACATGGATTTGACAAGCGTGATACTTTCTTGCATATTCAATGGCGTCTGATACCATAGAGGGCCAGTAGTAACCCATTCGTCGGATGCAATCCTGTAGCTTAGGACCAGGTTGATGTGCTCCACAGACACCGTCGTGAGCTTCATGTAATACCTGCTTTACTTCATCACCAGCGAGTCAGTACAAGAGAAGACCATCATAAGTCCGCCGATAGAGAGTCTTGGTAGTTTGATTGTAGTAGAATCGGAGAGATCGTCGTCGAATACTCGTAGCCTCCTTAGGATCTTCGGGGAGTATGTCATGAACCACAAAATCGATGAAAGGAGTTCTCCAATCTTCGTCAATAACATTGACTTCAACAAAGTTGCTGAACTCAATATTACGATTGTTTTCGCTGCAAAACAACTCTCGATTAGAGATAACCACCACCTGCTGTCTTTTGATTGGGATGGCTAGGACAGCTGCAAGGTTGGATAAGGCATCTGCTTTGGTATTGCAAGCTCGCCGAACGTAGTCGATGAAGAAAGCTTCGAATGATGTGGCTATGTTGATTGCTGCTTCATGATAAGGTATCAGATCTTGATGTCGAACTTCATAGGTTCCTCTAACCTAGTTGACAACCAGCTTAGAGTCGCCGTAAACTTTGAGATATTCGATGTCCAATTGCTTGGCTAACTAAAGACCAATGAGTAGAGCATTGTATTCTGCTACGTTGTTGGAGCAGGGTCCATCTAGAGAGTAAGCTCTTTGGATGGTCGATCCGTTTGGAGAAATAAGAATAACTCCGACTTCTGCTACAATGGCACCATTTGGTCCGATTCTGGATGCACCATCGAAGAATAGACGCCAGGTTGGAAATTCTTCAGAGATCATGTTGACTTCCAATGTTTCGTCTAGAATTTCATCGTAGAGCTTGGATGTTTCTGGTACAGGATGAGCTGCCAAGAAATCTGCCAGTGCTTGACCTTTGACAAATTTTTGAGGAACATATACCATGTCATATTGGGCTAGCAGAATGGCCCATGTAGCCAACCGAGAGTTGAGTGTGCTGGGCTTCTTCATCAATACCCGAAGAGGATTAACTCGGGATATAACATGAATAGTTTGGCCAATGATGTAATGCCTTGTCTTTTGAACGGCGAACATAAGAGCTAGACACTCTTTTTCGACCGGACTTTAACGGTGTTCAGCACCAATCATAGTACGGCTGAGGTAGTAGATGGCCTGTTCATGACCTTCTTTGTTCTTTTGGACAAGTAAAGCACCCAATGAATGATCTATAGCACAGACGTAGATTAAGAATAGAATGCCTGAGATTGGTGGCACCAAGACTGGTGGGTTCATGAGATATCGTTTGATGTCGTCGAATGCTTGTTGACATTCTTCGGTCCAAATGAAAGATACACCCTTCTTCATTAGTTGAGTGAATGGTCTGCAGCGTCCAGACAAGTTCAAAATGAATCTTCTGATGTACGCAAGTCTACCTTGGAATCCTCGTAGCTCTTTTAGGCTGCGTGGAGGACGCATCTCTTGAATGGCTTTGATCTTCTCGGGATCCACGTGTATACCCTTAGAGGTAATGACGAAGCCAAGAAACTTACCACTAGAGACACCCAAGAATGACTTGGTGGGATTCATCTTGAGTTGATGTTGGCGCATGAGATTGAAGATCATTCTCAGATCTTGGATGTGATCTTCTTTCAGACGGCTTTTGACGGCGATATCGTCAACATAGCATTCGATTATTTTGCGAAGATGATTTTTGAAGATGGTACTCATAGCCCGTTGGTAAGTTGCACCAGCGTTTTTGAGACCGAATGGTATCACTGTGTAACAATAGACTCCCCGAGGAGTGCAGAAAGATGTGTGTTTTTCATCTTCGGGATTCATCTTGATCTGATTGTATCCAGAGAATCTATCCATGAAAGATATTCGCTCGAACCTACAGGTATTGTCAATCATGACGTCCGTGATAGGGAGAGGAAATTCGTCTTTTGGACATGCTTCATTAAGATCCCGAAAGTCGATGCAGACTCGGACTTTGCCGATTTTCTTTAGGACTGGAACAACATTGGCCACCCAATCAGGATGTTGTTCTTCTCGAATAAAGCCACAAGCGATGAGCTTTTTGACTTCATCATCGATTGCGTCCATCATTTCTGGTTTGAAGCGTCGTTGTTGCTGTTTGACTGGTTTAGTATTGGGCAAAATGTTCAGTTTATGAGTAGCAATTTTGGGATCTAAACCTGGCATATCTTCGTAAATCTAAGCAAAGACATCAATATATTCTTTAATAAGAAGAATCAACTCTTGTTTGTCTGTCTCTGGAAGATTCTTGCTGATAAATATTGGACAAGGTGACCCTCTTTCTCCTACATCAACTTGAACTAATTGATCTTCAGTAGGAGGTTCTCTTTGTTCGAATCGGAGTACCCACTAATTGTCCATCTGTTGAGCCCAAGGATCTGTTTCAGGATTTTCTTCAACGTCCTCGTCATAGCCTTCTGGAAGTTCAGCGGAGACCATATTAGAAGATACAATCACACGATGGACTTCACCAATGCTAGTATCAGAATCCCATGATCTGGAATCAGAAGAGTTAGAGCGCTCTTCACTATCAGAGTCAGAAACTGCTGGGGATAACATCGGAGGAGAAACATATCTGAGACCTCTTTTGGTCTTGCTGTAATACATATCCGACTTTCCTTTTGGGACAGTCGTACGGATAGGAGTTCGTCTACTCTTACCGTAGTTGAGGCCATTTTTAAAGTCATAACCCATCTTACGGATGATGTCTTTCGATTGTTGACTGTAACGACGGAGTTGGAGATGTCCTGTATCGTTAAGTTTGCTATCATCCGTGTAGCTGAATTATTGTTCCGGTCCTTTACTAAAAAGTATTGGACTTTCACCTTTCTTTCTAGCAGGGACAATACGGTAAGAGTCATCTGGATCTTCAAATGAGACTTTTGTTTAAAGAGATTGTACAACTCCCATTGTAAATGATTGAAAGCTATCTAACATATCCAAATAGTATTTAGCATGATAAATAACATCAGTATACTGGAAAGTAGATGCTTTTTCATTGATCTGTACATTTGTATTTACAACAGGACCTTTAGCCTTAGCAGGCTTGGTCAGATTAATTACAAGAGAGGGAGAAGAAGAACGTGGAAGAGGCTTGTTACGACGGAGGTCGATAACAAGTGGCTCAGAGGAGGTGAGCACCCTTTTGGATTCAGAAGAAATGAGCTGCTTTTTGTCCTTGTTACGACGTAAGTCAATAACAAGTGGCTCAGAAGAGGTGAGCTCCCTTTTATCTTGATCGCCATCAACCGGTTTCTTCTGAACTGGCAAGTGAATAGCCAGTGGTTTAGAAGACTGCGGATGAGAAACGCGCCCTTTGACAGGTATAATGAGGGTATCATTAGATACTGCTTCTTGGTCTTCTTCAGTATCCATGGCCAATACCACTTTCATAAATTCTTTCTTGTACATACGAGCGTCGTTGCAGTATGCTTCGACACCCTTGAAAGGATAAAGGTCTGCAACTTCCTTATGAACTTCTCCTTTGTCATCGACATATTTAAAGCATTGATGAAGGGTTGATGGAACAACATTGTGTTCATGGAGGAAGGGTCTTCCCAGAAGAGCGTTATAAGAACAACCATGATTGTCGATGATATAGAATGTCACCTTTGTACGAAGATTGCCTATTTAGAGTTTTAGGCGAATCTTACCCAAAGGTCACTCCTTTCTTGGTTGAATCCCAAGATAGTGGTGATTGTGCTTGAAAGACTATGCACTGGTATCTTCAATGCGTCCAACATCGTCTTTAGCATGATGCTGAGAGCAGACCCTGGATCTATCAGGATACGATCGACTTTCATCGAATCTACATACCCTGTATAGTAAAGAGGACGATTATGTCTATTATCCTCCAGCAGCATATCATCCTGAGTGAAAGTGATGTTTGGAATCAACTCTAATATGCTGTGACAATGACGACAAGAGACCGGTTCTGCTTTCGGCTTTTTGAGGAGAGTTAAGCAAGTTTCAGCCTGCATCAGAGCTTCACTCAGAGTTTCTCGAGTCTCTTTGGAAAGGCGCAAGAGCTCGAAGATTGATAGCCTAGCCGGTGTATTGGCTAATTGAGCCAATATATCAAAGTTGTATGGCTTTTCAAGTCCTGTAGGAGATGATTTCTTCAGGGGTTTGTCAAATCGGACTTGTTGCTTGCCTTTGTCAGCTGCCGTTGGCTTGAGAGGAATAGGTACTACAACTGGTGAAGGTGTAGAAGAAACATCCTCAGCGAAAGCAGGCTGTGTTGGAGCAGGTTCAGAAGAAGAGGCAGGATTCTCTTGAGTTTCAGAGTAATCCTTCAGATAGGCTTTCCCTGATCTAGTGCCTAACAGAATTTCTTTGTCAACTATGGGGTCAAACCATGTTGCAAGTCTTTGTCTTGCCTTTAAAGCGGTCTTTCTTGTTAGAAGAAGAGAAGACTTCGAATTCTGAAGCAAGTTCTGGATGGAGCCACATAATCTCGCCATTGTCAAGAGATAAGGGAACGAGACCTTCATTTGGTGGAGGAGGGAGATTTTCAATCTCGAGAGTAGCTTTGGGAATAGGAATGACGCCATGCTGAACCATCTGTGGAGGGAAGTCACCAAACTGGACTGAAACCATATTTGCGGTAACAGCCTTCTCGTCTTGCTGTAGAGTGACGACACCAGCATTGACAAGCTCTTGTATCTTGCCTTTGAGCACGTAGCATGCTCGAGTAGGGTGTCCAATAAACCTGTGATAGACACAATATTTAGGATGATCTGTCTTACCGACTTCATCAGGTTTCTTTGGATCTGGGAGCTGAATCTTGTTGCTTTTGAGTAAGCAATCAAAGATACTTGCAGTGTCATTCTCGTCAAAGGAATATTCTACTTTCGGACGAGGTTCCCTCGATGGAGGTGCAGAAGGAGTAGAAGTGGATGTAGGCGGAGCTACGTTAATAGCCAAGGATTCTTTGCTCTTCAAGTTGATATTCAAAGTCTCCTTGTTCTTGCGGTTGTTCTGACGATTACCGCCACTTGAATTCTGATGTTCATCTCGGTCGGGGTTAGACATTTTTACCCCCAACTGCTTGAACTTCTCAGCACTCACTTCCGCAGCTTTGGCGTTGACAATGAATGAAGGCCAGTCCTGAAATTGAGTTGATCCTGTCCATATACTGATAATAGGCAAAAGATTTGCCTTGCAGGTATCAATAGTGACAGCAGCTGGAGTTCCAGGAGGCATCTTCAAGGCTTCTCGGCGGAACCGTTCGATGGAACTCTCAGCAGTTTTATTGTGTTTCTGTTTGATTTTGTTGAGAGCCGACATAGTCATGTCGTTGAATCCCTCATAGAACTGTTCCAGGAAGATTTGTTTGAGACCTGAGAAGGAAGTGATACAACCATCGGGCAAACTTCTGTACCAGTCGTATGCTACGCCGGCTAAACAACCGACGAACACTCTGGTAAGAAGAGCGTCATTTGGCTGGAGTTGAACGGTCATTACCTCAAAGTGGTTGATGAACTGGCTTGGAGAGGTACTACCATCAAACAGAGAAATCGTTGGGATCTTATACTTTGGCGGGAATGGGACTTCCTTCCATTCAACTGGATAGGGCTGCTTGATCCCCAATCCTTGCAAGTTATCTTTCTCTTTAAATGCCTCTAACTGAGTGCGTAAGAGTTTGACAGCTTCGTTGGCGTCTTCAGATGATGAAGGAGGAGCAGGTTGAATCAGAGTGGTAGAAGGAGGAACAATATTGTAAGCACTACCCCCAGCCCCTGATTGACTGGGTGTGGTTTGAACTTGTACTTGTACAGAAGGCATTTGAGGAGACACTATCTCCAGCCCAGCATTGGCAGGTACTGAAGATGCTATGATCTCCGGACTTACAGCAGGTACAGTCGGTGGTATGGCATGTTGTGCCACAATGATAGAATGCATATTAGCAACCATTTCAGCCATGGTTTTTAACTTGTCTTCAAGTGCAGCGATTCGCTGTTCTTGATTTGCTGAAGTTGAAGCATCTGCATCTTCATTGACAACATAAGCTGTGACTTCTCTTGGTATAGTGGAAGATACTGCCTGTTCAGAGCTTTCGCTATATGCGTCATAGTCGGAGAAAGAGTCATCTCCTGACTGAGAGGTAGGAAGATAACCCGAAGGATCTTGAGGAAGATTCCTTTGACCGATTGTATCTCGGCTTCGGGAACGGGTATGTCGAAATACTCCTTCAGAAGATTCTTGAAGTAAATCTAGATACCGCTGGCTTGGTCGGCGAGGTTTGCCGTGCTTGGAGCACTTTCTACCCCCAGTGTCACGAGAAGTCATGTTGACGGAAGCGTACAATACTTCGTCTTCCTCTGACATAGCTTTAGATTTTGCAAAAGTCAAATAATCGAAGACAGATAGTTTTGTTGTTTGAAAACAACATTGGATGACGACTTTGTGATTGCAATGATGATCAGATGGTTGAACTGGAGGTGTTGAGACGTTGTCCCGCTTTTGCCTGAGATGTTCTCGGAGATCGGGAACAACAGCAGGACGAGAAAAACTCCGAGGGATCTGTTCTTTGATAATTTTTAGAACATGATTCCGATTCTTCAAATGTTTTGTCCCTTGAGTATACAGGGAAGTGCTTATTTCATTGGCATAAGTGTCTGGATCTTTGACCTTGGAAGTTTGTCTTTGATGTTTGATCTTCGGCATTGGCTGTTTGCGTTTCGCCGAAGTAGGCCTGTTGAGATAAGTCCTTAGATCTGCAAACTCACCCCCAGGGGTTTCTGTTTGAGACACCAGCAGTTTTTCCTGTCTTGAGCGGGATATCTTGAGAGTTGGGAGGTCTTGAAACTCTGCTACCAGGGTAGGCAGAATACCTCTTTGGTCAGTACAAGTTCTCTTGTCATGAAGGAAAGAAGAATCCTTATTTGAAAGAGTTCTAGTACTGATTGGTGCCGAGGCACGTTCAGATTGATCTTCGACAGTAAAAACTGAAGAAGATTGAGAAAAGACCAAAGGGCCTTTTCCTTTGTTTTGTGAAGAAGGGTTAGCTAAAGAGCGTTTCCCTTTGTTATCTTCCAAGTCATGAGACAAGGAAGTTTGAGCAAAGACCAACGGGCCTTTTTCTTTGTTTTGAAGAGGAAGAGGGATAGCCAAAGGACTACCCCCAGTGGATTGCACAGGAGCAATATAGTATTTGGGAGGAGGAGCAGAGCCTTTTCCTTTGCTGAGAGAAGAAGAAAGATTAGCCAAAGGGCTGTCTTTCTTGGATTGCGCAAGCACAGATTGCGCATGGGTTGACGGTGCACTGACCACTTGCGCATGAGAAACTCTGGCAGAGGGTGCACTGGTTCTGGCTATAGAGACTATGGATTGTGCATCAGGAGTTCTTGCCACAGAGTGCCTAGGGTGGACTCTGGTAGCTGGAGTGTTGGTTTGTGCAGGAAGATTGGCAGCCAACTGTGCCAGAGGCATAGGAGTCTTGTACTTAGCCAAGGCAGCATATGAAGTCTTCTGTGCACTGGCAACAGCAGATTGTGCAGCAATGGCAGAGACAGATTGTACAACAGGCTTGATGACAGAAACCTTGGACTGCGCAGCAGTCTTGGTGGCAGACTGCGCAGGAGTCTTGCTGGCAGCAATAATAGACTGGAAAGCAGTCTTTAGGACCCACACTGGGCGCACTTTGCTTGTGGCAGAAGTGGTTGCAGTGCGAGGAGTGGTCTTGGAGTTGATCATGGCCTCGTAGGCTGTCTGGTTGATTTTCACAACCAGCGTCTTCTGCGTCTTTCTGATAGACGCTACGTTACATTGAGTTGCTACTTCCTCGTCGGAGGAGAAAGTCGTCTCCAGCAGAGTCGCCATTTTGTTTACAAAAACAAAAGTATAAAACTTTATTGATACAAACTTTGTAAAGATTACAAGAATTCTGGGAATGGTACAACTGTAGGAATCTAATCTAGATGACGATTGCTTTATCCCTTGGATGATGTAAACTTTGAAGACGATAGCCTCTGAAGTTGAAGACAACTCGGAAATTGAAGGCAAAAGCCTCGGAAGAATGCATCAGCACTTGGGCAAGAACTCCTGAACTCTCTGATATTTCTGAACTTTATGTCTGATTCCCCTTTTAAATGGAGACTTGAAACTCTATTTATAGAGTTCTGGAAATAACTAACTTTTAGTTATTCTGAACTGCACATGATGGATTATGCAGCAATTGGATTGCGCAATAGTGGAATGCGCAGGAAGTTGTTGGATCGTGGTCCAACTGTCTTGGACACATGGCAACTTTTGATTGAATTGCGCATCATCGTGTGTAGACGGTTGCCACGTAGTGAGCTATTGATGGCATGAATGCCACGTGTACTTTATCAGTTGTATTGATGGAAGGCGCAACATGAATTACGCTGACATTAGATTGCGCAAGAATGGATTGTGCAACAGATTGGTTGGCTGATTGCGCTGCCTCCGATTGCGCTGCCAGCTGTCCAGCCGTTCTCGAGCGTTATGCGGCGCAATAAACAAACAGTCTCCTCGTTCTTCGTGTTGTCAGCTGTCAAAAGATTTGATTGTGTCATGCAATGATGTCTTTTGCCACGTCAGCCTGCACGCTTGGGAGTATGCGCAGTCTAGTGTGGGCAATCTGTATGCTGCACAATCTGATGTCTGCACAGTTCATTTAAAAAATGCATTTCTCGATCTTTATGACTTTGTTGATATGTGCAACTTGATTTTTTAGGACCTACATTATCCAGAGAGGTGTTATTGCAGTGATTGATGTTCGGAGTCAGGAGAACCTGGCGGATCCGTTCACCAAGGGCCTCAAGCGCCAGCTGGTCGATGACACAACTTGTAAAATGGGCTTGAAGGCATTCTGATATTGTATTATTGTATTCCTACCATAAAGTTTTATGCTATTAGTTCAAAGATTTATCTACTAGGCATCTAGCTTTTGGTTCAAGGGAGGACCACTAATCGAAAGAATATCAGGAACGGTAGGTACATGTTCTATTGGGCATGGAGAGGTTACGGACCTATAACCACTGTTGTCTACTATTGTTTTCTATGGAAAATGGTTCCTGTGGGAAGGTTGGCTTAATTGCCTTAATGAGTTCTCAGGCAGAGTGAATGCCTGGTGTGCTTTACAGGAAGTACGGTAGAGCAGCACTACAAGGAGTGAAACTCCATGCTACAGTGGGGTGACTCCACAATGAGGTTCCTATATGTGGGGTGCTGCCCAGGAATAAGATAAAGCCTCGGCTTTGTAGGCCAAGTCACAGCGGCGTAGCACTGCAAATAGGCAGTTAGCCTAATGCTGTATGTTAAAAATAAATAGGAGTGTAGTCAGCACTACAAAGAGGAGGAGTTTCTCATGTTACAGTGGCACAACACCACAATGAGGTACCCGGTTAGGGATAAAGCCTCAGCCTTGCAAGCCATGTCGTTGCAACGTAACACCGCAAGGGAGCCTAAGGCTTCAACAATTAAAGCATTCATGCTTTTTGCTCTTGGGAAATTTATTTCCACAGGAGCTAAGCCCTGTAGGGGCTTAGCGACTGTGACTCGGACTCGGACTCGGGCTCATGGGCTCATGAGACGTAATGTGGCATTTTGTTGGCACACTTTGCACTTAGCACGTCAGCATCGTCGCTAGGCGCATAGTGCGCTTTAGTTGCGCTCGTTGCGCGAGCCACTTGCGCTGCCACGTTGCGTAAGCCCAGTTGCGCTGCTCAGTTGCACATGCCCAGTTGCGCAAGCCCAGTCGCGCTACCCAGGTGTGCGCCCAGGTTGTGCTCATGTTGTGCTGGGTTGTGCTAGGTTGCGCTCGGTTGCGCGGGTTGTACGGGTTGCGCTGCGTGCACGGTGTGCGCAGTGCGTGCAGTGCGCGCAGTGTGCGCAGTTCAGTGCGCGCTCTGTCACGCAGAGTGCAAGGAGCGCGGGGTGTGTGTGCAGTTGGCGCAACTTGCAGCAGAACGTGCGTTTGCATGTTCTGGGCAGTTGCTACATGTTCGGGGTGGTTACTACCACGTCCCTAACTTTGTGGCAACCGATCAGTTGCTGCAGGGCCTATTTAAGGCATCCTTTCTCTCTCAAGGCAATTAGCAGAAGCAAAAGAGAAGCCACCACAGAAGGTTTACGAAGTGTTGTTTAGCACAAGTAAACAGAGAAACAGAAGTGTTCTTTAACATAGTTCTGATTCCAGCAGCCTTCGAGAGAGAGAGGAAAGGCGCCGCACCAGCGTAGCTTTTGCACGGTAGTTCGTGTCCATCCGAGGAGTCAAAAGAGCAGGAGTGTTCCAAGTTCTCCGACGAACTTGCTGGTTCCTGGAAGCTGTTCATGTAGGGCGAATAAAGCTTTGAGCAACGATGAACATTCACACCAGCAGGCTATCTTCCACATTTTGCCTGTCATCTTCTTCGATGTTGTGATTACGAAATCTTTTTAGATTCTCGTATATCATACGTTGCTGTGGATTACGAATTTTTTTTAGATTCTCGTAATACTTTAAACGAGATCTTTTTAGATCTTCGTTTTACTCGCGCAACCTTCCTAGAAGTGTTACGTTGGAACATTGTTTTTACAATTGTTTCATTTTCTCTTTTTTTTATCGAAAAAATTGTTCCCCGGTACTAACAGATATACTAGTCTCTCAGGAGATGAGCCCACGGATGATGAGGAGAGGAGATAAATATCCAAGCCAATTTCCCAATTAGGGATTGATTGATAATTCCAATTTATGGAAGCCTAATCCTCCTTCTCGTTTGAGTTTTAAGAATTTGATCCAAGCCAAGAAATGCATTTTCCTGGTCTCATCTACGTGCCCCTACCAAGAATCTCTTTAGACTTTTGACAATTTAGCCATTGTTGTCAAAGGGATTCTGTAACTGGACAGATAATACATAGGAATGGATCCTAAAGTGGATGTAATCATAGTAGATCATCCAGCATGAGTGACGAGTTTCTTTTTCCGACCTTGGAGTCTATATTGATATTTATCAATGAGGTACTGGAAAGTAGAAGGTTTAGATTTGTATTTGAAAAGAAAATGGCCCGGGTATTTGTCTTCCGTAATCATAAGCTTTAGGTGTAACATACCAGCGAGAGATTGTCTCACATGACATGGATATCAACATGTTGCTGAAATAAATGTTTGATTTGGTAAAGTTAATTTGAAGGCCTTACATGGACATTGATTGTAGGATATTGTGGACTTGTTGGATAGACTAAGTGTTGGCTTGTCCGAATATCAGTAAATCATCAGCAAACATAAGATGATAAATGGAGGGGGGAAATCTATTCAAACAGACACCATGGTATATGTCTGAATGCTCATAGCAATGGAAGATACGAGAGAACACCTCAGTACATAGAATAAAAATAAAATGTAAAAGTGGACATCCTTGACGGATCCCTCGACCTCCCTTGAAATGTCCTTCAAGGTGACCATTTATAGGATTGGGCATGTTGGTGATGATTTTGGAGATTGTTTTATATGCTAAATTACAAAGGGAGATTGGACCGAACACCGATGGGGTAGCTGAGTTAATGCTCTTAGGAATTAGAGCAATATTTGCATGATTTAAATAAGGAGGCATCACAGAGGTTATGAAGAAATTTTGAACAGTAGTGCTTAGGTCCTTACCAACGATATGATAGAAAGATTGGAAGAGGATAGCCTGATAACCATCTGGACCTGAGCGTTAGTAGCACCCATACCCTGGATAATCACCTCAACCTCTTCCTCTTATGGGATCAAATTGATCCTCTGATTGTCCTCTTCGGAGATGGGGTTGTCAGTGAATATGAAATTTTGGGAGATAGGGGATACATCATTCTTCTCAAATAATTGTTAGAAATGGGTAATGATATAGATGGAGATGGCTTTAGGATCTGATGACCATGAACCATCCTAAAGTTGTAGAGTTCTGATATCATTTTTCCTTTTCCTGTTGGTGGCTAATACATAGAAGTATTTAGTACATCTGTCGCCTTCCTTGATCCACTTACAACGAGATCTTTGTTTCCACTAAGATTCATCAAGAGAAAGTAATCCATTTTTAATTCTTTAGTAGTTAATCTTTGTAATAAATCCTTTTTTTTCAATTTAGATATGTTACCCTTGATGTTGCCAAAGGTAGCTCGAATCCATGTATGAAGCTTGGGCATGATAGATGTCAGCTTCTGCATCAGAGAACTGGATGAAGAATGCTTCCATGAGTCTTCTACGACATTATAGATAAGTGCGTTTTGAAGCCAGTGGGATTCAAATCGTAGGGGACATTTCTTCTTGTGAGGCCTATTACTGGTGTTGAGGAGAATGGGTGCATGATCATTGTTAATGCAGGGAAGAATGTATACTGTACCATGTGGGAATACGACACTCCAGTTTGCGTTAGCGAAGGCACTGTCTAGACATCCTCTGATATGATGTGAAGGAGTTCTCCTATTAGACCAAGTGTATGTTGGTCCTATAAACCCCAAATCCAATAAATCACAATGATCAATCATGCTTTTGAAAGTAGCTATTGTAGTTTCGTCAAACTCATTGCCTCCCTATTTTTAGTAAGAGCATTGAAATCACCGATACAGCTCGAAGGAACTGTAAGGTTATCAAAAATGTTTTTGATGAGGTTCTATATAATTGGTCGTTGGCTTTTCCTAGGATGGCCATAAATACATAATAGGGACCATGATGGAGTAGTTCTAGTAGCTTGGATGTTAGGTTGAGTAAGGTTGCTCGAGTGGTATGAAATAGCAGTGTCAATAGAGTTATCCCAAGCTAACCAACACGACCACTAGCTTGAACAGTGAAGAAGTTTGGGTAACCCAATTTTGTTAAGATGTGAGTAGAATGAAGGTGTGGGGAAAGAGTTTCAGAGATAAAGAAATGGATGGCTTGATAGCCATGAGAAATGATCGGAGTGTTTGGGCCGTCGGGTCATTTCTCGCACCGCGATAGTCCCATGAGAGGATTAATGTACACCCATGTGTCAGTATTGAGATTTTGGTGTCAGAACTTAACTCTGCTCGTAAAGTCATTACAACATTGCTTACCTGAGAAGTGCTCAACAAGTAGTTTCTCTGCCAACAATTTATTATCAGAACCATGTTCTAATGACTGTCCAGTACATAATTTTTTGCCAACAACTAGTTTTTTATGATTAAGTTTGAACTTTTAAGTCTTTGTGAAAAGTCTCGTACCATCACTTGATTGAATGCAGAGGTGTTGGTTCTCTCCTCAAAGAGGCAGATAGAGGATATTCATGTGTTGACAAGTGTGCTTGGGTCATGAGCACATCAGGGGCTCCATGCTCCTTTACGACATTTGCGACTACCTTTCGTTCTTTCTCTTTCCTTGCAAGAGAAACTAGTGATGCTCCTTTCTTCACATACTGGTAAGCCAGTCTTACTGAACTGAGTTCCTAATAAGATGCCACCATAGGATGAATACAGTAATGTTCTCTCCAAATAAAGAATCTCTTACAGTTATCCATTTTAAGCTGTCTAACTTAACAAAATTTCTGATAAACTGATCATAAAGAACTTTCGAGTGCAAAGTTTATGAGTCGACCTAATGTGAAAGGATATGATGAGACTAGAGGCTGAGATTGCGTCAGGGAGTAGAAATAGACAAAAAGAGTACATACTGTTGGTGTTTTTGCCTTTAGACTAGGAAAGATAGTCCCACATCGGCTATACCAAATGATAAGTATCTCAATATAATGCATTGCTTGTGTTGAGGTGTGCACATGAGGTGTAATGGGACACAAGTGTGTGCCATGTGGGAGTATTTTTCGAGAAGGAAAAATGATTAATTCTAACAATGATGCAAGCTTGTTTTTGTTGATCGGACTCGGACTCCAGGATGCCTCGGGCATGCACGGTTGTGTGATCGGGGGGTAGGCATGGGCTAGCACTCGACTATGTTGATTGTGGGATGATGTAAAACATCAAACTCTATTTTAGAGTATTGGTATTTTAGTCCCATATCGGATAGGAGAGATGGTGAAGTATCACTCCACTCTATAAATAGAGCCCCCTGGCCTCCTTTCTTAAATGCACCAAAGAAGAGACTTAAGGGAGTCCGTAAAGTTCAGGAAGTCCGTTCAAGTCTCAAAAATTGACTGACGAGCGTTCCAGAAGTTCTCTAAGAATTTGTTGGTTCCTGGAAGCGGATCGTATATAGGCGAATCTTGCTTTGAGCAACGGTAATGATCACCCCAGCAAAGCTGCCTTTCTCTTCTTCATTCTTCTTCTTCCTCTCTCCTCCATCTCTCGGCTATCACGTATCGGAAGCACGACTTTCAGTCGAAAGCCTTCTAATTACGTTCGCTACTGTTACGTATCGGAAGCACGATTTTCAGTCAAAAGCCTTCTAATTACGTTCGTTGTTGTCACGTATTGGAAGCACGACTTTTAGTCGAGAGATTTCTAATTACGTTTACTCACTGAATTTTTCATCTGAATTTACGCCAAGAGACTAACACATACAAGCAATATTCTCCTGGACAGTTCATGTGCACCCCTACCACTCTCCGACGGCTTTGACATATTATTATTTTCCTACCTTGAGTGACCTGCCTACTTTGATTGCCTGGTTGCATGATCATATCTGGTATCCTGAGAGGACCCAGAGTTGATTTATGCCCAGTCCATAGGAACTGCTGCCTTGACTTGAGACTTGTACCCGGTATTGTCAGAAATGGACCGAATCGACGGTTGGACCGGATCTGACCGATTTTTGCCAAAAAAGTTCGGTCCGGACTAGCTTGAACCGGATTACTTTTTTAAAGAATCGACAGTTTTTTTCGAACCAGGGTTTAACAGGTGAATTGTCCGAACCGGTACACAATTGAGCCGGTCGATTATATTTTTTTTCTAAACTCAAAAACTTTATCACATGAGATTTGGACTATTTGGTTCTTGGTTTGGTTTTGAGAGATCTTATAGTTGTAAAATCAAACGAAACCAAACATAATAAGAACCAAATCAACAAGTAAATGTGGATATCTTAAATCATTTGGATCTCGTAAACGGCCTATTTTAACCCCAGTTGAACCCCGATCATACACGTTGATATATGTGTTAAGTGTTATTGGGCTTTAGACCCACATTGCCTAGAATGATAGGAGAGGAGGCTAGCCTCTCCTATATATACGTAGTCTCTATTGCAATAATAATTACTTAAAAATCTCTACATGGTATCAGAGCCTAAACTTGCTTAGAATACCGTCAGAGCCACCCTCTCCACACAAACCCTACCCCTAACCTCGCCCTCCCGTCCCCCCCACGCCGTCGCTGTCGCTGCAGCTATTGTGCCGCTGCTCTCGCTGTCGCTGCAGCCGCTGCGGCTGTGCTGCTGCGGCTGTGCCGCTGCCACTGTTGCGCCGCTCCCACTGCCGCTGCAGCCGCCGCTGAGCCGCTGCCGCTGGGGCTATGCCGCTGCTGCGGCTGCTACTGCGGCTGCTGCTACCGTGGGTGCCTCCGTGCACACCACTTTTAGGGCTTCTACTGTGTAGGAAAGCCTAAACTTGAGATTTATCTCATTTGTGGCACCTACGGTGTAGGTAAGCCTAAACTTGAGATTTATTTCATCTGTGGCACCTGCAGTGTGGGGAAGCCTAAAATCGTTCTTGAAGATTTATTTTATATGAGATTCTCAAGGAGATGCCGATGATGTCTAGATCCGATGAAACCAGACATATTCGGATTTAGGAGAGGACGACGAGGACAAGCGTGAGTTGTGGAGCAAGTGTGACGTGATCGAGAAGAAGCATCGATGGAGGCGATCCTCAAGAAGCTGGATGCTGACGATGTGGCAACGTTGATGAAGTTGATAAAGGTGTCGGCTGGTGATAGCACGACACAAGCGCCGCCAAAGTTGGAATTACCCTCCATCGATCTGAAGTTGGATGGACCAGCCACCTATCTGAGTTTGTCACGGCGGGTGAGAAGAACCCTTGCCGAAAAGAACCTGTAGGGATTCTTGACGGGCGATAAGACAGAGCCGGAAGAGGGCTCGACAGGACGCGACGAGTGAAAATCCACTCATATGACGATTTACATCTGGCTTCTCAATTCCTTAGTCCAATCTATTGCTTCTACAGTAGATGGCATTGAGATGGTGAAAGACGTATGGGAGAAGTTGAGGAGAACCTATGATGGCGTGGGAAACAACCTACGGATCTTCCAGATAAAAGGGGAGATCGATGACACCGTACAAGGGGAGAAGACGGTGCAGGAGTATGCTATGGAGTTGGAGCATCTCTGGCTGGATTATGATCACTCCTCGAAATGGGTAAGCTGCGGGGACCCGAAGTGCAAGGAGAGACATGTGTGCCTGCAGGAGAGGAGGATGAAATTCCTCAAAGGGCTGACTGTAACATTTCACAGAGGACAGCCTTAATCCTCATCCAACCAGAGATCCCTAGTCTCGATGAGGCTATCTCAGCCATGATCCAGGAGGAGACGTAGACCAGATTACAGACAGGGACAAGTGGTCCCCCCGAAGCAAAGTCAGCACTAGCAGCTGCTAGCTCGGGAGACACAGGATCCAAGGGAGAGCTCTGGCAACACAATTGGCAGTGCTACAACTGCGGAAAGATGGGCCATCATCGATATACTTGTACCAAACCACCTAAGGAGGCAGACTCAGGTGGTGGACGAGGACGAGGATATATTGGACGTAGACGTGGTCGAGGAGGCCGACGAGGTGGCCGAGGAGGCTATCGGGCAAACTTGCTGGTGGCAGAAGGGAATTGAGGAGATGGTGGCACCTTTACTGAGGAGGATCAGGCACTGCTGGACCTGCTGGAGAGAAAGCAGAGTGCGTCGACCGAAGGAGACAGGAGGAGCGGAGCAGAGGAGACATCCACCCCATTCTTTGGAGGCAACGCCGCTATGTATGCTCACCCATCAGAAGGTACTGACGAGTCACTCGCTCTTGCATCTATGTCTTCCCTTAAAATGTAAGACTGGATTATCGACTCAGGAGCATCTCGACATGTAACCGGGAACGCTAGTGAGTTTTCTTCATACACTCACCTAGCACCAGCAGACACCATTCAGACTACATATGGTACTTTTCAACCAGTGGTCGGTAAGGGACTGTTAATTATACAGGTTTAGTAAGATTATCCAATGTGTTATATGCTCCATCCTTTCCAGTCAGTCTCTTGTCTATTAGTTCTTTAATTCTCCAACTAAAATGCACTGTTTCTTTTGATATTTCTAAGGTGATCTTCCAGGAGAAAGGGACGGGACGAAGACTTGGGACTGGCACCTGGCATAAGGGACTATGGTACCTAGATCGGAAAGGACTGGACTCAGCATTGATATCTATGGCAGAGAAGGCTGGAATGGGAGAGCTGCAGCAGAGGACTGAAGATACTTTGATACTTCATCATAGGAGGATGAGACATTCTTCTTTTGATACTCTAAGTAAGTTGTATCCAGAGATGGATGCAAAATCAAATAAACAGAAATTAGTATGTGATGCATGCGAGTTAGAAAAGCTTACTAGAAGCTCATATGTTGGTACTGGTCATAAAAGTTCTCTTGTTTTTGAGGTAATACATTCTGATGTTTGGGGTCCATGTGCTACTAACACTATGAATGGATATAAGTACTTTGTCTCCTTTATTGATTGTGCATCTTGTGTCTCCTGGCTGTATTTAATAAAAAATAAGAGTGAAGTATTTGCTTGCTTTCGGGACATCCATAAACATGTCCAGACTCAGTACAATGCAGTTGTGAAGGTACTGATGTCTGAAAATGGAACGGAGTACACCAACAGGACACTTGCAGAGTACCTGTCAGCACACGAAATACAGCACCAGACCAGCTGTGCATACACACCAACACAAAATAGAGTAGCAGAAAGGAAGAACCGACACCTTCTAGAGACCGCAAGAAGTATAATGATCGACATGAATGTCCCACAAAATCTATGAAGACATGCAGTATTGACAGCAGCTCAACTTATCAACAAGATGCCTTCAAAAGTCCTGGGATGGAAGTCCCCATGAGAAGTATTACAAGGCAATAATAGTGGGATACTCCCACTAAAGGTATTCGGGTGTGTGTGCTTTGTGAAAGACAACAGACCATCAGTTAGGAACCTTTACCCCAGAGCAGTCAAGTGCATCTTCGTGGGCTACTCAGCGACTCAGAAGGGATATGTGTACTGGAGTCCAGTAGAGAAGAAAAAGTTCGTTAGTATGGATGTCCACTTCCGAGAGCATGAGCCATATTACCTGCAGGAGGAAACTTCGCACAACACGCCTAATACTACCAGTATAAGGCGAGAGAGGGAGATGGAGAACTTGGTGGTAACCGATCTAGAAGTATGGCATAGAGACACGGTTGAGGAGAAACATGAAGGTGAAGCAGAATAGGGGGAGGAGATAAGAAGTATCAGGCCTAAGGCTCAGGGGGAGTTACTTACCTACAGCAGGAGAGAGAAGAAAACTGCAGGACCAGTACCTACAGTGCCAGTGCTAAGTCCCTTGCATGCATTTATCCCAACTCCTGAGACACCACCATCCTCCTCATCTACACCACCACCTAACTCAGGTGATATCATTCCTCCTACTTCTCCCATACCACTATCTACACGAAGGAATCCTCCAACTTCTCCTCAACTACTATCTACACGAAGGACTACTCGCAGTAATACAAAAAATCCTCCGGACAGATATAGTTGGGACCTTGCTAAGTTTGTTTCTTATGATCATATCTCTTCTTCTCATGGAGCATTTATAGCATCTTTGGATAGTATTACTGTACCTAATAATTGGCAGGTTGCCAAGAACGATCCAAAGTGGAAAGCATCAATGCATAAGGAGTTGGGAGCTCTTAAGAAGAACCACACTTGGGAGCTGGTGAGACTGCTAGAAGGAAAAAGAGCAGTCGGATGCAAATGGGTTTTTACTGTGAAACAGAACCCAGATGGACAGGTTGAGCGCTATAAAGCTCGACTAGTGGCAAAAGGATATAGTCAGACGTACGGCATCAACTATGACGAGACCTTTGCACCAGTGGCGAAGATGAGCACTGTCAGGAACTTGATCTCCCTGGCAGCCAATGGAGGGTGGAAGCTACACCAACTGGATGTGAAGAATGCATTTCTTTATGGGGATCTAGTAGAGGAGGTGCACATGGAAATATCACCAGGATTCAACACCAAATAGACAGAAGACAAGGTCTGCAGACTGAAGAAGTCCCTCTATGGACTGAAGCAGTCTCCTCGAGCATGGTTTGACAGGTTCAGAAGAGCAATAATAGGGATGGGATATCAGCAGATCAATGCTGATCACACTGTCTTCTTCAAGTAGAGGCCACATCACCATGCTTGCAGTATATGTAGATGATATGATTATCACAGGCGATGATGAGCAGGAGATCGTCCAACTCAAAGAAAAGCTTGGCAAGGAGTTCGAGGTGAAGGATCTTGGCCCTCTTTGATACTTTCTTGGGATTAAGATTGCTCGAGATAATGATGGAATCGTTCTTTCTCAAAGGAAGTACGCATTGGACCTACTTACGGAAACAGGGATGATGGAATGCAAACCAGCTACGACACTGATAGACCAGAAGTTCAAACTAGATGCTGAAGCTGGAGAACCAGTTGACCGGGATAGATATCAGAGATTGGTGGATAAGTTGATATACTTGAGCCACACTCGACATGATATCAGCTTTGCGGTCAGTGTAGTGAGCCACTACATGCATGATCCCCGGAAGGGTCATATGGACGCAGTATACCAGATTCTGAGGTACTTGAAAGGAGCCCCCGGGAAGGGACTGATCTTCAGAAGAAATAATCATGTAAGCATCGAGGGCTATTGTGATTCTAACTGGGCTAGCTGTGCTGACGTCAGGAGATCCACATCGGGCTACTGCATATTTGTAGGAGGCAACTTGGTCTCGTGGAGGAGTAAGAAGCAGTCAGTGGTGGCCAGATCAACAGCTGAAGCAGAGTATAGAGCTATGGCCTTGGGAGTCACAGAACTATTGTGGTTAAAGGATATGCTAACGGAGCTAAAACTGGACCAGGAAGCCAAGATGAAGCTATGGTGTGACAACCAGTCAGCTATTAGTATTGCCAACAATCCAGTGTAGCATGACAAGACCAAGCATATCGATATTGACAGATTCTTCATCAAAGAAAAGCTGGAGAAAAGAGTACTAGTGCTGGGCTACGTTCCAACCAAAGATCAGGTAGCAGACGGACTGAGGCTTAGTTCTATCAGCATAATGAGAGGATGTGACAAGATGGGTTTAGTAAATATCTTTTGCCCATCTTGAGGGGGAGTGTTGATATATGTGTTAAGTGTTATTGGAATTTAGTCCCACATTGTCTAAAATGATAGGAGAGGAGGCTAGCCTCCCTTATATATATGTAGTCTCTATTGCAATAATAATAATCACTTAAAAATCTCTACAATACCTATACCAAAGATTTTTTCGGATCAATCATCGGTCTGATTTTTAAATCTAAACTTGTACAAGATTAATTATCCAGTTCTTATTAGTACTAGCTATGAGACACTGGCATGTGAGGTAGGGGACCTATAGCCGTTGTCCTGCCTCAAGACTGCTCCCACCTCTTCTTGTTTGATGTAGGAGTGGGCATTGCCCCACAAGCAGCCTACAAATCTATTTGTCTAGGTTTATTATTTTCTGTGTAACCGCTCACTCTCTGACCTTAGCTTAGCCTGTTTCATTATTCATGTTTTATTTTTCTACTGCATGTAGGCTCTTGTACCCGTATCCATACATGATAAGTCTCATACACGATTGACAGTATATAGTCTTAGGGACTCATGGTTACTCCATAGGGACTCTTGTACTTGTTCTTGTACCCATTTATGTGCCAGTACTTCTACTCGTTCCTAGAATTACATCGCTTCCATGGGGTTTAGTCAGTGTTAATCGTACCAATGAAGGTTGGATATGAGATCGGTCGTTGTAATTGAGTGATTTTATTGATTGAGTCTCATAGGCTTTATATAGCCTTTACATGATAGAATATCCAATGGAATATCCTGTGGCATATTCTAGCATCCCAAATATGTCCTCAGGATATTCCCATAATAAATATAACATATTCCCATACTAAATATACCAACACTCCCCCTCAAAATGGGCGAAAGATATTCACTAAGCCCATCTTATCACATCCTCTGATCATGCTCACAGAGCTAAGTCCTTTGGTCAGTCCGTCTGCTACCTGATGCTTTGTTGGAACGTGGCCTAACTCTAGTAGTCCACTAACCAACTTCTCTTTGATGAAGAACCTATCGATCTCGATGTGTATAGTCCTGTCATGCTGTACTGGATTGTTGGCAATACTAATAGCTGACTGGTTATCGTACCACAGCTTCATCTTGGCTCCTTGATCCAGCTTCAGCTCCACCAGCATATTCTTCAACCAAAGCAGCTCTGCAACTCCTAAGGCCATAGCTCTATACTCCGCTTCAGCTGTCGATCTAGCTACCACTGACTGCTTCTTACTCCTCCAAGAGACCAAGTTGCCTCCTAAAAAGATGCAGTATCCCGAGGTAGATCTCCTGTCAATAGCACAACTAGCCCAGTCAGAATCACAGTAGCCCTCGATGTCCATGTGATTATTCTTCCTGAACATCAGTCCCTTTTCGGGGGCACCCTTCAAGTATCTAAGAATCTGATATATTGCATCCATATGACCCTTTCTAGGGTCATGCATATAGCAGCTTACCACACTAACTGCAAAGCATATATCTGGACGTGTATGGATCAAATAGATCAGCTTGTCCACCAATCTCTAATATCTATCCCGGTCAATTGGTTCTCCGGCTTCAGCATCCATCTTGAACTTCTTGTCTATCGGTATCGTAGCTGGTTTGCATCCCATCATCCCTGTTTTCGTGAGCAGGTCTAGTACATACTTCCTCTGAGAAAGAACAATTCTTTCTGTATCTCGAGCAATCTCAATCCCAAGAAAGTATCGAAGAGGGCCAAGATCCTTCACCTCAAACTCCTTGCCAAGCTTTTCCTTGAGTTGGGCGATCTCCTGCTCGTCATCGCCTGTGATAATCATATCATCCACATACACCACAAGCATGGTGATGTGGCTTCCACTTCATCTGAAGAACACAGTATGATCAGTATTGATCTGCTGATATCCCATCCCTATCATTGCTCTCCTGAACCTGTCAAAACCACGCTCGAGGAGACTGCTTCAGTCCATAGAGTGACTTCTTCATCCTGCAGACCTTGCCTTCTGTCTGATTGGTACCGAATCCTGGTGGTATCTCCATATACACCTCCTCCACTAGATCCCTATGAAGAAATACATTCCTCATATCCAGTTGGTGTAGCTTCCATCCTCCATTGGCTGCCAGAGAGAACAAGGTCCTGACAGTACTCATCTTTGCCACTGGTACAAATGTCTCGTCATAGTCGATGTCGTACGTCTGACTGTATCCTTTTGCCATCAGTCGAGATTTGTAGCGCTCAATCTGTCCATTCTGCTTAACAGTGAAAACCCACTTGCATTCGACTGGTCTCTTCCCTTCTGGCAGTCTCACCAGCTCCCAAGTTCGGTTCTTCTCCAGAGCTTCCAACTCCTCATGCATCGTTGCTTTCCACTTTGGATCGTTCTTGGCTACCTGCCAATTGTTAGGTACAGTAACACTATCCAATGATGCAATAAAAGCTCCATGAGAAGAAGAGATATGATCATGTGAGACAAATTTAGCAAGTTCCCAACCATATCTATCATAAGGTTTTCCCGTATTACTGCGAGTGGACCTCCATACTGATGATGGTCGGGGGGGAAGAGAAGGAAGGATATCACCTGAAGGGGAAGTTGGTGGTGTAGGTGTCTCAGGAGTCAAGACGGGCGTAGGCAAGGGACTTAGCACTGGCACTGTAGGAACTGGTCCTGCAAGTTGCTTCTCTTGTCTGCTGTAGGTAAGTATCTCCCCCTGAGCTGTGGGCCTAACACCTCTTATTTCCTCCCCATGTCCCTTTTCACCTTCCTGTACCCTATTTGTTCCTCCAAGCCATACTCCAAGATCAGTCAAAATGCTTTCCAACAACTCCCCCTCTCGCCTCATACTTGCAGTATTAGGCAAGATATTTGTGTTTTTCTCCTGACTGTAGTATGGCTCATGTTCTCTGAAGTGAACATCTATACTTACAAATTTCCTTTTTTTTCCACTGGACTCCAGCATACGTCCTTCTGAGTTCCCGAGTAGCCCACAAAGATACACTTGATTGTTCGAAGATCAAGCTTCCCTATCGACGGTCTGTTGTCCTTTATGAAGCATACACAGCCAAACACCTTTAGTGGGAGCATCCCACTATTATTTTCCTGCAACCTCTCGCATGGAGACCTCCATCCCAACACCTTCGAAGGCAACCTGTTGATCAGTTGAGCTGCTGTCAACACTGCATATCCCCATAGACTCTGTGGGACATTCATGTCAATCATCATACTTCTTGCCACTTCCAGAAGGTGTCTGTTCTTCCTTTTCGCTACTCCGTTCTGTGCTGGTGTATATGCACAGGTGGTCTGATGCCGTATCCCTTGGGCAGACAAATATTCTGCAAGTGTCTTGTTGGTGTACTCCGTTCCATTGTTAGACCTCAGTACCTTCACCACTGTCTTGTACTGAGTTTGGACATGTTTGTGAAATTCCCGAAAATAGGAGGGGACCTCACTCTTATTTTTTTTATCAAATACAGCCAAGTAGTATGAGAAAAACAATCTATGAAGGTAACAAAATATTTGTAACCATTCATAGGTATAGTACAAGGCCTCCAGACATTAGAGTGTACCACATCAAAAAAGGACGAGCTCCTATGACCGCTACTCACATATGAACTCCTAGTAAGTTTGCCTAACTCACAAGCATCACAAACTAGTTTCTCTTTATTAACTTCTTCATAAATTGCAGGATATAATTTGCTTAAAATACCAAATGAAGAGTGTCCCAACCTCCTGTGGTGGAGTTGTAATGTATCTTTCGCATTCATCTTCTTCAGTCCTTCCATCCATGCCTTTTTTGCCATAGATACTAATGCTGAATCCAGCCCTTCTCGATCCAGGTACCACAGTCCATTATGCTAAGTGCCAGTCCCAAGTCTTCGTCCCGTCTTTTTCTCCTGGAAGATCACCTTAGGAATATCAAAGCAGATAGTGCACTTTAATTGGAGGATTATAGAACTAATAGACAAAAGACTGACTGGAAAAGAAGGAGCATGCAAAATATTGGATAATTTTACTGAACCTGTACAATCGATAATACCCATACCGACCACTGGATGGAAAGTACCATCAGCTGTTTGAATGCTGTCCACTGATGCTAGGTGAGTGTAGGAAGAAAACTCACTAGCATTCCCTGTCACGTGTCGAGACGCACCCGAATCAATAATCCAATCCGACGATCTGAGGAAAGACATAGATGCAAGGGCGAGCGAGTCATCAGTGCCTTCCACCGACGGATGAGCATACATGGCAGCGTTGCCTCTGGCAAAGAATGAGGTGGACGTCTTCCCGATCCCACTCCTCCTGTCTACATCGCTCGACGCTCTCTGCCTCCTCCTGAGTACTTCAAACGTGTCCTGCAGTGCCTGATCCTCCCCAGTATAGGGACCGTCAGCTGTCTTCTCGTCTTTTGCTTCCAGCCGGTTCGTACGACAACCTCCTCGACCGCCTCGTCGACCCCTACAACCACGGTCACATCCTTCAAACTGTCCATGTCTTTCGCCTGAATCTTCCTTGGGTGGTTTGGTGCAAGCATACCTCAGATGACCCACCTTCCCGCAGTTGAAGCACTGCCGGGGCTCTCCCTTAGGTCCTGACGGTGCTCTTCATCCTGTCGAGCCCTCATTCGGCTCTGTCTTCTCTTCCCGGGTTCTCCTTTTCCATCGTAGCCAACTTAGGTAGGTAGTCGGTCCATCAAGCTTCAGATCGATGGAGGGAAGCTCTAACTTCGGTGACGTTCGTGTCATGCTCTCACCAGCCGACATCTTCATCAACGTTGTAACCTCTGCAGGATCCAGCTTCTTGATGATCTCTTCCATCGATGCTTCTTCTCTCCGATCACGTCACATCCACTCCATGACTTACGCTCGTCCTCGTCGTCCGATCCTAGATCCGAATATGTCTCTCTCCCATCAAATCTAGGCCCTCGATGTCACATTTAGATTACCCCCTCATTTTTGTGATGAACGATGATGTCAACGGTAGGGACAGCAGAGGTGGCGGTGATGTCGGCGGTAGTGACGGCAGCAGCGGTGGTGACGGTAGTGGTGGTAGTGTCAGTAGTGAAGGCGGTGTCGATGGTGGTGGTGGCGGCGGTGTTGATGACCGCTATGGTTAGGGTGTTGGGGAGGGGGTGACGGCTAAGGTTTTTTTGTGGCTCCGATTCCATGTTGTAATTGAGTGATTTTATTGATTGAGTCCCATAGGCTTTATATAGCCTTTACATGATAGAATATCCAATGGAATATCCTGTGGCATATTCTGGCATCCCAAATATGTCCTCAGGATATTCCTATACTAAATATAACATATTCCCATACTAAATATACCAACATCGGCTCTTGCGGAGGCTAGCCTTTATGAGTACACCATATATGGCAACTTACGAGAGATCATAGCTCATAAATTTTAATTAAATGGACTAGGCTATTGAACAGTTAATAAAACATTAGTTGTATGGGGTCGAGAGTAAGCTGAGGCTTCATGCGACCTAGTTGGCTAGGGCTTTCAGGCTTGATACCTCTATGGCGTGTGGATCATGACTTTCTTCTGGACATAGTGACCTTCTAAGAAGCAGGCCCATGATCCCCCAATATATATGTTTACGATGCTGATCAGATTTATGTATTATATGATCCAGTTTATTCTAGCATTTATTTTCATGCACCTGAGAAGCATGCATATATGTATATGATCAAGATCAAGTATATGTTCACCTTGGTCAGCCTTAGTTGTCTACAACATGCATGACGCTTAAGATTTTTCACTTACATAATAGTAATCATGATTTGTGATAACTCTGGTTAGTTAATGATAGAAAGCCAAATGACTTGTTTTGTTGATATTTGGCCGTTTTCACATTGAAAGATAGTCCCACATTGGCTAGGCCAAATGAGGAGTATCTCTATATATAAGCTTTGCATGTTTAGAGATGCACATGTGGTATGGAGGAGCACATGGGTATGCCATATGGTAGAGTTTTTCTAGCGAAAAAAGGCTAAACCAACAAGGAAGCATTAATGTTTGTTGCTCTTAGAATTTATTCCAATGGAGCTAAGCCCCGTAGGGGCTTAGCGACTATGGCTCGGGCTCATGAAGCATAATGTGTCATTTTGTTGGCGCACTTTGTACGTCAGCATCGTCGCTAGACGCATATTACGCTTAAGCTGTGCTCATTATGCGAGCCTCTTGTGCAGCCGTTCGCGCGCCTGTACGCGCATCCATATGGCGTGGCCTGATCGAATAGCCAGATAGTATTGCAGTTGGCATGCGATCTGTACATGGTACGTGTGTTGCACATGTGTGCATGAGAATATGTGGCGCAATTGCACACGCTGTGCCAGTTAGCTCAAATCGTGTCTGTGCATAATTTGAGCGGTTATAGAACGTTTGGAGCAATTTTTTCCCATATTTCGAACATTTTGCTACCTGGACGGTTACAGTACGGGCCTATATAAGCTTCTCTCATCTCTCTCTCTCTCTTGGAAATGTAGTGTTGTTTAGAACAATTTTTTACGAATTTCTAGAAACTTCAAGAGAGGAGAGAAACAGTGCACCTGTGCCATTTAGCGCCAGAGTCTGTGCCATTCGAGGAGTTAGAAGAGCTGAGTGTTTCGAAGTTCTCCATCGAACTTGCTGGTTCCCGGAAGCTGTTCGTGTGGGGCGAATCAAGCTTTGAGCGTCGGTGATCATTCACCTTAGCAGGCCGTTCTCTCAGTCCATCCATTCCATCTGTTGTGTTCACTTGCAACTTGTTCTAAATAAGAGCTTTTCTGATCAAATCAAAAAAGTTAGTGGACTTTCGCTGCTGCTGCTACGAATTCTTCTGTGCCTTCTTTGAAGTGATACATTTGATTTCGTTTCTCAGAATCCTTCGGGATCTCTCGTGCACCTTCTTCGAAGTTTTGCATAATTTTAGTTTTCCATCAAAAAATTACGCCCCGAGAATAACAATCTCAAAGCTTGATTTCATAAGATGGAAAACTTTCGTGCTTCACTCATCGATCCTAACTTTAGCAAGTTAGGGAAATTTGATGGAGAGCACTATCAAGTCTAGAAGAGAAAGGTTAGCCTTAATCTTCAACTTGCACAAGTTGATCATGTGCTAATTGAAGAAGAACCATATATTCCAGAAACTGGGTCTGCAGTCGCTATTACTGCTGCTACTAAAAGTCAGGCCAAATAGAGAAGGAAGAATAGCCTTTATAGACTTCTGATTCTAAATGCTATGGAGGACTTCCTGGTGGAATCATACTCAAAGAAGATTACTTCCAGAGAGATATGAGAGTCTCTGGAAAAACTATACGAAGAAGACAAGAACAAGAGCAAAATATTTATGGTTGAAAAATATCACAAGTAGCTCTTTGAAGATGAAAAGATGATGCTGCCTCAGGTGAAAGAATTCCTGAAGCTGCGTCAAAAGTTGGAAGATGGGGGGATGCCCCTCAACGAAAAGTTCGTCGTTGGAGGGATCGTCTCCAAGCTCTCCGCTGGTTGGATCAAGTTCTATGCAAACATGCATAGGAAGAAATTGGAGATCAGTCTCGAAGATCTCCTGCAAGAAATCTATATTGAGGACTAGATGAGGGCTCAACTGAAGATGGACGCTCTTTCCAAACAGATGGCTAACACCAATTTGGTCCACACCAAGGAATCTAAGGAAAAGCATGCGACTTCTCATAGCAAGAAAAAGGACCCTAATAATCTAAAAGTGAAGGAAACTTCTTTTAAGCAACAGAAGCCAAAGTCCATTTGGCTTGCTTCAGATATGGAAAGAAGGGCGACTTCAAGAGTGAATGCAAATCCAAGCCCAATCAATCAGAGCAAGGTGAGCCTAGTAAGGTTTCAATGATTACTGACGCTATTGCAATGATTGCTCAGGTCACTGTGGTAGGGACTGACTCTGACTGGTGGGTAGACACTGGTACCACCTATCATGTATGCTCAAGCAAGGAATGGTTCACCACCTATGCACCAACTTCTGAAGTTGTTATGGTGGCAAACTAGGCACAAGCTGAAGTATAAGGGATCGAGACGGTAGTGTTAAAGCTGACTTCAGGGAAGTCTCTGACGCTTCAAGGTGTGAAGCATGTACCTGTTGGCCCAATGATTGTATCATATTTTTGAATATGGTTAATCTGTTAAGTTTAGCATTTCATTATCACTAATTTTCATACTATCACTATAGCATTTCTACTTATAATTATACCTTTGGTGATATGTGCTTATTGTGTTACATATTAGTGATATAGTTTTTACTTATATATATCTTAAATTTAATTGAGCTACCAAAATCAGAACTATGTTTTGTTTATGGTTATTCAATTAAGTTTAACATTATGATATCACTAATTTTTATGCTATCACTATAACATTGATACTTAAACATTGCATAGTCCTAATGTGCTTTATCGAATCATACTTGCTACATGTATATTACTTTGTTCGCCTAACATGTATTTGCAGAAAAGCAATTAGCAAGATCAAATGTAGACATATGTAATGAAAAAATCATGGTGGGCCAAAGACGATGGTATTCCACAAAGAATTCTCTGAACCGCCCGACGACATCTTCGGAGCCACGCACCGGGGGTTCCGCTGCCCGGTCAGCGGACGGGGGTCGAGGGGGCAGCGCCCCCCGTCAGGGGTTCGGGGGCGAAGCCTCCGAAAGGTATTCAGTTTTCACAAACTGGATATCTTTGGACAGCTGTCGTCAAGGAAAAAGCCAACACCTATCAAAGAAAGAAACAAAGTCATGCCATCATCATTTCAAGACTCTAAAGAAGCCTGCACCTGCCTAAGTATATCTGGAGTCTATAATGAGTCTTAGAAATAATTGTAAACACAAGAAATGGATGGCAAAATCGAAAACTGGAGTAAAAATTAGCCCAGGATCATTTCCGGATACAAATCGGCATACCGACGGTATACCGGTCTATACCGACGATATACCGATTTTGTTCACAGAAAGTTTTCTGTCTACAAAATCGACATACCGATGGTATACCGGTTCATACCGACGGTATACCAGTTCAGTAACGTTGAAATTCCAACGGTGGGAATTCGAGCATTTAATGATCCCAACGGCTATATTTCTAGCCGTTGCAATTCCAGACCGGCATACCGACGGTATACCGGTCCATACCGACGGTATACCGGTCGCTGTCTGAAAAGTTTCCTTTGAGCTCTTTTCAATGCTTTGGTTATAAATAGCCTTGAACCCCTTCATTCGAGGTTGATGCTTTGATCCTAAAATTTTCTAAACCACCAAAGCCTATCCACAAACAACTCTACAAAGCTTTTATTTGCCATCCACAAATTGTGTTAGAGTTATTGAGTTGAAAAGTGAGATCTTCATCTTGTTGTATAAGAAGATCAAAACCTATTGTGAAAGGTTGAAGTTGGAGAGTCTTCGTATCCAAACTCTCGGTTGAAGTTGGAGAGTCTTCGTATCCAAACTCTCGGTTGAAGTCAGAGAGGCCTTCGGACTAAAGCTCTCGTGTAAGAAGTTGGCGAGTTCTTCGGATCCAAACTCGTGTGTAACTATTTACTCAAATAGTAGATTAAATCTGGAGAGAGTTTCGGGACTGGATTGCCTCTAGGGAGGATACCAGGATACATCGGGTGTCGGTATTGTTTTGCTTCTTCTCTTGCACTTATATTTTTAAATTGTCAATTAGCTTGTGCTAAGTGCTTGATTAGTTAGCTTGATCCTATTCACCCCCCTCTAGGGTTACTACAATTGGTATCAAAGAAAGGACTCTATTGTTAGGCTTAACATCCTTAGAGTGATCCTTGTTATTTTTTTCTATGGCATCGTATTCCTCATCCTCCGATAAAGAGGGTTTTATCTCTAGTAGCATAGACAATCATGGCTCTTCTAAATACAAGAAATGCTCTAAGTGGAAAGCCATGGCTAAACAATCCTTAGAGATTCTTGATAACCTTTATTTTACAAATGAAGAATTTTTTGAAAAGGTTGTTCATTTAGAAGAAGCTAATGAGTTATTGAGAAATGAAAACAATGATTTATTATCTAGACTTGATTCTCAAAACTCATCATGTGTTTCTTTAAAGAGTTTGAATGAGGCTTTAATCTTGAAAATCAAATCTCTTTCCTCATCTATAGAAGATCTTAAAAGTCAAATGCATGTGTTAACTTCTTTGCACGATTCTTCTATTGATTCTTTAAAGAAACAAAATGATGATTTTATTTCTAGAATTGCTTTATTTGAAAAAGAGAATTATGCTTTAAATGCTAAATTTGATTCTCTTACTTATTTGTATGATGATTTGCTATTAGAACATGATATTCTTAAGACCAAATTCATACATGCTCACTCTAGAGATATTCATTCTAGTATGTCACATGTTCATAATCATACTCATTCCGATACATGTGCACACACTAGTATTAGATGCTTCTATTGCTCTCGCATTGGACACATGAGCTTAACTTGTCCTATTCGTAGGAGTTTTTCTACCAATACTAGAGTAAATAGTATATGGGTCCCTAAAGCTAACAAATGTGGATCCAAGTTTATTTGGATACCAAAGTCTTCACCTAATGTTGTAGGTGGAGCTTCTTATATCGGAACATAGCACCGAGGAACGTGTTGGTGGTTACAAAGCTCAAAGGTCATCTTCCAAGCAATTGTACCAACACAAGTGTGGCCACTAGAGCCACTTTGGTAACATGCTAAACGATTCTCTTTAAATTGTTTATATTTGTAGAATCTAGCATGTTTCTCTTGATGTCTTGCTACTAGCTCACATTGATATCCTTTAGTTGCCTTTTATAAATCAATGTGAGATGTAATACTAGCATGCTTAGTTAATTTTCTTATTAATTATTTTATCTAGCATGACTAGTTACTCGGCTTAAATGATTAGTTCACACTATGTAGTTTAACACTCATTTTCTATTAGTGTGACACATTTATATATGCGTGCTCGTTGTTCTTAATCTTTATTTATAAAGCATGCATATCACTCTAGTCCATAGGAGCTTGGTTTTGATTTGAGTTAATATGATTTTAACTCTCCGTCTTTACAGTTTTTGAAATAGTTACTTCTTGTCGGTTTATATTTAATATGTTATATTTATCTTAATCGATATTTGTGAATATATGTGTTTAGCATAAGCTTCTTATCACTTGACAAGTATATACTTATACTTTTACTTTAACCTTGTGCTCACATAATATATTCATTATTGATTCTCATGTTTTATTTTGATTAAACCACTTATGAATCAATTATTTCTTTGCCTAATAAAGATTACGTGTATTGAATTTGTGACAGTTTTTCAATTATTCATTAAGAATACATGACTATATTCATTAAAATTTCATTTTTATGTAGATCATGTATTTCTTATGTTGATATATATTTTTGTATAAATATCTTTATATGGGCATATGAGTTAAGCTAAAATTTTATATTGACTTGAAGAGTATTTAATTATACTTGTTACCTTTAAACTTGTGTTTATCTCATACTTAGCTATTGATTTCTTTGACCAAATTTGTGCTTCTTGAATCAATTAGCTTCTTCCTTAAAGTCTTCTTTTGATGATATCTTCTTGACTTTTTGGTTGGAATTATGATACATGTTCTTAATTGATTTTTTGATCTTTTCATGTATTCTTATTCGTGATATATATAATTTCATATATATATATATATATATATATATATATATATATATATATATATATATATATATATAAATGATTCCTAACTTTTGATAATTATTTGTTTTATACCTTTAAGTTAGGATGTTGAGAGAAAATATTTATTAATGTCTTCCTCATGACTAATTATGGATGTTTTATTAAGGATCACATAGTTTTGTGCCTTACATTGCTTGTTAAATTTACCTCCTTAATTAGTGCACTCTTTCTAGTATGTATCTTTATAATTGACTATGGTGCAATATGAAAGCTCTTTGAAAAATGTACTTCTTGATATCTTTAGCATTTGGCTTTCTTGATTTTAATGATATTTCGTTGCTCATTCCTTGGGCATATGGTTCTTTAAATTATTGTTGTCCAATGATATTTTCGTAGGACATGAGAATACATGTAATTAATACATCACATTTCTTATGTCTTTAGCTACTTTGGTTTGAGCTTTTGTGTTGAGATTTTTTCATTTCTAGAGAATACACTTATTTCATAGTGGTTATAATATTTTGTATTCTCTAGATCGATCTATCATTTTGTTATCTTGGGTTAATCTCAATACTTGGCAAAGAGATTTATTTTACTATGTTTTCACGAATATCTCTTTTGGCATATACTTGATAAGAGATTAATTCATTTATTTGTCATCTTATGCTCTTATCCTTTAGTGTTAGTGACTTAAGATTAAATGAGCACATTTATCTTGTTAATGGCCTACCTCATTAACCTTAATTAGTTATGTAGCTTGCTTATTTATGATATATTGTTAAGCTATATAATTTGGTTCACTTTCACTCATCTAGCTATTGTTTTTCTTTTCAATCTATATATGATATGCTAGTTTACATAAACAAGATTTGTGATTCTTCTAAATGTAATTTGTATCCTATTTTAGATACATATGTTTGTTCTCTAAAACTAGTTTTACAAATTCTTGATTGGATCTTGTTTCTCTTGGAGGTTTGTGATTCCTTTCTTTAAATCTCCTTCCATATTAGTCATTAGCAAGTATCTCTTAAATTTCTCTTATTTTGAGTCATAATTTCATCATATTATTATTTACATCTCTTTTTGATTGAATTTATAATTATTTAAATGAGATTAACTCTTTTCCATATTTTTCATTGATTTGTGAGATTTATATATATATATAATTGTGATTTTCTCTTGATGAGATTCATTGGATCATATTTATATTCATTTGCTTTCTTTATGAATGATCATAATGATTAAGTAGTCCTAAACTATCTAATTTTGTATATGTCAAGTTAATTTACTACTCTACTTCGACTACTCATGGATTATCACATAGTGTCTTTGCTATTTGAATTTTATTGGCTTTTCATTTAGATATAGCAAAGATTAGAAATTACCCGGTTGATGGGTACATATGTGATAAAACATGCATAGTCCATACAAAGCATTAAATTGATTGATTCTTTCCTAATTAGATAATCATGGACATGACATTTGTGTTTTATTTTTACTTTATTTTTGTGCTATATTTGTCTATCATCATGATTGCCCTTAATTGACTTTATTCTTTTTCATGATGACATTTTCTCAAAAGATAACATACAATGATCTATCATTTTTAAATATGAGATCCTTCTATATAGACTTATGTATGCCATCTTTCGATTATATGTGCTTAATTGGAATATTTTTCTAATTTTTCATCTTTAGCGGCTATTAATTGGATATCTCTTCTTGACTAAAGATGATATATTCGTCTTTTGACGATATTGTAGCCTTATATGCATCGAGCAAGGGGAAGAAATCCATAGTTTTTTTACCCATAGATCTTGTAGTTATCTATTTTATGCTATAATTACTTTGGAACTGGATATGCATATTTTGAGGGGGAGCAAATAAACTGGTCCTATTTATTTATACCCTTTAATATGTCGTATACCTAGTTCATCATGGACCATATTTCTTCAATTTTATATCCTATTATTGTGGTCATGATATTTTTATTTGTGAAGGATTTATGAGAGTGTATGCAAGTGTCTTTATTATTTATCTCTCTCTTTTATATGGATTAGATAAGTCATCTTATTAATATTAACTTTCATATATTACCTTGATGACTATTGTGCTTTCATTTTGGCTTTTCTTATTTGCTTAAATTATTTGGCTTTTCTTAATGAGGACTTACCCAAAATTCATGTATATTAACATTGGTAATACTTTGAGGGGGAGCATTCAAATCGACTGAATTTCTCTTTCTCAAGTATTTTTCTCCTTTACCTTCATGTTTATCTAAAAGGGTATTTATATAGCATGATAAGGTAATTGAGTTCAAATGCATGAACTTGGGTAAGCATATAAATTTTTGTAAATAATGAGATTATTCTATATCAATTGCTATATTTTACATTGATCATTCCTTTATTTTGTTCCACTATTTATTTGTGGACAATTGTGACGGTTAATGGCTTCGGTGATCAATGTTTCAAGTTTACATCTTTTTAATTGGTATCAAGTTTCTTTTTTTTAATATCGCAATTGGTATTTTTTAATATCAATTAATTTGCAATTATCTAATCCTCATGGACTTTTGATTGAAATCCTTTATTTCAATTGGTATATTGCTTCCTTCCAAAACTAGAGTTTAATTCATATAATATTATGTTTTGGAGTTTCTTTCTTGGATTTAAACTATTTATTGAGTATTTTTAATTTTATTTGTTTTACCAACTATATTGTGTTTTGACATGCTTCTTTTAAAATTTGATGTTCTACATTGGTAATGTAGCTTTGTAAACTTGTCATTACACCCTTCTCCTATTGTTTTTCATTAGTATATCTTGATCATGATTGTCTACGACTTTTCCATGCTCTGATTTCTATGCTTGAGATTGATCTTCATTTTTATCTCTTAGTACGTAGGAGCCTATTTTTGATCATGTCAAAGGGGGAGAAGTAAGCTTAAGTATGTGCTTCAATGTTTGTAATAAGGGGTAGAAGTATTTTAAGTAACATGCTATTAGTGGTATATCCATATATCTGCTTTATACATTAGTGATACATACATCTATTATGCCCATACTAAACTTAACCGATTTGCCATAATAAAAAATGGGAAGATTGTTGGTCCAATGATTGTATCATATTTTTGAATATGGTTAATTTGTTAAGTTTAGCATTTCATTATCACTAATCTCCATACTATCACTATAGCATTTCTACTTATAATTATACCTTTGGTGATATGTGCTTATTGTGTTACATATTAGAGATATGAGTTTTCACTTATATATATCTTAAATTTAATTGAGCTTCCAAAATCAGAACTATGTTTTGATTATGGTTATTCAATTAAGTTTAACATTATGATATCACTAATTTTTATGCTATCACTATAGCATTGATACTTAAACTTTGCATAGTCCTAATGTGCTTTATCGAATCATACTTTCTACATGTATATTGCTTTGTTCGCCTAACATGTATTTGCAGAAAAGCAATTAGCAAGATCAAATGTAGACATATGCAATAAAGAAATTATGGTGGGCCAAAGACGATGGTATTCCACAAAGATTTCTCTGAACCGTCCGACGACATCTTCGGAGCCACGTACCGGGGGTTCTGCTGTCCGGTCAGCGTACGGGGGTCGAGGGGGCAGCGCCCCCCGTCGGGGGTTCGGGGGAGAAGCCTCCGAAAGGTATTCAGTTTTTACAAACTGGATATCTTTGGACAGCTGCCGTCAAGGAAAAAGACAATACCTATCAAAGGAAGAAGCCAAGCCATGCCATCATCATTTCAAGACTCTGAAGAAGACTGCACCTGCCTAAGTATATCTGGAGTCTGTAATGAGTCTTAGGAATAATTGTAAACACAAGATATGGATGGCAAAGTCGAAAGCTAGGGTAGAAATTAGCCCAGGATCATTTTCGGATACAAATCGGCATACCGACGGTATACCGGTCTATACCGACGGTATACCGATTTTGTTCACAGAAAGTTTTCTGCCAACAAAATCGGCATACCGACGGTATACCGGTTCATACCGACGGTATACCGGTTCAGTAACGTTGAAATTCCAGTGGTCGGATTTTGAGCATTTAATGATCCCAACGGCTATATTTTTAGCCGTTGCAATTCCAGACCGGCATACCGATGGTATACCGGTCCATACCGACGGTATACCGATCGCTGTCTGAAAAGTTGCCTTTGAGCTCTTTTCAATGCTTTGGTTATAAATAGCCTTGAACCCCTTCATTCAAGGTTGATGCTTTGAGCCTCAAATTTTCTAAACCACCAAAGCCTATCCACAAACAACTCTACAAAGCTTTCATTTTCCATCCACAAATTGTGTTAGAGTTATTGAGTTGAAAAGTGAGATCTTCATCTTGTTGTATAAGGAGATCAAAACCGATTGTGAAAGGTTAAAGTTGGAGAGTCTTCGTATCCAAACTCTTGGTTGAAGTTGGAGAGTCTTCGTATCCAAACTCTCGGTTGAAATCGGAGAGGCCTTCAGACTAAAGCTCTCCTGTAAGAAGTTGGCGAGTTCTTCAGATCCAAACTCGTATGTAACTATTTACTCAAATAGTGGATTAAATTCGGAGAGAGTTCCGGGCCTGGATTGCCTCTAGGGAGGATACCCGGATACATCGGGTGTCAGTATTGTTTTGCTTATTCTCTTGCACTTATATTTTTAAATTGTCAATTAGCTTGTGCTAAGTGTTTGATTAGTTAGCTTGATCCTATTCAGCCTCCCTCTAGGGTTACTACAGTACCTACTATTGCAAAGAACCTGATCTCTGGAGGCCTACTCTGTAACGCATGCCTAAGGATGGACATCAATGCTGGCCAGATGGTGATGTCCATAAAGGGAACATACTTCGGAAAAGTGTTTTATATCGAAGGAATGTTTAAAATTTAGCTTGTAAATCAGTCCAATGTTATAAATGCAATCACTCATTCTGGTTATACGCTTGAGTTGTGGCATAATAGACTAGGACATGTTCATTGTAAAAGAATAAACAAAATATTTAGTTTGGGACTTATCTCCAAATGTGGGGATAAGATAGGGAAAAGTGAAGTATGTGCTCAGAAGAAGATCACAAGAAAACCCTTAATTCCTGGGGTTAATCGGAGCACAGATCTTCTGGAGTTAGTACGCTCCGATATCTGTGACTTCAAACAATTGTCTACAAAGGCCGGGATGAAGTATTTTATAACCTTCATCGATGATTTCTCAAAGTATGCGTTCGTCTACCTGCTGAAGGCTAAAGACGAAGCGTTTGAAAATTTTAAATAGTTCAGGGCCGAGGCTGAATGGAAAAATGGATGACAACTCAAGAGAATAAGAAGTGATCGAGGCAGAGAGTATTGGTTCATGAATTTGCATCATTCTGCAAAGAACATGAAATCATCAACGAGACTACTGCTGTGTATTCTCCTCAATCTAACGGAGTAGCAGAAATAAAGAACAGAACATTGACAGAAATGATAAACTCAATGTTGTTAAATACGGGTCTTCCAAAATGCTACTGGAGAGAAGCTGCACTGACGACCACTTTTATTCTAAATAGCGTTTTGTATGTAACTTCAGACGTTACTCCTCATGAACTCTGGTTCAAAGTCATACCTAACTTGAATGTCATTCAAGTGTGGGGGTGTATAAGTATATGTGAAGCTTCCAGATCTGAAGATTCAGAAGCTCGGAAGAAGGCCTACGAAGACGATCTTCTTGGGTTATGCCGAGAAGAATTATGCTCAAAGATTTCTTGATTTTGAATCAAATCATATCATTGAATCTCATGATGCAGAATATTTTGAAGACAATTTTGCAAGGCACAAGAAATTGTTCTTGCGGATGTTCCGGAGAACAATAAGGGTGCACAGGAAACTGAAGTTTTCAATAAAAAAGTGATCCAAGGAGAAGTTGTTGTTAGTTATAACTCTTTCATAGTATAATGGTTTAATAGCTTGTATTAGAACTTATTCTTAGGTATGGTAGTCTAGTTGACATTAGACTAGTAACTAAAGAACAGATGGCAACTCTAGAGGGGGGTGAATAGAGTTTATAACAATAATATCCAATTAAAAAATTAAACTCTTTCACAAACAGAAAGTAATCAGAGTAAATGCGAAAATAATAAGAAGCGAGAAAGCATACGCAAATACAGCCAATTTTTAACCCGGTTTCCCTCGTGGAGGACTAGTCCAGGCCTGAGAACTCTAGCTCAGGATTAAATCCACTATTTGTGAAATAGTAGTTACACCCTGTGCTTTTTCTTCAGAAGAGCACGTCAACTTCTTACAGAGATCGCAGTGACGATGCTTGAAATTTTCCAAGCGACTTCTTGAACTCTTGCACAAACTCCTAACTGAAAAGTACTGAGCACTTGAGGCTTAGGGAGCTTGTGGCTAGTAGATTAAGAAGGGTATGGCTTGTATAGGGTTTTAGAGAGAAGAGAAGAGAAGATTGGATGATTGAAAATGAGAGAATTTATGGCCTATTTATAGGATACCAGGTAGGCAGAATTCGGCCAGAATTTTGGGTCAAATATTCAAAAATTTGGCCGTTGGACAACTTGCATCCAGCCAACCCTAAAAATTAGGGTCCTAATTTTTAGGAGGCAGAGTTCGGCCCGAACTCTGTCTCCAGAGCACAGAATGGGTCAATGGGCCAATGGGTTACTTGGATGTTTGGTGGGACTTTTGGTTTGAGGTATAGGTATAGTCTAAGTCTCAAAATGCTCAGCACAGCTCAGTTTACATAAGTCTAGACTCAATAAAAATGTAAAATACAGACTCAAACTATGAAGCATAGCAGGTGCAAGCTGTCGTCTGGCTTGTACTGAATTCAGTCTTCATGTGTCGTATTGACATATTACAAGTATCATGTTTGTCAATTGTATCAATATTTGGTTGACTGTGATTTTGTGTCAATAATCTCCCCCATATTGATAATTGACAAAATGATATTTGTATATTCAATATTCATACCTGGACACATTAAAAAGCAATAGCGTAGCTCCCCCGTAATTAGTGCAGGGCTAGCAATAGCTCCCCCGTAAATATTGCTTTGAATCTTGTTGGCCTGATAAAAACATTCTTCCCCAAAGCACATATACAGATACACAAAAATATAGAATATACCAAAATTTCTTCCCCTTTTGGCATTTATCAAACAACCAGAAATAATGATTGGCAAGCACACCAAAAAATAATAAAGATAAACTGCATAAACTGATAAACGACATAATTAAATGCCTCCAAGAGTCACATAGAGAAATAAGTCTACTACAACCAAAGTGCAGAAGAGAAACTACATCAACCAAAATCCAAAATGCATAAAATAAAAACATAAACTACGATCCTCAGTTGCAGCAGCAAGTAGAAATCCATATCCATCATCGAGCTCGTGAAGGCCCAGCGTTGTCGGATGGATCAGTGAAGGAACGACATGGGTCCACGAAGGCCGCATCCGGATCCAAGTAGCGGATAACCCAAGGGTTATCGATACGATATCCATCGCGAGCAGGGTCCCGCTCCATAGGAATAGGCATAGAAGGATGCCGGGACATGGAGTACCGAATGTCGTGTAGTGAGTTGCTGATGGCACTCATCTACAGCGTGGTACGGTAGTCAAGCTGAGTCCAGCGATCATCCTCTAAAGTGAATCGATCGCGTAGCATGGTCTGGAGTGACTCAAGAGTGGCAGGAGGAGGAGGCGCATCCTGTCCAAGAGGAGGTGCATCAGGCTCATCATCAGAGTGCTCAGACACAACAGGTGAGCCAACGGCTGCCTGAAGCCGTCGTGCCTTAGAGAGGAAGGCAGGGGCATGCAGGAACTGGCACTCATCAAGAGGTACACGAAAGGCACGAAAGAGCATAGGAAAAAAAGAGCATAAACCAAGGATCTTGGTTTCTTCCTAGAACTAATCATCGAGTCCATCATGGTACGTGGAAGATTAAATGGAAAATGAAAGTGGAGGTGATACAAAGCAGAGATTTCAAAGTATGTAACCTCATCGGTCGATCCCGCTTTGGGTAGAATCGTGTTAAAGATAATCCGATGAAGTTCATAAAAATAAGGATTAAGAAACTTAGCGAAAAGCTTGCGAGGACGTGTTTTAGGGGTACACAAGTCGTCCTTAAAGCTTTCGAGGGAAGACCCATCGGGAAATTGAAACTTACGAGCTTCAACAAGTTTTTCCTATGAGTTTGGCTCCGGAAGTTCAAGGTGTTCGGCCAAGTCAAAATCATCAAAAGAGATATAAATGCCCGCAACTCGTGAAAATATATGTGTATTATCATGATTTAGGTTGCAATAAAACATTTGTATAGCATTGAGATATATAAACGAGTTGGTGGTGACGAGTTCATCAAGACAAATGTCACGCCCCGCTCCCGTAGGAGCGATCGTCCTCGCTAAGGCGTGATGCCGCACGAGCCTAGATTGCGCTCGTGCAAGGCGGGTTCCATAACGGCCAATTTTAGCGGCTGCGACGGGGTCATCGCACAGAAGTCCCATGCAGAGACATTGAATAATAGCAGCGGAATTTGAAGCAAAACACAAGTCATTCAAAAGAAGCTCTTTATTGATATTGAAACATAGATTACAATGGGGCACAAAGCCAAGATTACAAGTCTCCCAAGCTCACTCAAGCTCACTCATCTCACATTACAAGTCACTCAGCTCTCTCTCTCATCTCTCAATTACAAGTCTTGATCCAGCGGAAGCTTCGGAAGACGATGTCCATACATTATGTCCCGTATAAGTCTTTTCTCCATGCGGTCGTGCGCTTCGAATCGTCAACGCATCCAAGCAAGCTCCGTGCCACGAGTTTCTACCTGTGCCTGCACATGTAAACTATGTGGGTGTCAGTACTCAACTGTACTGGTGGAATGAGCTCCTCGCCCACCCATACAAAACCAACACGTTTACTTTACTTTGTGTAACATAGTCCCCTTTTATATTATCTTTCTACTCTTGCCTTAGGATCAGTTTTATGACCGACGCCTTGTCTATTTGTGTTTTTAGACCATCCCGTGCTTGCAACAATAATGTCGACTCAAACAATGTTAACCTATCAAGTCGGGCTTACCTTTCGGCCAAAATCAGAGACGCAACTACGAGATGAGGCTCCATTCTCGTGTGACCGTGCTACAAATCCTTTGTGCCGTGCCTCGCAACTACGTGTGACTCAACCATATCGCCGCCTCGCGGCCCTTTGCTACCAAATTATCAACTGACCCAATCAAGACTTGTGGGTTAAGTGTCACTCGACCAACTTTGCCTTACGTCCTTTCCTGACTTAGACTCAGGACAACTCACATCCAAACTATGCAACTTATATGCTGACAACATTAGACTCGACGCCCCATCTCGTGCCGAAGCACGTCGCCTATATTGATGCCATATCTTAGGACCAAATATTATATTCCAACTGTACACACATTCAACAACTCAACTCAATCCAAAGGCACACACACGGATTGGTGCCATGCCGCTCATCTATATGATTTGGTCAATGACTCCCAGAGCCATCCTGGACTCCTTTAGCTTGTTAGACGGCCGCCCTTGCCAGGTGGATAGCTAGCCCCGCTGGCAAGCCTCTGTGCTAACTTGTACGGTCATCCAGCACGTGCTAATGCTGCTTCTCAAGAACCGGTCCCCTTCCGTCGGGCTACCGTTCGAGGAAACACTACCTTGTCGACAAGTTGTCCATGACCATGCAAGACTCGACTCAACTGACGTCTCACACAGTCATTCCACCTCTAGTGTTATCATCTCTTTCAGGGCCAAGTTCAATACTTCTTACATCTGAGATCTTGCCTCGACGATCCGTAGTCGCGAGCATTCTTCTTTCTTGCCCTATCATTTTACTCAACTCAAGAACAAATATTCACAACACTTTCCAAACTCAATGAATTAACCGTGGCCCGTGATTGAAAACACTAAGTCCGTGATATCGTGCCTTAAACCAACTTG
Source organism: Iris pallida (assembly GCA_029216955.1). Lineage (NCBI taxonomy): Eukaryota > Viridiplantae > Streptophyta > Magnoliopsida > Asparagales > Iridaceae > Iris > Iris pallida. Next base: position 1,198,895 of record JANAVB010013000.1, on the reverse strand, counting down.
AACTCTACGCGACGCCACCATCCAAGACATACTCTATATGACGGGCTTGAAACCGTAAGACTAAGTTGTCATACCCAGCCGTAGAACGCGTAGGACCGTGCTTGGAATGACTTAGGTCGACCACCGTCACTTTGCCTAACTTCACCAAGCCTACAACTTAACTCAAAGGACGAGCAAAGGCTATGCCAAGCCTTGCATCATGGAAGCGTGCATGTTTTATCGAGCATTTACGCGGGCGACGCCTATGACTTAGACTACGTTCATACTTTGCCTACTCAACCAACTTTTCTTCTCCCAAGCCACGGGACGAAGGATCAAGTGTCATTTTCAAAGCACGCCGTGCACCAACTCTAAGCCGACCATTGGACCTTTCCATATTCTAACTCATTTCGACCCGTCGAGATTATTCCCTTAGCTATGTGGATTCATCTATTTTATTATTAAGCCTACTTGTGCAAGTTGAAAACATGCGTATTATTATGTGAAGGCAAAGATGAGGCAAGTTCACCGAAACTACCCCACCTGAGCGAGTGGTCGCCTCGACCGAGCGATATCTCCGAGTAGCCGTTGCAAGGCTAAGTCCAAACGCCGTCGGCGTTTCGATTCCTCCGATTGGCTGAGCGGGATGGGGCACTACAACATACACCACTCAGAAAAAGTTTCGTCTTCGAAACTAACTGAGTACTTACTTATTTACTTATCACTTTACTCGACATTCAAGAACTCTCGCACACACTATGCCTATGCGTTTCCTCAATCCGAGCCACTCTCGCACTATCCTCAATCCTTTCTTCAAAACTCAATCTCAAAATCCTCGACACTTTCTCGTTCCTCAAGTCTCACTTGATTCAACGTATCACTTAGTATGGATCGTGCACATATCTTAAGCGACCCCAAAATACATGCATTTCAACCAAGCCTCGTGATAGAGAATCCACCACCACCACTCGAGTCGGATCGTGCACATATTCGGGCGCCCATGATATACGTGCATTTCAACCAAAACTCGCGAGTGGTGCCTCCGTAACTCCTATCGCTTCGCGCTCGGACGTCTGCATAACCGCTAGGCTATGTCTTTTGGCTAAGGTTATTCGTCAGCATTGGAATCATAGTTCCCAAACAACAATATCAACACTGACCCCATCCTAAGGTCAAACCAAGTTGATGGTAGGGGTTTTCTACCCAAGCTCGCATCACTCCGATTTGTAAACATCGAGCATCAATTCCCTACGCTCATCCCAACATTCGTCGCACGGGGTCTAAGTCATTCAGCAAAGCCATCCTACGATAATTCAAATTCAACCAATACTCAACAAGAACTTATCGCTCGTTCATCAAGTCATTTTGTATAGACTATCCCTCGCACACGTTCGACATAATCCACCTATCAATCCTTCCAAGTTAAGCACGCTAAAACACGATTCATCTCTAAACCATAATTCATATTTCATATTTCCTAAGTCATTCATCCCAATTCACATATTCGATCACGAGGTCATCTGACTTAACAATATGTTGTGCCCCGATCTCACGCAAGTCAGATTATCCACGGTGGACACGAATCACCATGCACGCTCCCGCAAGATAATCATTCTCATCGGGACGTAACTCTTGTTTTATGTCTAGACTAATTCATTCTCGATGCGCGGATTGGACTTACTCCATCCTCAAGTTTATTCAATCATCAATCGCAAGTCCTACTAATCCTCGAATTCACCTTCGCGTCAAGCCAACAAGTCAAGACAATCAACATTGCCGCGTCCTGATTTTCCGAGTTCGATCATTTCGGCGACATGAATCACCATGTCAACGCTCACGCAAAACGATCGCCCCAAATCCGACGCAATGCATGTGCGAGGCTAGAGTTGCGCTCGCGCAAGACAAGATCGTCGACGTTGTGGTTATCCGCGTAACCATCAAAACACAATCATTTTCATCCAACATTCATCTCGATCAAAATCCTAAGCTTAACATCCAACCGAACAATAACACTTGCCCGATCGTCTTTCGCTGAGTCAGAGTAGCTCCGAGTTATTGCATATCGATCTTTGATACGCCTCAATACCATCGACAATATGCGTAACTTGACGATCTTCCTTTGTAACAAATTTTGAGTCGTACGAATGATGCTATCGTCCAACTGGATAATCTCTTCGACATTCAAATTTAAGTTCGATCATTATCACTCGAATCATTCACGACATCAATTTCCACAAACCAAATTCGTATCGTTCATCCGTTTATCTTAAGTCATCGACCAACATATTTCCTCAATTCGCATCATTACTTTATCAATCGATCGACATCCCAGAGGCTATCGCATACACCACTCAGGATGAAGTCATTCAACAAAACCTCAACTTATTATTCGAATCAAAATCGACTTCTTCAAATTTTCCGTTTGAACCATTCCTCTAATTCCAAGCACGCTCATCTATATCGCATCGACGTTATCGTCGCTCGATAGCACCCCTATCGATAGTCGACTCACTTTACTCAATCGAGTTCAACTCATTCTTGCTCGACACTATTCAATTCCCGTACTCGACTTTTCTAAGGTCGACGCAACTTTGGTGTATATGCCCAGCCCATCTTAGCCAACCGTGCTTACGCGAACCATATTTTTGTTTTGTTGTCAAAAACTGTTCTCTTACGTTTTGCAAAATAGATAGACTTATTGTATGGACATCCCATGGGACAATTGAGAGAGAGCGTACCAACGATTTCAACTTTGCGGAAGCAACAGAGTTTGTGGAAACATCGAAGTTAAAGAATTCAATCGATAGTCCAAAGACGTAAAGCCGTGCTCTGATACCATTATGTCACGCCCCGCTCCCGTAGGAGCGATCATCCTCGCTAAGGCGTGATGCCGCACGAGCCTAGATTGCGTTCGTGCAAGGCGGGTTCCATAACGGCCGATTTTAGCGGCTGCAACGGGGTCGTCGCACAGAAGTCCCATGCAGAGACATTGAATAATAGCAGCGGAATTTGAAGCAAAACACAAGTCATTCAAAAGAAGCTCTTTATTGATATTGAAACATAGATTACAATGGGGCACAAAGCCAAGATTACAAGTCTCTCAAGCTCACTCATCTCACATTACAAGTCACTCAGCTCTCTCTCTCATCTCTTAATTACAAGTCTTGATCCAGCGGAAGCTTCGGAAGGCGATGTCCATACATTATGTCCCGTATAAGTCTTTTCTCTATGCGGCCACGCGCTTCGAATCGTCAAGGAACTCCGTGCCTCGACGCATCCAAGCGAGCTCCGTGCCACGAGCTTCTACCTGTGCATGCACATGTAAACTATGTGGGTGTCAGTACTCTACTGTACCGGTGGAATGAGCTCCTCGCCCACCCATACAAAACCAACACGTTTACTTTACTTTGTGCAACATAGTCCCCTTTTATATTGTCGTTCTACTCTTGCCTTAGGATCAGTTTTATGACCGACGCCTTGCCTATTTGTGTCTTTAGACCATCCCGTGCTTGCAACAACAATGTCGACTCAAACAACGTTAACCTATCAAGTCATGCTTGCCTTTCGGCCAAAATTAGAGACGCAACTACGAGATGAGGCTCCATTCTCGTGTGACCGTGCTACAAATCCTTTGTGCCGTGCCTCGCAACTACGTGCGACTCAACCATATCGCCGCCTCGCGGCCCTTTGCTACCAAATTATCAACTGACCCAATCAAGACTTGTGGGTTAAGTGTCACTCGACCAACTTTGCCTTGCGGCCTTTCCTGACTTAGACTCAGGACACCTCACATCCAAACTATGCAACTTATATGCTGACAACATTAGACTCGACGCCCCATCTCGTGCCGAAGCACGTCGCCTATGTTGATGCCACATCTTAGGACCAAACATTATATTCCAACTGTACACACATTCAACAACTCAACTCAATCCAAAGGCACACACGCGGATTGCCGCCATGCCGACTCATCTATATGATTTGGTCACTGACTCCCAGAGCCATCCTGGACTCCTTTAGCTTGTTAGGCGGCCGTCCTTGACAGGTCGGTAGCTAGCCCCGCTGGCAAGCCTCTGCGCTAACTTGTGCGGTCATCCAGCACGTGCTAATGCTGCTTCTCAAGAACCGGTCCCCTTCCGTCGGGCTACCGTTCGAGGAAACTCTATCTTGTCGACAAGTTGTCCATGACCATACAAGACTCGACTCAACTGTCATCTCACACAGTCATTCCACCTCTAGTGTTATCATCTCTTTCAGGGCCAAGTTCAATACTTCTCACATCTGAGATCTTGCCTCGACGACCCGTAGTCGCGAGCATTCTTCTTTCTTGCCCTATCATTTTACTCAACTCAAGAACAAATATTCACAACACTTTCCAAACTCAATGAATCAACCGTGGCCCGTGCTTGAAAATACTAAGTCCGTGATATCGTGCCTTAAACCAACTTGAACTCTACGCGACGCCACCACCCAAGACATACTCTATATGACGGGCTTGAAACCGTAAGACTAAGTTGTCATACCCAGCCGTAGAACTCGTAGGACCGTGCTTGGAATGACTTAGGTCGACCACCGTCACTTTGTCTAACTTCACCAAGCCTACAACTTAACTCAAAGGACGAGCAAAGGATATGCCAAGCCTTGCATCATGGAAGCGTGCATGTTTTATCAAGCATTTATGCGGGCGACGCCTATGACTTAGGCTACGTTCATACTTCGCCTACTCAACCAACTTTCCTTCTCCCAAGCCACGGGACGAAGGATCGAGTGTCATTTTCAAAGCACGTCGTGCACCAACTCTAAGTCGACCGTTGGACCTTTCCATATTCTAACTTATTTCGACCCGTCTGGATTATTCCCTTAGCTATGAGGATTCATCTCTTTTATTATTAAGCCTACTTGTGCAAGTTGAAAACATGCGTATTATTATGTGAAGGCAAAGATGAGGTAAGTTCACCGAAACTACCCCACCTGAGCGAGCGGTCGCCTCGACCGAGCGATGTCTCCGAGTAGCCGTTGCAAGGCTAAGTCCGAACGCCGTCGGCATTTCGATTCCTCCGATTGGCTGAGCGGGACGGGGCACTACATCATACACCACTCAGAAAAAGTTTCGTCCTCGAAACTAACTGAGTACTTATTTACTTATCACTTTACTCGACATTCAAGAACTCTCGCACATACTACGCCTATGCGTTTCCTCAATCCGAGCCACTCTCGCACTATCCTCAATCCTTTCTTCAAAACTCAATCTCAAAATCCTCGACACTTTCCCGTTCCTTAAGTCTCACTTGATTCAATATATCACTTAGTATAGATCGTGCACATATCTTAGGCGTCCCCAAAATACATGCATTTCAACCAAGCCTCGTGATAGAGAATCCACCACCACCACTCGAGTCGAATCTTGCACATATTCGGCCGCCCATGATATACGTACATGTCAACCGAAACTCGTGAGTGGTGCCTCCGTAACTCCTATCGCTTCGCGCTCGGACGTATGCCTAACCGCTAGGCTATGTCTTTTGGCTAAGGTTATTCGTCAGCATTGGAATCATAGTTCCCAAACAACAATATCAACACTGACCCCATCCTAAGGTCAAACCAAGTTGATGGTACGGGTTTTCTACCCAAGCTCGCATCACTCCGATTTCTAAACATCGAGCATCGATTCCCTACGCACATCCCAACATTCGTCGCACGGGGTCTAAGTTATTCAGCAAAGCCATCCTACGATAATTCAAATTCAACCAATACTCAACAAAAACATATCGCTCGTTCATCAAGACATTTTGTATAGTCTATCCCTCGCACACGTTCGACATAATCCACCTATCAATCCTTCCAAGTTAAGCACGCTAAGACACGATTCATCTTTAAACCATAATTCACATTTCATATTTCCTAAGTCATTCATCCCAATTCACGTATTCATCTTTAAACCATAATTCACATTTTGTATAGTGCGACAGAATTCTGCTTCTTGCTAAACCAAGAGACTAGAGCCTTTCCTAATAAATAACACGTACCGTTTGTACTTTTACGGTCGACCTTGTATCCGGTAAAATCAGCATCAGAGTAACCAATGAGGTCAAATGCTATTGATTTGGGATACCATAGGCCCACTGTAACCGTACCCTTAAGGTATCGAAAGATACGCTTAACAGCGGTCATGTGTAATTCCTTAGGATTAGCTTGATATCTAGCACACAAGCAAATGCTAAACATAATATTAGGGCGACTAGCAGTTAAATAAAGTAGACTGTCTATCATACCTCGATACTTACGTTGATCCACAGGTTTGCCGCTTTCATCTGGTTCTAGTTTAGTTGTAGTAGCCATTGGAGTGCTGATTGGTTTGACGTTGTCAAGGTCGAATTTTTTCAGCATGTCCTTTGTATACTTTGACTGACAGATGAAAGTTCCATTTGATGTTTGTTTGACTTGCAGTCCAAGAAAGTAGTTGAGCTCCCCCATCATGCTCATCTCAAACTCGGTCTGCATACACTTGGCAAAATCTTGACAGAGAGTTTCATCAGTAGAACCAAATATAATATCATCAATGTATATTTGCACTAAGAGAATAGTGTCTTTGAAAGATTTTATGAAAAGTGTGGTGTCAATTTTCCCTTTTGAAAAACCTTTTTCAAGCAAGAAATTGCTTAGCCGTTCATACCAAGCTCAAGGGGCTTGTTTGAGGCCATATAGCCCTTTCTTCAGCTTGAAAACATGGTCGAGAAATTTATGATTTTCAAAACCAGGGGTTATTTTACATAAACTTTCTCCTTAATAAATCCATTCAAGAAAGCACTTTTAACATCCATTTGAAACAATTTAAAATTTTGAAAATTAGCAAATACGCAAAGCATCCGAATGGATTCCAATCTCGCAACAGGAGCATATGTCTCATCGTAGTCGATACCTTCCTCTTGGTTGTATCCTTGAGCTACTAGACGAGCTTTGTTGCGTGTAACTGAACCATCTTCATTTACTTTGTTTCGAAAAACCCATTTAGTACCAATAATCGAGTGATTTACCGGTCTAGGAACAAGTTCCCAAACTTGGATCCTCTCGAATTGGTTGAGTTCTTCTTGTATGACAGAAATCCAAAATTCATCATTAAAAGCTTCTACAATGTTTTTTGCCTCAATTTGTGAAATGAAGGCAGTACTAGCAATGGAGTCTCTTAATGATGATCTAGTAGTTACTCCGCGTGAAACCTCACCTATTACCAAATTTTTTGGATGTAACGGCTTGAAAGAGAATTTCTTTGGCAAGCCCTCCAGAGAATTAGTTTTGGTGGTGGTATTCATTGGAGTAGAAGTTGATGGCTCAACATCATCATCAAGAGTAGCTGCTGCACTGTTATCCTCATCAAAAGTCACATTGGTAGACTCTTCCACAATTAATGAGCGTTTGTTAAACACTCTATATCCCTTGCTCTTGGCAGCATAGCCAAGAAAAATACCATTGTCAGCTTTGGCATCAAATTTGCCTAAGTTGTCTTTGGTGTTAAGGATAAAACATCTACAACCAAAGACTCTAAAATAAGAAACATTTGGGGTTCTTCCAAACCAAAGCTCATAGGGTGTTTTCTTCGTAAAAGGACGAATAAGCAACCTATTTAAAATATGGCATGCTGTACTGACAGCTTCAGCCCAAAAATATTCTGGAAGTGAAAACTTATTCAACATGACTCTAGCCATACCTCCAAGAGTCCTATTCTTCCGCTCCACAACACTATTTTGTTGAGGAGTTCTTGGACAAGAAAACTCATGATCAAAACCATTGGAATCACAAAACTTTTCAAAATCAGTATTTTTGAATTCGCCTCTATGATCACTTCGGATTCGAGTAATCATGTAGCCTTTTTTGTTTTGAACTTTCTTAACAAAAATCTTGAAAACTGAAATAGCATCACTTTTATTTGTAAGAAAGAAAACCCAAGTAAATCTAGAAAAGTCATCAACTATAACAAAAGCGTAGAGTTTTTCACCAAGACTGGCTACTCTATTAGGGCCAAATAAATCCATATGAAGTAATTGTAAGGGTCTAGTAGTACTTACAGAGTTTATGGAATGAAATGAGGACTTGGTTGCCTTATTCAATTCACATTCGGCACATACCGTGTCCTTTTTGAATGTGATGTCGGGTAAGCCTCTAACTAGCTACTTAGTCGATAGCCTGGATATAGTATCGATATTGGCATGACCAAGACGCTGGTGCCACAGTAATCTTGTTGGCCCATTGGTCATATGGTCAAACTGATTTTAATAATTGATCAAACTCTGTCTCGATATATGAAACTAGTCAGGATATCTCGAACCCTTGGACATGATCAAGAACATCTATCTACACAGTTCAAGACCGAAGCGATGTTTGCCTGTTCGAGTCTGTAATTCCTTGAGCAATGTATTTTTTATTTTATTGAGTCTAGGAATACGTTGTACACCGAGTCGTACTGGCAAATAGGCTATTCCAAAATGATTTCAAAATATTTTTGAAATGTCCTTAGTTTTGAAAAACATTCGTATTTTCAAAAGCTCCAAAAACTAATTTTAAAACCCTAACATAACCCTGACAGAACTCGGCCAGAGTTCGGTTAGTGGCCGTTTTGATTTTTGAATTCTTCTGAACTTGGTCCTCCTGCAGTTGCGGATTTGACCGAGATTTTCTCATAGAGTTCTGCCCGAATTCTGCCCAAATTCTGCCAGAATTATGTCTTTGGAACTCCTATAAATAAAAAAGGATTTCGATCATTTTAACTCACTCATTCACTTTCAATCTTCTCTCTTCTAAAAAGCTTTCAGTCATCCAAAGAGTTTTCTCGAGCTTTAATTTTCAGATCCCAAGCCAATTACAATCCTCTAGTCGATTTGCCAGTGCGGTGCGGTCTAGAAGTTTCTGAGTGATTGTAATCAGAAGGCTTGATAGAAGAATACCTTTTCACAATTGAAGTTGGACGAGTTCTTCGTATCAAAGCTCGCGTTGTAGAAGTTGCAAGGACTTCGTAAGAAAACTTGCGGTTTTGCCAATAGTAGATTCAACTGGTAGCAAGAGTTCTACCGACTGGACTAGTCCTCAATAGAGGAAAACCAGTATACATCGCTGTCTTTGCGTTTGCTTTCTTATCGCTGCCTTTACATTATTTAGTTGTGATTATTATTCTGTGATCTTGCTGCTAACATTTTTTAATTAGCATTATTCCGCTGCCAACTCTATTCACCCCCCTCTAGAGTATTGTGCTTTACGATTTCGTTCCTACAATTGGTATCAGAGCGGGTGTTACAGGTAAAGCAAGGTAACATTGCAATTATTTATTCATTTAACTAATTGTTATATAGATCACAGCACAACACATGGCAACTGTGAAATTCACAAGTGAAGGCCAGGCCACAAACAGACCTCCACTGTTTAATGGTACGAATTATACCTATTAGAAAACACGGATGAGTTTCTTCTTGAAATCACTTGACTTTGATTTATGGTCTATTGTTATTGATGGCTATCAAAAGCCACCTCGTATAAATGTTGATGGAGTTTCAGTTGAAAAACCCCATAACAGATATACAGAGGAGGAGAAAAAAAAGGCCAGTCTTGACGCACGTGCTATTAACGCTTTATTTTGTGCTTTAGACAGAACTAAATTTAACAGGGTGTCTATCTGCACAACTGCTAATGAAGTGTGGAAGCTTCTTGAAGTCACACATGAAGGCACGACTCAAGTCAAAGAATAAAAGGTCAGCAGACTTACTCAAGAGTATGAGGTATTCAAGATGAAGCCCAACAAAACAGTTACTCAAATGTTCGAAAGATTCTTGGATATTATAAATCCTTTGTGTAAAACCTCTAAATTTTTACTAATTATTTTTTATTAATATTTGTACGGATTTAAAATTTTGTATTGTACGTCGCGTAGTCGTATTTTATGTCGCGTACGAAATTTTATTTTTGCTCGACGAGTGCGAATATGTGCGAGCGTACATATTTTAGAAAAATATTTTATTTATTATTTATAGTTTTAAAATAATATATGCAATAATTATTTTACTATCATTACCAAGTTGTTATTTTACTTACTAAAAGCCTTCATTTATACAATTATTAAGAATAATTAATATTTTATTGTATACTAGAAAAACATAATTATGAAAACATTATTTGTGCATACAAATATATTTGTAATTTTTTATTGGTTTATTTTAAATATTAAATGTAATTTTTGAAATTATTATTATTAGCATTTTTGGGAAATATATTTCGAAATTATAGTAGAGATTTAAATCATGATTTGAATCTATGGATTTATTTAAATAGTTAATATTTGAAATTTGATTTATTCCATTGATTTTAAACCAAGATTTTTAATTAGATTTAATTGGATTTGGATTTGGATTTAGATTTGATTGATTTAATTTAATAGATTTAATTATCTATTTTTGGGGTTTAAATTAAATCATAATCTTTATCTAATTGGGAATTCCCACATCCTATAAATAGGCAGGTACTCCTCCAACTTTTTGTTATTCATCCACAAAATTCCACAAAGTGTACGTGCCACGTGTCGGTGTCCATCTCTTCCGTGTCAGCCGTGACGGCCTCGGGTCCGACCCCGGGTGTCTTTCCAATAGGTCATTTTTTTTTACATATACAATTTCTCCCCTCCTTCGTGTCCAACATCCTGGACACAAATCCCCACAACATTCCCTTCGTGTCCTAACACCAGGACACGATACAAACAGTAATCCCTATTCCTAATCCTAATTCTAATTCTAGCCTGGACGCCGTCCCTGACGAATAGCGCCACCCTCAGCCTTTAGCCCCCACCATTACCAGCACCAACGTCGCCGTTCGTCGCCGTCTCCTCCGAACTCCTCGACACCCAAACTCGATACCTCACTGACACCACCACCTCCGACAACCAGCAAACCCACGCCAGCCATAGCCCCGTCCCCGTTCGACCACCATTGTCACCTGACCCCAACAAAACCAAACAGCCACTGCCACCACGGCCGGCCACCACTGCGACCGTCCGCAGCCACCAAAACCTAAAAACCCCAAAAATTGAAACAGAACCACCACCGCCTTACCTGTCGTCCGCCGCAGCCTCGCCTCCGCTCGTGCACCCGCGTGTCCGACGAACCTCCGTCGCCGTGGACGCGCCTCCAGCCGCATCCCCGCGAGCCGCCCGTCGTAGCCCTCCTCCTCCGGCCGCGGCGTGCCCTAGCCGTCGAACCCCTCTCCGACCTAACCGCTATCTCGCCGCCGCTTCCATCGACTAGATCGCCGCGCCCGACCACCGATCCGCCGACCGTCGGCATCCACCACGTCGATCGCCCCCTCGACCTTTCCCCTTTCTCCATCAAGCGCCACCCCGAGTCAGCAGTGGCCACCTCCGTGAGTCCCCCTCCGTCTCGACCGGGTGGCCGCCATGGTTGAGCTCTCCGCCCTCTTCCGGCGCCACCGCCCGCGCATGTGAGCGCCACCGCCCGCGCGTGTGAGCGCCAGGCGCCGTGCCACCTCCCGCTCACCGCCTCCTCCCTTCGGCCGGCGAGATCTCCGCCTCCCTTTCACTCCTCTCGCTCTCCCCTCTCGATCTATTGCTCTCTCTCTCCCCTTTCTAATTTTCTCTTTCTTAAATGTGATGTGTTCTCCTCGGGAGAACCATAGGACTGGTACTGTGGTTGTGTAATTTTCTAATTTACTCTTTCTCTATTGCTCTCTCTCTCCCAGTCTTTTTTTCCTCTTCCGCCAAGGAAATGAAACGCATAGCAACAGCTGTCGTTTCGTTTCTTTTATACTTATTATTTTATTATTATTATTATTTTAGTATAAATACTTAAGTTAGGATTAGTGTATTTATTAGTAATAATAATAATATTATTATTATTATCATTATTATTATTATTATTATCATTATTTCTGTTTTTTATATACTATTATTACTATTATTACTCTTACTTTTATTATTATTGATTTTCTCGAATGATACTATTATTATTTATTTTTAACTATACATTATAAATAACCATAATATATATATATATATTTTATCTTAAGGTATTTTGGATATGATTTTGATCAAATTAAAAAGGACAAACCGGGGGTTTGCTCTAAATATGGGTTACTAGTTTTTTTATATATTTATCAATAAATATATTTTATGTGTAAAAATATAGTTTCTCTACCAAAAATCAATTTTACGATATAGAGTTTTATTTTTGCCTATAAACGATTTTTATTTTTAAGTATGAATCTATATAAAATATTTTGGGGGTATTTTTACATACAGTTTGGTTAGCTTAAAGGTATTTTTATAAATTAAGGACTTGCCTGCTAGATTTTCAAACGTATTCTCTAAATTACTTTAACTAATAATTATTGTATTCAATTATTAGAAATAGTTTTTCTAAATCATATATAATATTTATCTATTATTTCTTTGATTTCTCTCATGTCCGTAACCGATCCTCTTATTCCCATTCTGTCACCAAATTCGTACCACCTTATGTCCACCCTAACTAAATTGACTCTTTTGGACCCGATGCACCGGTCTGTACCACCCAAAGAGGTTTTCTTGTGTAGTTGTTATACCGAAGTCGCAGTTCGTGCCACCATGATTATCGCAGCACACCAGGCGTACTACCAGGCAAGACACCTTGCCATTCGCTGTTTAATTATTTTAGCTCATATTTCATGTATTATTTATTTTTTTATGCAAAATAAACTGTGATACATGGCATAACTGTTAGAACTTACTGTTCATTTATATTTCCTGCTATGTATTATTTTTCTTACAAATTAAACCTAGATTTAAGGGACCACCTTGTGTGTTGCATTCATTGGCCTTGACACGTTGTAACACGAAGTTGTGTGTCGCATGTTGGACACAGAAGTGCATGATTGGCTGGCCACCAGTACGTACAAGCCGTGCGATAGGAATAACCGCTAATAGAAGTTGCATGCTAGTTTGACTTAGCGGTTATAGTGGTTTGTGTTGTGGATACAACACAGTAGGCATTGGGCGGGAAGGACAATTCCTTAGCGTATGGGCTTCGATGCAATTTTCTTGTGACCCGGACTCTCCGCTGGAGATACGGGGTTGATGACCCATGATTACTGATGGGGCCTCTGGTGCCCAAGAGGGGACTATGTCGATCCTATTTAGCCAGGGCCCATGCGTAGGAAGGATTGTTCTTAACTACATTTCACTTAGAACGGTAGGCTATCCTATCCGTTAGGTACGAGTACTCTTGGTTTGGGTACTTGTATCTGACCGTGGCATGGAACAATAACTTATCGCGGATTAGTTCGTCACATCTTGTCCTTGTTTGGTTGTAGGTGTGACTTACTACTTCGATGAGAAGGTATTGAACCTTGTTGGGGTCCGGATACCATATTGGATTCATGGCATAGAAAGATACGTCACCGTGAATTAGTTTACCATCTCCTGTCCTTGTTTGGTTGGAGGGATGGTACGCTCGTTCAGTAGGTGCGTATTGGACCATTTTATAATTCGATTGACTTATTTATTTGAGCAATATTTATTCAGTTTATATGGCATGATATTATTTGTCTTGTTACGTCCCTCTGAGGACCTGGTTATCTCCCCAGGTGTGTGCTATTGTCTTTCGCAGGTGCTCTAGCTCTAGCCGTGTTCATCGCCATTTCTTCGAGGATGATTGCATTTGGATCGTCTTCGTTTCGCTCGCCACTCATTTCCTTTTCCATATATTTTATTTTCTTATTTTGTTGGTAGTGGATTTGTCTCCGCCCAACATATTGTATTAAGACAAATTCATTATCTTTATATGATGTCTTTTATTCATTTATTCTGTGTGGATGAGATTAGTTATGGTTCTACTGCATTTTACAGCTTATGTATTTATACGAGGCTTCCATATATTAGAGAATAATCGTATGAATACAGCTGGCATGTCTACGTTCCTAGTCCTACGTATTTTGGGACTGGGGTGTTACATGTTTTTGTGGTAGCCCATGCAGGTCAAGATAAATTGTTTGGTTACTTTACCGTACCAAGCAAGCCTGCGTATAGGATTAGAAGTCTAGAATCTCATCCACATACTTGACCTCTTTCCTTGATTTTATCTACCGCTTGACTCATCGATTACATCTTGCTTGCTTCCTTCCATCCCTATTTTTATCTTTCCTTCGTTCTTGCTAGAGATTGACCCTACTAGTTAGTTGTCCCAAAACACCATTAGTTTAATTCTTTAAGTTGGATAGACTACCTTATGACCTAGCAACCCTTTTGACCTAGTGACCTATATTAGCAAGCTTATTTAGATCCTAGAATCTAGAGGACCTAACCCTTCTAGCCAACCAAGGACTTGGACAAGAAGACTATAGGACAACTGTATGACTTAGAATCATTCTACCTTCTTTTAATCTAAATCTCTCGTGCCTATGTTTTTACCACTTTGACTAATGTTGCAACTATAATCTAGTTTTGCAAACTCATCCATTTATCGAGTTTGTTCATGACTTATGCTATTGAGCGGCCGCTCACTAATATATTGTCTAATCAGAACCGGTGCATGATGGTCTGATCAACCGAGTGCACTTTGGTTCGCCTTTTTCATGTATCAATCTACGTGGACGGAATGTAGTTGAGCTTTCCCCTTAGAATTCCATCCACGACTGCCTTGACAATTCCTTTGAAATTATTCGATCGTCATTGAATCACGTATTTCGTATTCGATAACGCCTCCTTCGAACTCTAGATTGCTTTCGCCTTCACCTATTTAAGAAGGACGAATGCGCTGTACTTGAAGTTTCCCTAGCTATCCTATCTCTTGTGACCATTAACACTCAATGTGCCTATATCTTTGTCTTAACTACTCGTCCTTTTCCTCGACCCTAAATCCACAATCTTGACTTTCTAATCACTTGAATTTAAGAAGTGTTTACAATCGTCTCTTAATCATATCCTCAACCTAGACCACGACCATGTAAACTTCTTTAAACCCTTCTATCTACCGTTGTGTCCTCTCACCCCCTACTAATTCTTAATTTCGAGGACAAAATTCTTTTAAGTTGGGTAGGATGTAAAACCCCTAAATTTCTACTAATTATTTTTTTATTAATATTTGTACGGATTTAAAATTTTGTATTGTACGTCGCGTAGTCGTATTTTACGACGCGCACGAAATTTTATTTTGCTCGACGAGTGCGAATATGTGCGAGCGTACATATTTTAGAAAAATATTTTATTTATTATTTATAGTTTCAAAATAATATATAGAATAATTATTTTACTATCATTACCAAGTTGTTATTTTACTTACTAAAAGCCTTCATTTATACAATTATTAAGAATAATTAATATTTTATTGTATACTAGAAAAACATAATTATGAAAACATTATTTGTGCATACATATATATTTGTAATTTTTTATTAGTTTATTTTAAATATTAAATGTAATTTTCAAAATTATTATTATTAGCATTTTTGGAAAATATATTTCGAAATTATAGTAGAGATTTAAATCATGATTTGAATCTATGGATTTATTTAAATAGTTAATATTTGAAATTTGATTTATTCCATTGATTTTAAACCAAGATTTTTAATTAGATTTAATTGGATTTGGATTTGGATTTAGATTTGCTTGATTTAATTTAATAGATTTAATTATCTATTTTTGGGGTTTAAATTAAATCCTAATTTTTATCTAATTGGGAATTCCCACATCCTATAAATAGGCAGGTACTCCTCCAACTTTTCGTTATTCATCCACAAAATTCCACAAAGTGTACGTGCCTCGCGTCGTTGTCCATCTCTTCCGTGTCAGCCGTGACGGCCTCGGGTCCGACCCCGGGTGTCTTTCTAATAGGTTATTTTTTTTACATATACAATTTTTCCCCTCTTCGTGTCCAACACCCTGGACACAAATCCCCACAACATTCCCTTCGTGTCCTAACACCAGGACACGATACAAAAAGTAATCCCTAATCCTAATCCTAATTCTAATTCTAGCCTGGATGCCGTCTCTGACGAATAGCGCCACCCTCAGCCTTTAGCCCCCACCATTACCAGCACCAACGTCGCCGTTCGTCGCCGTCTCCTCCGAACTCCCCGACACCCAAACCCGACACCTCACTGACACCACCACCTCCGACAACCAGCAAACCCACGCCAGCCATAGCCCCGTCCCCGTTCGACCACCATTGTCACCCGACCCCGACAAAACCAAACAGCCACTGCCACCACGGCCGGCCACCACTGCGACCGTCCGCAGCCACCAAAACCCAAAAACCCCAAAAATTGAAACAGAACCACCACCGCCTTACCTGTCGTCCGCCGCAGCCTCGCCTCCGCTCGTGCACCCGCGTGTCCGACGAACCTCCGTCGCCGTGGACGCGCCTCCAGTCGCATCCCCGCGAGCCGCCCGTCGTAGCCCTCCTTCACCGGCCGCGGCGTGCCCTAGCCGCCGAACCCCTCTTCGACCTAACCGCTATCTCGCCGCCGCTTCCCTCGCCTTGATCGCCGTGCCCGACCACCGATCCGCCGACCGTCGGCGTCCACCACGTCGATCGCCCCCTTGACCTTTCCCCTTTCTCCATCGAGCGCCACCCCGAGTCAGCAGCGGCCACCTCCGCGAGTCCCCCTCCGTCTCGACCGGGTGGCCGCCATGGTTGAGCTCGCCGCCCTCTTCCGGCACTCCACCGTCCGAGCATGTGAGCGCCACCGCCCACGCGTGTGAGCGCCAGGCGCCGTGCCACCTCCCGCTCACCGCCTCCTCCCTTCGGCCGGCGAGATCTCCGCCTCCCTTCCACTCCTCTCGCTCTCCCCTCTCGATCTATTGCTCTCGCTCTCTCCCCTTTCTAATTTTCTCTTTCTTAAATGTGATGTGTTCTCCTCGGGAGAACCATATGACAGGTACTGTGGTTGTGTAATTTTCTAATTTACTCTTTCTCTATTGCTCTCTCTCTCCTAGTCTTTTTTTTCCTCTTCCCCCAAGGAAATGAAACGCACAGCAACAGCTGTCGTTTCGTTTCTTTTATAATTATTATTTTATTATTATTATTATTTTAGTATAAATACTTAAGTTAGGATTACTGTATTTATTAGTAATAATAATAATAATATTATTATTATTATCATTATTATTATTATCATTATTTCTGTTTTTTATATACTATTATTACTATTATTACTCTTACTTTTATTATTATTGATTTTCTCGAATGATACTATTATTATTTATTTTTAACTATACATTATATATAACCATAATATATATATATATATATATATATATTTTATATATATATATATATATATATATATATATATATATATATATATATATATATATATATATATATATATATAAAATATATATATATATATATATATATATATATATATATATATATATATATATATATATATATATTATCTTAAGGTATTTTGGATATGATTTTGATCAAATTAAAAAGGACAAACCGGGGGTTTGCTCTAAATATGGGTTACTAGTTTTTTTTATATATTTATCAATAAATATATTTTATGTGTAAAAATATAGTTTCTCTACCAAAAATCAATTTTACAACATAGAGTTTTATTTTTGCCTATAAACGATTTTTATTTTTAAGTATGAATCTATATAAAATATTTTGGGGGTATTTTTACATACAGTTTGGTTAGCTTAAAGGTATTTTTATAAATTAAGGACTTGCCTGCTAGATTTTCAAACGTATTCTCTAAATTACTTTAACTAATAATTATTGTATTCAATTATTAGAAATAGTTTTTCTAAATCATATATAATATTTATCCATTATTTCTTTGATTTCTCTCCTGTCCGTAACCGATCCTCTTATTCCCATTCTGTCACCAAATTCGTACCACCTTATGTCCACCCTAACTAAATTGACCCTTTTGGACCCGATGCACCGGTCTGTACCATCAAAAGAGGTTCCCTTGTATAGTTGTTGCACCGAAGTCGCAGTTCGTGCCACCATGATTATCGCAGCACACCAGGCGTACTACCAGGCAAGACACCTTGCCATTCGCTGTTTAATTATTTTAGCTCATATTTCATGCATTATTTATTTTTTTATGCAAAATAAACTGTAATACATGGCATAACTGTTAGAACTTACTGTTCATTTATATTTTCTGCTGTGTATTATTTTTCTTACAAATTAAACCTAGATTTAAGGGACCACCTTGTGTGTTGCATTTATTGGCCTTGACACGTTGTAACACGAAGTTGTGTGTCGCATGTAGGACACGGAAGTGCGTGATTGGCTGGCCACCAGTACGTACAAGCCGTGCGATAGGAATAACCGCTAATAGAAGTTGCATGCTAGTTTGACTTAGCGGTTATAGTGGTTTGTGTTGTGGATACAACACAGTAGGCATTGGGCGGGGAGGACAATTCCTTAGCGTATGGGCTTCGATGCACTTCCTTTGTGACCCGGACTCTCCGCTGGAGATACGGGGTTGATGACCCATGATTACTGATGGGGCCTCTGGTGCCCAAGAGGGGACTATGCCGATCCTATTTAGCCAGGGCCCATGCGTAGGAAGGATTGTTCTTAACTACATTTCACTTAGAACGGTAGGCTATCCTGTCCGTTAGGTACGAGTACTTTTAGTTTGGGTACTTGTATCTGACCGTGGCTTGGAACAATAACTTGTCGCAGATTAGTTCGTCACATCTTGTCCTTGTTTGGTTGTAGGTGTGACTTACTACTTCGATGAGAAGGTATTGAACCTTGTTGGGGTCCGGATACCATATTGGATTCATGGCATGGAAAGATACGTCACCGTGAATTAGTTTACCATCTCCTGTCCTTGTTTGGTTGAGGGGATGGTACGCTCGTTCAGTAGGTGCGTATTGGACCATGTTATAATTCGATTGACTTATTTATTTGAGCAATATTTATTCAGTTTATATGGCATGATATTATGTGTCTTGTTACGTCCCTCTGAGGACCTGGTTATCTCCCCAGGTGTGTGCTATTGTCTTTCGCAGGTGCTCTAGCTCTAGCCGTGTTCATCGCCATTTCTTCGAGGATGATTGCATTTGGATCGTCTTCGTTTCGCTCGCCACTCATTTCCTTTTCCATGTATTTTATTTTCTTATTTTGTTGGTAGTGGATTTGTCTCTGCCCAACATATTGTATTAAGACAAATTCATTATCTTTATATGATGTCTTTTATTCATTTATTCTGTGTGGATGAGATTAGTTATGGTTCTACTGCATTTTACAGCTTATGTATTTATACGAGGCTTCCATATATTGGAGAATACTCGTATGAATACAGCTGGCATGTGTACGTTCCTAGTCCTACATATTTTTGGGACTGGGGTGTTACATATTTTTATGGTGGCCCATGCAGGTCAAGATAAATTGTTTGGTTACTTTACCGTACCAAGCAAGCCTGCGTATAGGATTAGAAGTCTAGAATCTCATCCACATACTTGACCTCTTTCCTTGATTTTATCTACCGCTTGTCTCATCGATTACATCTTGCTTGCTTCCTTCCATCCCTATTTTTATCTTTCCTTCGTTCTTGCTAGAGATTGACCCTACTAGTTAGTTGTCCCAAAACACCATTAGTTTAATTCTTTAAGTTGGATAGACTACCTTATGACCTAGCAACCCTTTTGACCTAGTGACCTATATTAGCAAGCTTATTTAGATCCTAGAATCTAGAGGACCTAACCCTTCTAGCCAACCAAGGACTTGGACAAGAAGACTATAGGACAACTGTATGACTTAGAATCATTCTACCTTCTTTTAATCTAAATCTCTCGTGCCTATGTTTTTACCACTTTGACTAATGTTGCAACTATAATCTAGTTTTGCAAACTCATCCATTTATCGAGTTTGTTCATGACTTATGCTATTGAGCGGCCGCTCACTAACATATTGTCTAATCAGAACCGGTGCATGATGGTATGATCAACCGAGTGCACTTTGGTTCGCCTTTTTCATGTATCAATCTACGTGGATGGAATGTAGTTGAGCTTTCCCCTTAGAATTCCATCCACGACTGCCTTGACAATTCCTTTGAAATTATTCGATCGTCATTGAATCACGTATTTCGTATTCGATAACGCCTCCTTCGAACTCTAGATTGCTTTCGCCTTCACCTATTTAAGAAGGACGAATGCGCTGTACTTGAAGTTTCCCTAGCTATCCTATCTCTTGTGACCATTAACACTCAATGTGCCTATATCTTTGTATTAACTACTCGTCCTTTCCCTCGACCCTAAATCCACAATCTTGACTTTCTAATCACTTGAATTTAAGAAGTGATTACAATCGTCTCTTAATCATATCCTCAACCTAGACCACGACCATGTAAACTTCTTTAAACCCTTCTATCTACCGTTGTGTCCTCTCACCCCCTACTAATTCTTAATTTCGAGGACAAAATTCTTTTAAGTTGGGTAGGATGTAAAACCCCCTAAATTTCTACTAATTATTTTTTATTAATATTTGTACGAATTTAAAATTTTGTATTGTACGTCGCGTAGTCGTATTTTACGTCGCGCACAAAATTTTATTTTGCTCGACGAGTGCGAATATGTGCGAGCGTACATATTTTAGAAAAATATTTTATTTATTATTTATAGTTTCAAAATAATATATAGAATAATTATTTTACTATCATTACCAAGTTGTTATTTTACTTACTAAAAGCCTTCATTTATACAATTATTAAGAATAATTAATATTTTATTGTATACTAGAAAAACATAATTATGAAAACATTATTTGTGCATATATATATATTTGTAATTTTTTATTGGTTTATTTTAAATATTAAATGTAATTTTTGAAATTATTATTATTAGCATTTTTGGAAAATATATTTCGAAATTATAGTAGAGATTTAAATCATGATTTGAATCTATGGATTTATTTAAATAGTTAATATTTGAAATTTGATTTATTCCATTGATTTTAAACTAAGATTTTTAATTAGATTTAATTGGATTTGGATTTTGATTTAGATTTGATTGATTTAATTTAATAGATTTAATTATCTATTTTTGGGGTTTAAATTAAATCCTAATCTTTATCTAATTGGGAATTTCCACATCCTATAAATAGGCAGGTACTCCTCCAATTTTTCGTTATTCATCCACAAAATTCCACAAAGTGTACGTGCCTCGTGTCGTTGTCCATCTCTTCCGTGTCAGCCGTGACGGCCTCGGGTCCGACCCCGGGTGTCTTTCTAATAGGTTATTTTTTTTACATATACAATTTTTCCCCTCCTTCGTGTCCAACACCCTGGACACAAATCCCCACAACATTCCCTTCGTGTCCTAACACCAGGACACGATACAAAAAGTAATCCCTAATCCTAATCCTAATTCTAATTCTAGCCTGGACGCCGTCTCTGACGAATAGCACCACCCTCAGCCTTTAGCCCCCACCATTACCAGCACCAACGTCGCCGTTCATCGCCGTCTCCTCCGAACTACCCGACACCTCACTGACACCACCACCTCCGACAACCAGCAAACCCACGCCAGCCATAGCCCCGTCCCCGTTCGACCACCATTGTCACCCGACCCCGACAAAACCAAACAGCCACTGCCACCACGGTCAGCCACCACTGCGACCGTCCGCAGCCACCAAAACCCAAAAACCCCAAAAATTGAAACAGAACCACCACCGCCTTACCTGTCGTCCGCCGCAGCCTCGCCTCAGCTCGTGCACCCGCGTGTCCGATGAACCTCGGTCGCCGTGGACGCGCCTCCAGCCGCATCCCCGCGAGCTGCCCGTCGTAGCCCTCCTCCTCCGGCCGCGGCGTGCCCTAGCCGCCGAACCCCTCTCCGACCTAACCGCTATCTCGCCGCCGCTTCCCTCGACTAGATCGCCGTGCCCGACCACCGATCCGTCGACCGTCGGCGTCCACCACGTCGATCGCCCCCTCGACCTTTCCCCTTTCTTCATCGAGCGCCACCCCGAGTCAGCAGCGGCCACCTCCGCGAGTCCCCCTCCGTCTCGACCGGGTAGCCGCCATGGTTGAGCTCGCCGCCCTCTTCCGGCGCTCCACCGCCCGCGCATGTGAGAGCCACCGCCCACGCGTGTGAGCGCCAGGCGCCGTGCCACCTCCCGCTCACCGCCTCCTCCTTCCACTCCTCTCGCTCTCCCCTCTCGATCTATTGCTCTCTCTCTCCCCTTTCTAATTTTCTCTTTCTTAAATGTGATGTGTTCTCCTCGGGAGAACCATAGGACAGGTACTGTGGTTGTGTAATTTTCTAATTTACTCTTTCTCTATTGCTCTCTCTCTCTCTCCTAGTCTTTTTTTCCTCTTACCCCAAGGAAATGAAACGCACAGCAACAGCTGTCGTTTCGTTTCTTTTATAATTATTATTTTATTATTATTATTATTATTTTAGTATAAATACTTAAGTTAGGATTACTGTATTTATTAGTAATAATAATATTATTATTATTATTATTATCATTATTATTATTATTATTATCATTATTTCTGTTTTTTTATATACTATTATTACTATTATTACTCTTACTTTTATTATTATTGATTTTCTCGAATGATACTATTATTATTTATTTTTAACTATACATTATATATATATATATATATATATATATATATATATATATATATATATATATATATATATATATATATATATATTATCTTAAGGTATTTTGGATATGATTTTGATCAAATTAAAAAGGACAAACCGGGGGTTTGCTCTAAATATGGGTTACTAGTTTTTTTTATATATTTATCAATAAATATATTTTATGTGTAAAAATATAGTTTCTCTACCAAAAATCAATTTTACAACATAGAGTTTTATTTTTGCCTATAAACGATTTTTATTTTTAAGTATGAATCTATATAAAATATTTTGGGGGTATTTTTACATACAGTTTGGTTAGCTTAAAGGTATTTTTATAAATTAAGGACTTGCCTGCTAGATTTTCAAACGTATTCTCTAAATTACTTTAACTAATAATTATTGTATTCAATTATTAGAAATAGTTTTTCTAAATCATATATAATATTTATCCATTATTTCTTTGATTTCTCTCCTATCCGTAACCGATCCTCTTATTCCCATTCTGTCACCAAATTCGTACCACCTTATATCCACCCTAACTAAATTGACCCTTTTGGACCCGATGCACCGGTCTGTACCACCAAAAGAGGTTCCCTTGTATAGTTGTTGCACCGAAGTCGCAGTTTGTGCCACCATGATTATCGCAGCACACCAGGCGTACTACCAGGCAAGACACCTTGCCATTCGCTGTTTAATTATTTTAGCTCATATTTCATGCATTATTTATTTTTTTATGCAAAATAAACTGTGATACATGGCATAACTGTTAGAACTTATTGTTCATTTATATTTCCTGATGTGTATTATTTTTCTTACAAATTAAACCTAGATTTAAGGGACCACCTTGTGTGTTGTATTCATTGGCCTTGACACGTTGTAACACGAAGTTGTGTGTCGCATGTAGGACACGGAAGTGCGTGATTGGCTGGCCACCAGTACGTACAAGCCGTGCGATAGGAATAACCGCTAATAGAAGTTGCATGCTAGTTTGACTTAGCGGTTATAGTGGTTTGTGTTGTGGATACAACACAGTAGACATTGGGCGGGGAGGACAATTCCTTAGCGTATGGGCTTCGATGCACTTCCCTTGTGACCCGGACTCTCCGCTGGAGATACGGGGTTGATGACCCATGATTACTGATGGGACCTCTGGTGCCCAAGAGGGGACTATGCCGATCCTATTTAGCCAGGGCCCATGCGTAGGAAGGATTGTTCTTAACTACATTTCACTTAGAACGGTAGGCTACCCTATCCGTTAGGTACGAGTACTTTTAGTTTGGGTACTTGTATCTGACCGTGGCTTGGAACAATAACTTGTCGCGGATTAGTTCGTCACATCTTGTCCTTGTTTGGTTGTAGGTGTGACTTACTACTTCGATGAGAAGGTATTGAACCTTGTTGGGGTCCGGATACCATATTGGATTCATGGCATGGAAAGATACGTCACCGTGAATTAGTTTACCATCTCCTGTCCTTGTTTGGTTGGGGGGATGGTACGCTCGTTCAGTAGGTGCGTATTGGACCATGTTATAATTCGATTGACTTATTTATTTGAGCAATATTTATTCAGTTTATATGGCATGATATTATGTGTCTTGTTACGTCCCTCTGAGGACCTGGTTATCTCCCCAGGTGTGTGCTATTGTCTTTCGCAGGTGCTCTAGCTCTAGCCGTGTTCATTGCCATTTTTTCGAGGATGATTGCATTTGGATCGTCTTCGTTTCGCTCGCCACTCATTTCCTTTTCCATGTATTTTATTTCCTTATTTTGTTGGTAGTGGATTTGTCTCCGCCCAACATATTGTATTAAGACAAATTCATTATTTTTATATGATGTCTTTTATTCATTTATTCTGTGTGGATGAGATTAGTTATGGTTCTACTGCATTTTACAGCTTATGTATTTATACGAGGCTTCCATATATTGGAGAATACTCGTATGAATACAGCTGGCATGTGTACGTTCCTAGTCCTACTTATTTTTGGACTGGGGCGTTACACTTTGTCCTCCCTAGGCAAAGATTACAGTAACCATGAAAATATTCGCAAACTCCTGCGAGCACTTACCAAGAACTGGATTCTAAAGGCTACTGCAATCATTGAAGGGAACGACCTCACAACTATGTCCCTCGAAGTACTCATGGGTAAGCTACTCACTCATGAACTGGAGCTACAAGATTTTGAAGAGCCTGCACCAAAGAAGAAGACGATCGCTTTCAAGGCTCAGCACAGAAAAGCTGTTGAAGGTGATTCAGACAGCAGTAAATCTGATGCTGAAGATCAAGCACTCCTAGCAAGGAAATTCAAAAGATTCATGAGATATGAGAAGAGAGCCAAAGAAAACAATAGCAGCAACAACTGGTATCAAGATGATGCTGTCTGCTATGGCTGCAAGAAGAAGGGACACATGAAGAAGGATTGTCCTACAAACTCATCATCAAGCAAGAAGAGCAACATGTATGAGAAAGGGAACCTTAAGAGATCAACATCTCGGAAGCATGCCAACACCAGCATATGGCATGAAAGTGAAGCTAGCGACTCAGAAGACGAACAATCAGAAGACGCTGCAAATGTATGCTTTATGGCATCCGATCAGGTACCTACTGAACCTGTATTGATACATATGATGACTTCACCTTTGAGCAATTAGGAGATGCCTTCAGTGAACTGATAAGTGATTACAGAAAACTGCGTAGCAAATATTAGACCTCTAAAAAGGTACTCAAAGAGTACAAAGGTGAAATAGAAAGACTTACCGACCTACTAGCTAGGGTTAGAAATAATGTTAGTGAGTCTAGTGAGCTTTCTTCTATTAAGTTCTTATTACACGAGACTACCAAGTCATCAGAAGAGAAAGACAAGGTTATTGACCAACTGAAAGAAGAACTTTCTAAAGAGAAGAAAAGTCTTCAATGTGCACAAGTCAGAATGGAATCACTCACTTCTGACTATACTAAGTTGTATGACACTTCCAAAAGATTGGAAATTAGGTTAGGAAAACAGCCTGAGACTGCTGCTTCCTACCCTAACACGTGTCACTTACCGAAAAATCGGAACATTCCCAAACCAAACACTGTAAGACCTAACCATATCAAACCTTTACCCCAAAAGGTTAAGCCCAAACAGGATTATAGGCATGCTTTCTTCTATACTAGAAAACCTAAAACTACCAACCATACACACCACTCAGCTTTCAACACTCAACATGCACAATGTCATTATTGTGGCCTCATTGGTCATATTTCTCCAGCATGTAGAATCAGAAAGCTTGTTGATTTAAATATTTATGCTTGGATACCAAAAGCTAATATTTCAGGACCCTACAAGAAATGGGTACCAAAAGTTTCATCTGCAAATTGTTTTGTAAGTAGAACACCTTTCACATGCTAAAAGCAAATGGATTCTCGACAGCGGTTGTTCACGGCATATGACCGGTGATGCTACATTATTTGCAACACTGTCGAAGAAAAAGAAGGAAGGTTATGTTTCCTTCGGTAATAACTTGAAAGGGTATATCATTGGTATCGGTGATGTTGGTAAGTCTTCCTATCCTGTGATTAAGGATGTCTGTCTGGTTACCGAGTTGAAACATAATCTACTCAGCATAAGTCATTTAGCTGATCATGGTTATGGCATCAACTTTGGCAAAGACAAATGTACTATAGTTGATAGCTCAACTGGTAGTACTATCTTTGAAGGTATCAGGGAAGACAATATATATGTTTTCTATTTATTGGAAGAAACTAACATTTCAGGTAGATGCTTAATGGCTAAAAGTGATGAGAGTCATCTGTGGCATATGAGACTCGGTCACGCAAATATGGACACAATCTCAAGATTATCCACGAAGAAGCTAGTACGTGGTTTACCGGACATAACATTCAAGAAGGATTCGGTATGCAGCCAATGTGAAAAAAACAAAACTACCAGATCCATATTTAAGTCAGTAAACGCAGTATGTACTACTAGACCTCTACAATTGCTATATATGGACTTATTTGGTCCTAGCAGAGTTGCTAGCCTCGGAGGTAAGCTATATGCTTTTGTAATTGTAGATGATTACTCTAGATACACGTGGGTATACTTCTTGACACGCAAGAATGATGCATTATCCGAATTTGTCGCCTTTTGCAAGAAAGTACAGAATAAAAAAGGTTACATGATCACTCGTATTAGAAGCGATCATGGTGGCAAATTCGAGAATGCAGAGTTTGAGCAATTTTGTGACACACACGATTTTGTACACGAGTTCTCCTGCCCTAGGACTCCACAACAAAATGGAGTTGTGGAACGTAAGAACAGAACTCTATCCGAAATGGCCAGAGTAATGTTAAACCAGTTTAGTCTACCCAAATATTTCTGGACTGAAGCGGTCAATACAGCTTGTTTTGTTCTCAATAGAGTTCTAATTCGACCCAAATCGAAGAAGACTCCATTTGAGTTATGGTTTGATAGAATTCCATCAGTTTCATATTTTAGAATATTTGGTTGTAAGTGCTTTATTCTTAATACAAAAGACAATTTGGGAAAGTTTGACGAAAAGGCCGATGAAGGTATATTTTTAGGTTATGCGGCCAATAGCAAAGGATACAGAGTCTTCAACAAACGAACTATGATCATCGAAGAATCAATCAACGTCACTTTTGATGAATTGAATCAAATGACTATCGATGACAATGACGAAGATCTAAATGTACCAAGCTCAAAACCAGCTGATTCTCAATCAAGCTCAGCACTAGCTGATCCTCCTAGAGAAGATCCAGGAACCAGCAACCTCCAGAGTCTGTCGAAAAGATTAAAATTTACGGCTGATCATCCAAAGGATTTGGTAATTGGTAACATTACCAAAGGTATAAGTACTCGTACATCCAGTAGAGATATTGTTTCTAGTGTTGCATTCATTTCACAGCTAGAACCTAAAACCATTGATGAAGCATGTAGTGATAATTTTTGGATAGATGCTATGCAAGAGGAATTAAACCAATTTGAACGGAATCAAGTTTGAGAACTTGTTTCCAAGCCTATTGATCATCCGGTCATTGGCACCCGTTGGGTATTCCGAAATAAACTTAATGAGAATGGTTTAGTGACTCGTAATAAGGCTCGACTCGTAGCTCAATGATACAATCAGGAAGAAGGTATCGACTACGATGAGACTTATGCCCCAGTTGCGAGATTAGAATCCATTCGCATGTTATGTGCATTTGCATATTTTTATAATTTCAAATTATTTCAAATGGATGTCAAGAGTACATTTTTAAATGGTTTTATAAAAGAAGAAGTTTTTGTAGCACAACCTCCAGGTTTCACAGATTTTAAAAACCCTGATCATGTTTTCAAGTTGAAGAAAGCTTTATACGGTTTGAAACAAGCCCCTCGTGCTTGGTATGATCGTCTAAGCTCTTTCCTACTTGACAACGGCTTTTCAAAAGGCAAGGTTGACACTACACTTTTTATTAAGTCTTTTAATGGCAAGCTTCTCTTAATACAAGTCTATGTTGATGATATTATATTTGGATCTACTGATGAATCTCTGGGTCAAGAATTCTCTAAGTGTATGCAGAATGAGTTTGAGATGAGCATGATGGGAGAGCTGAAATTCTTTTTCGGACTGCAAATCAAACAAACTGACAATGGGACATTCATAAATCAAGCCAAGTACACAAAAGATTTGCTAAAGAAGTTTGATCTGGATAATATCAAATCTATTGGCACTCCGATGGCAACTTCAACAAAGCTTGATATTGATGAACAAGGCAAGCCGGTCGCACGTAAGTATCGAGGTATGATCGGTAGTTTACTTTATTTAACTGCTAGTAGTCCAGATATTATGTTTAGTGTTTGCCTGTGTGCACGTTTTCAAGCTAATCCAAAGGAATCACATCTGTGCGCAGTTAAGCGTATCTTTCGATACCTTAAGGACACTTCTTCTGTTGGCTTATGGTATCCCAAAACTAAGTCCTTTGACCTTATTGGTTATTCGGATGCAGATTTTGCTGGATACAAAGTTGATAGAAAAAGTACCAGCGGTACTGTCATTTCTTAGGCAAGGCTTTAGTCTCATGGTTTAGTAAAAAACAAAATTCTGTAGCCCTATCAACAACAGAGGCTGAGTATATCGTCACAGGGCGTTGTTGTGCTCAGATTTTGTGGATGAAACAAACCTTAGAAGACTATGATTTATTTTATACAAACATTCCCATTTTCTGTGACAACACGAGCACTATTAATTTGACTAAGAATCCAGTATGTCATTCTCGTACTAAACATATCGAGATTTGACATCATTTTCTTAGAGATCATCACCAAAATGGAGATATTGACCTTGTGTACATAGATACTGAGAATCAATTAGCTGACATCTTCACAAAACCTCTAGCAGAAGATCGTTTCAACTATTTACGTCGAGAATTAGGAATTTTGGACGTCAATAATGTTAATTAATTTTGTTTTATGATTATATTTCAATATACAAAAACTGTGTTAGAAACAAGCCAATAAAGAGTCTGTCTGTCACCACAACTACGGTTGAAGCGAAGCGGTACTTAAGAGTTCCTCGGTGAACCTCCGCCAGCTGGGATAGTACTCCTACAGCTAATCTGAGACAGTCGCTGTGTAACGATATTTAATCTATAAAATAATATTAATTATATTAATTGAAGGTTAAAATTACTAATCTTTGAATTAAATCTTTGAAACTCCACCATCACAGCACAGCAGCCGCACGAAAAGCCCTAAAACCCTAGTTCTTCACCACTCCTCTTCTTCCAATCTACGTGGTAAAATCTATCCAAACTTTGGATTCGTGCGGAGATCGTTGTCCTCTAAAACATACTCAAATCTCGGGAGGTATAACTCCGTATTTCCCCTCCTTCCAATTTCGTGCATATTTAATTTTATTGCACAAATGGCACCTAAGGGATTTAAACCCTTCAAGAGGAAGAAGACGACCAATCCTAGTGAGGAAGGTTCATCTTCGAATCCACCCACGGATTCTCTCTTTTCGCCAGTCCAATCGAGCGATGGCACGTTCGACGGGTTTTACTTTCAAACCCTAGATCAAGCCCTTCTATGGTATGGAGACTTTTTCATGAGATCCATATGCACAGGCGCTCCTATCAAGTGGACTGTGTTTCCAGAACACCGCTCTTACTTTGAGGCATTAGGGTTACAATATTTTGTTAAACTTTGTTTCCCAGTAGCAACTAATGCCATTAGACTTTTCTACTGCAATATCATATTAAACACGTTTGACGTAAGTACTCGTGTTGGCGGATTAGATATCAATTTCAATGATGTCCTCTTAGGGGAAATCCTTGGTATTTCCAACGAAGGTGAACCGCTTGTTGATATCACTGAATTTGATTTTCCCGACAGCACGACACTTGCTAGTTTCAAAGCTGAACTTTGTGCACCTGATAGAGTTTGCTCTGAAAAGTTCAAGGCAAACAACTTGAATTTGTTTAATTATGAATTGCACCGCATCATCTACTCCACTCTCCTTCCGAAGTCTACTTCAAAGGATGATGTCACATCTCTTGAATTATCTGCTATGTATCATATTCTTAAGGGGATTCCATTTTCTGCCCCTAAGACCATTATCCAGATGATGGGACATTGTCGTGCAAGAGATAGAAATCTCTCTTATGCGATGATTCTCCCACGCATCTTCCAGCGTTTTGATATTGATTTGTCAACTTGTACTCAAGACCCTGAGACCAAATTTCTTAAGTTATCTCGTCGTAGTATGACTGCTGCTGCTCCTCCTACTGCTCCTCCTACTGCTCCACCTCCTCCACCTACTCAGTAGTATGCCATGACCTTTGAGGGCATACACCAGCATCTTTTGGATTTGCACGTCTCGATGAAGGATATGGCTCGCGAACGTGAGTTCCGCGACGTCACTCGTTATCAGAAGATAGAAAATTCTCTCGCTGATCTCCGATTTGCTCAGACTGGACATTCTGCCGGTTCTATTCCTAGAGATCCAGCCTTCTCTGGTTACCGCTGTGAGGATGAGGCTGTTCATGCCTACTTTTAGCCCGGTAACGCATATGATTGGTACCGTTCTGACCGTGCTCCTCTTCGAGACTATGTCGGTGAGTTTTACACTGGCGCTCCTCCTCACCCTTCTGGCACGGGTACTTCTGGAGCTGGTCCTTCTGGACATGCCGGTCATGCTGATGATGATGTTGAGGAGGAGGAGATGTGATGATGTGATTTTTGAGACTTAGATATTATCTACTGTATACTTGGAAATGCTCCGACATTCCAAGTTTCTAGACTTTATTATCAGTATTTCTTTTGAGGACTTGTACTGGATTTATTTATTGATGTCTCCTGAACATCTTTTTATCTTTATGAGATGAGTAGTTTATCTTTCACATCAGTTTCTTTATAGCATCTTTATCTGCTTCTTTATTATAAATTGCCTGTGAAATAATTCTTTGTTATATTATAAACTGCCTGTGATGTCATTCTAATTTCTTTATTATTTCTACCATTTGTCATGATTATTTTTTTCCATATGTTTCTTCACTGTTTGTTATTTATGCATTAATTGCGGGGAAGTTTTTCTCTTTTGCAATTGTTTTGCTAAGTGACAATGGGGGAGAAAAATAAAGATCTAACATTCTTTTGAGAAAATGCAGGACATGAATAATTTTTGATTTTTCCAAGCTTAAATGTTATATCATTCATAGTTTGTCAATTATCAAAATGGGGGAGATTGTTGGCCCATTGGTCATATGGTCAAACTGATTTTAATAATTGATCAAACTCTGTCTCGATATATGAAGCTAGTCAGGATATCTCGGACTCTTGGACATGATCAAGAACAGCTATCTACACAGTTCAAGACCGAAGCGATGTTTGCCTGTTCGAGTCTGTAATTCCTTGAGCAATGTATTTTTTATTTTATTGAGTCTAGGAATACGTTGTACACCGAGTCGTACTGGCAAATAGGCTATTCCAAAATGATTTCAAAATATTTTTGAAATGTCCTTAGTTTTGAAAAATATTCGTATTTTCAAAAGCTCCAAAAACTAATTTTAAAACCCTAACATAACCCTGACAGAACTCGGCCAGAGTTCGGCTAGAGTTCGGTTAGTGGCCGTTTTGATTTTTGAATTCTTCTAAACTTGGTCCTCCTGCAGTTGCGGATTTGACCGAGATTTTCTCATAGAGTTCTGCCCGAATTCTGCCCGAATTCTGCCAGAATTCTGTCTTTGGAACTCCTATAAATAGAGAAGAATTTCGATCATTTTAACTCACTCATTCACTTTCAATCTTCTCTCTTTTAAAAAGCTTTCAGTCTTCCAAAGAGTTTTCTCGAGCTTTAATTTTCATATCCCAATCCAATTACAATCCTCTAGTCAATTTGCCAGTGCGGTACGGTCTAGAAGTTTCTGAGTGATTGTAATCAGAAGGTTTGATAGAAGAATACCTCTTCATAATTGAAGTTGGACGAGTTCTTCGTATCAAAGCTCGCGTTATAGAAGTTGCAAGGACTTCGTAAGAAAACTTGTGGTTTTGCCAATAGTGGATTCAACTGGTAGCAAGAGTTCTACCGACTGGACTAGTCCTCAACAGAGGGAAACCAGTATACATCGCTGTCTTTGTATTTGCTTTCTTATCTCTGCCTTTACATTATTTATTTATGATTATTATTCTGTGATCTTGCTGCTAACATTTTTTAATTAGCATTATTCCGCTGCCAACTCTATTTACCCTCCCCTCTAGAGTATTGTGCTTTACGATTTCGTTCCTACAAATCTTTCATCCTTGTGAGCATATAGGCATCTGCCTGCATTGTTAGTATCTCTAGAAAGATAGAAAATATAAATATTGTCCTCTCTTATCCTTTCAAAAGCGATGTCTCCTGTTGACCTATCATAAATGTAGCATTTATTTTGCCCAAAGTTAATATCATATCCATGATCAGCAAGATGACTAATGCTGAGCAGATTATGCTTTAACTCGGTCACTAGGCAGACATCCTTTATTACGGAAGAAGGAGGATTACCAATAGTACCATTACCTATAATATACCCTTTTAGGTTGTTGCCGAAGGATACATATCCTTCTCTTTTCATCGATAGTGATGCGAAAAGATTTGTGTCTTCCGTCATATGCCGCGAGCATCCACTATCGAGAATCCACTTACTCTTAGTTGAGGAGGGAAGGTCCACCTACATTAAGAGTAGATGTGACCTTTGGTACCCAATTTCTTGAGGGTCTTGAAAAGTTAGTTTTCGGAAACCATGCATACATGTTTCTATCTACTAATCTTCTAACTCTACATTGTGGTGAGATGTGTCCATATAATCCACAATAAGTACAAATAGCATTCCTATTTATGTTCGGAGCATGTTGATGATGTCTATATGTAGAGTGGTATGGAGTAGCATGGGGATGATATTTATATGTAGAGTGGTGTGGAGTAGCATTGTGATGATGTCTATCTGGATCATGATGATGACTATATGTGGCTGCAGGATGATGTTTATAACCATAAGCAGTATAATGGTGATTTTGTTTGTGTGCAACATAGTGATGATTGTATCTAAGTGTAGCATGGTGATTATGTGTCATATTGGAGTGAAAATTATTTCTACGTGCATGTGGTTTATGTGCTTTATGAAAGTGGGCGTACATGAAAGCATGATTACGTGCAACAGGTGGATGACGTGTTTGACTAGTATGAGTAGTGTTGTGCTTTGTGTGTGTCTTATGTGATTGGGTTTGAGGTTGAGCAACCTGTTTACCCAATCTAGTCTCTAATCTCTTAGAGGCAGCTTGTAGTTCACTAATCTTACCATTCAAACCATATATTTTAGTAATAGAAATCTTGTGTCTATTCTTTTCTTCAGCAAGCTCCGTGTTGAGTGCTGTGATTTCTTGTGTTTGTTTTTCAATACGTGCTTCGGCATCATGTAGGCTTAATTTAAGCTTAGACACCTCATTTGTGAATTTCGTGGGTGAAGTGCCTCTAATGTTATTAAGCAATAAAGAGAGTCTTTGAATTTCGAATTCATGACTTTTGATCTTTTCCTTGGCATGTTTGTATTTACCAATGACTTTCTTGTGGTCATCAAGTAAATCAGTGAATGCATCGCCAAGTTCATCAAAAATGAAATCATCAAGAGTTTCGTTTGTTACCTTGTCGGACGTTGTCATTAGGCATATGTTTGCAGTGTCTTGAGGAGAGTCCTTTTCTTCCTCGGAGTCACTAGCTTCGCTTTCATGCCAAATGTTTGTGTTGGCATATTTCTTTGAGGAAGCCTTCTTGTATTGTTTCTCATAACGGTTGCTCTTCTTTAATAATGGACGGTCTTTTCGGATGTGTCCAGTCTTCTTGCAACCGTAGCATGTTGGCTCTTCTTCGTCATCTTCTTGTGGTTCCTTCTTTCTTCGATTGAAGCGAAGGAATTTCTTAAAGTTGCGGACAAGAAGAGCTTGATCATCACCTTCCGAGTTGTCGTCATCCGTCTCTTCGGGGTCAGCCCTTCGTCGGTGACCTTTGAGGGCGATCTCCTTAGCCTTAGGAGCAGGCTCTTCGAAGTCTTTGAGGTCAAGCTCATGAGTCATCAGCTTTCCCCTCAAAGTCTCCATGGACATAGTTGTGAGATCATTTCCTTCTATGTTGGCTGTCACCTTAGGGTTCCAAATCTTTGGTAGCCCCCTAAGTAGCTTGCGAATCTTCTCGTGATTCGTATATTGTTTGCCGAGCGAAGACAAGGGGTTGATGATGTCAAGGAATCGTGTGAACATTTGCGTGATCGTCTCATTTGGCTTCATCTTGAAAGCCTCATATTCTTGAGTGAGTCGACTTATCTTTGATTCCTTGACTTGGGTGGTTCCTTCATGCGTCACTTCTAGAAGTCTCCATACTTCGTGAGAGGTGGTGCATGTTGAGACCATGTTAAACTCATTCCTGTCTATAGCACAAAATAAGGCATTAATAACTCTCGCGTCTAGACTTGCCTGTTTCTTCTCTTCGTCAGAATATTTGTCATGTGGCTTCTCAACGTGATCACCATTGACAACTATCCTGGCAGACTTTTTGTAACCATCGGTGACGATGGTCCACAGGTCAAAGTATAGCGACTTGAGATAAAAGCTCATCCTTGTTTTCCAATAGGTGTAGTTAGTTCCATCAAATAGGGGAGGCCTATGAGTGGACTGCCCTTCATCGTGATTGAAAATCATGGATTGTGTGGTTGCCATGGATCAGCTCTAGGATGTTAGTCCTTGTTGAGAAAACAGAGCTCTGATACCAATTGAAGAATAGATGGCAACTCTAGAGGGGGGTGAATAGAGTTTATAACAATAATATCCAATTAAAAAATTAAACTCTTTCACAAACATAAAGTAATCAGAGTAAATACGGAAATAATAAGAAGCAAGAAAGCATACGCAAATACAACCGATTTTTAACCTGGTTTCCCTCGTGGAGGACTAGTCCAGGCCTGAGAACTCTAGCTCAGGATTAAATCCACTATTTGTGAAATAGTAGTTACACCCCGTGCCTTTTCTTCAGAAGAGCACGTCAACTTCTTACAGAGATCGCAGTGGCGATGCTTAGAATTTTCCAAGCGACTTCTTGAACTCTTGCACAAACTCCTAACTGAAAAGTACTGAGCACTTGAGGCTTAGGGAGCTTGGGGCTAGTAGATTAAGAAGGGTATGGCTTGTATAGGGCTTTAGAGAGAAGAGAAGAGATGATTGGATGATTGAAAATGAGAGAATTCATGGCCTATTTATAGGATACCAGGTAGGCAGAATTCAGCCAGAATTCTGGGTCAAATATTTAAAAATTTGGCCGTTGGACAACTTGCATCCAGCCAACCCTAAAAATTAGGGTCCTGATTTTTAGGAGGCAGAGTTCGGCCTGAAATCTGTGTGGAGGCAGAGTTCGGCCCGGACTCTGTCTCCAGAGCACAGAATGGGTCAATGGGCCAATGGGTTACTTGGATGTTTGGTAGGGCTTTTGGTTTGAGGTATAGGTATAGTCTAAGTCTCAAAATGCTCAGCACAGCTCAGTTTACATAAGTCTAGACTCAATAAAAATATAAAATAAACTCAAACTATGAAGCATAGCAGGTACGAGCTGTCGTCTGGCTTGTACTGAATTCAGTCTTCATGTGTCGTATTGACATATTACAAGTATCATGTTTGTCAATTGTATCAATATTTGGTTGACTGTGATTTTGTGTCAACAGTAACCCTTTATAGTTAAATCTCTGTTGATTTTGACTATCAGTTTCATATAAGATGTTAGTCTGCTCAGGAGGTAGTGACCCCTCCGGCTCACCAGAAGGATAGTATGATAGATGGTTAGAACAGTGATATTTCATAGGTATACTTTAGAAACAACAAGGATATTCGAAATCGGTTTGTTCTTGTGTACTTGAATAATTTTAGGTTATTGATTCTCGAGATATTTCATTTAAGATTGTGATGCTAAATTTATGAATTTAGAAATGGAGAAGAGAATGTAACTATGAAGCGATGATGATACCAAAATTGAATAAGATGTTGGTAAGAGGACAGAGTGAAAACAAAGATTTTGGGTTATGAAGAAATTTAAAGATTTTATGAAGGTTTTAAAATTTAAGAAGAATAATATTTGAAGGTGTACGTGAAAAAAATACGAAGGTCAATTTTATGATAAAGAATAAGTTCCTGCATGATATAGTAGTATTAGCTTCGAATAAATTCGAGGACAGTGATTTGAACAAGTTCGAGGATTTCATAGACTTTGATCTAGAGATTTTGGATCCAAGTTAGGGCAAGGTGTAGGAACTTAAATTTTTGCGATGATTAAGTAGATAAGGGAGAGTAAGATCAGAAAGAAGGAATAAGAGTTTTAACAAGAGCATAATTCATGAAAAATGCCTTGGAAATTTAGGCCCTGCTTCTAGGAGGGAGTTTTAGTCACCCGACCTAATTTGAGGTGAGTTTTCGACCTAGGCTTTAGCATGTCTTTTGTGGTATTTTGTTACACCCCTTGCTTGTATGTTTTGATACCTTGTGATTGCCTTGTGCTGTAGTATGGCAAGTATAGCTAGATGAGACCTTAGACTGATATTGCCTGCCATGATCCTGTATGTTATTCTTTTAAATTGCATGATTTAGATGAGCTTCTTAGACCATAATTGTTGGGGACGAGACTCTAGAAGGAGTACGACCATCTTAATTTCGAGGACAAAATTTTTCTAAGGAGGGTAGACTTGTAATACCCACTTTTCTAAAATGAGAGTAATTTTGAACTTTTGTAAAAGTTTATTATTTAATAATAGGATTTATGATTTATGGGGATTTTTAATTAATTTAATACTATCTAAAATTGGTGAATTATAAT
The DNA here is from genome assembly GCA_029216955.1 of Iris pallida. NCBI lineage: Eukaryota > Viridiplantae > Streptophyta > Magnoliopsida > Asparagales > Iridaceae > Iris > Iris pallida. The sequence continues at coordinate 1,161,955 of JANAVB010013000.1, read as the reverse complement.
TTTGATGTGTTAGTTAGTGAACCCTAGAACTGTTGAGCCAAAAGACTAACCATGACCATGGGAACCTAACCATGTGATTAGAATGACTATTTACAACTTTTTAGGCTAAGGATATTTTGATCTTTTTGTGACTTTTGAATTGTTTAGTATTTTGATTAATTGGTGAATTTTAGATTATTTTAATAATATTAAATTGATGTATTATAATTTTGGTCATTTTTTATATTTTAATATTTTAGGAATTTTTATATTTTAATATTGATTTTACGGAATTTGTTTAGTCGGGTTTGAGTTTCGTTTCGTTCCGACTTGTGTTAGTGACCCGGGGAGCTTAGACTCTAGACGGGACCCCAAAATTAGTTATTCATGGCCCATAAACCTCACTAATTAAGTTAGTAAGTTTAGACTAATCCTACTTGTTAGATTGGTTAAATTAGAGGCTTAAATTTAACCATTTTGATCCCAAACTTGAACCTAACTTAAAATTAACCAAAAGGACTAGTTGAGGCCTTATTGAGCTTTCCCCCAAGGCCCAAATAGGGTTTAATGGCAGCCACTATAGGTAGGTTAGCCTCACTTCCTTTCATTTTATTCTATCTTGCCTCTTTTCCTTCACAAAGTGTTCTTTCCCAAATTAGAGAGCTTCCCTCTTTGATTTGATCCCCAAATCCTTACATACCTCTACCAAAACTTTCATCCAACCTTCTCATACTACCAAGGGAAGGTGCTAGCAAAGATTGGAGCAAAGTTCAAGGAGTGTCCTTTTATGGAAGATCTTCGTGTCGGAGCCGTGTCCATGAGAGTACCATTGGGATTTTACTTCCAATAGATAAAACCAACCCTCTAAATTGATTTTCTATGCATATTAGTTAGTTTTGAATCCATAGGATCCACCCCATGCATGTACTCCCTTTCGATTCAAGTTTGAGGTCATTTGGAGCTCTCTAGAGCAAGTTAGAATTGTGTCTTGTGTCCTACTTATTAGATCTCAAATTATGACACCTCATGTGTTTGGTTTAATGTCTAATAGGTTTAATTGTGTTTTAATTTCAGTTTTAGACATGTTAGAGGATGGATTGATGTTAGTTAAGATGGTTAGAATGAGTTTTATTTGGATACCCATGGTTAGATCTAAGTGATTTAGTCTCTATGTCATATTTTTAGCCTCAACTTGTCATTTTAGTTTCTTTATATAATTGACTGTTTTGTATATATATAATAGGTATGTTAGATATATTTTATATATTTAGATGTGTATGGATATATTGTTAGTGGTGTGCTTGTGTTAGAGGAGAGGGGAGTGTGGTTTGATGTGTGTCTTGAGTGGTGTGGAGAGTGAGATGTATTTTTTTGTCCAAACAACCCAAATTTGTCATAATATTCATCCACGTTTTTAGTAGCCATAGCAACCTAGAAATGTCATAACTTTTAGCTTAGAACTCCGATTAATCTTTCTTGTTTTTTAAAGAACCGTATCGAAGTTAGCTTTCCAAATATATATACTAATAGGTCAAATGCATTCTAGAACTTTTTGTAGAACTGTTTGAGTGTCAACTGTACGAAAGACGAACCCATTTCGGTATTTTCGCGATTCCGGGAGCTTTCAGACACGAAAATACAATCTGTTTAAAAATTAAGAAAGCTAATACGAAGGGCTACAACATACTTTAATCCTAGAATTTAGTGAAGGCCCAATTGGTATAGTATCGATTTTAAGTATAAGAGTGACTATACGATATAGGCATTTTGTGTAACTAATGAGCCTATGTAGTATGGATATTAAGTGAATGTAGGTATCATAGATTGTATATATGGTATAGTACATATATATATTATTTTTAGGTAATATATGTTAGTATGTTTGTTAGATGTTGGTTAGTAGAGGGTTAGATATGTTAGAGTTGTTATATGTTAGTGTAAGTTATATATGTTAGTATGTTTGTTAGATGTTGGTTAGTAGAGGGATCGATATATTAGAGTTTGTTATAAGTTAGTGTAAGTTATATTTGTTAGTATGAGTGTTACTTAGATAGTAGAGGTTAATATTTTGTTAGATATTTGATATGTTGTTAGATAGTTTGATGTTAGATATCCAGTATGTTAGATATTGATATGTTAGTAGGTTATGTTAGTACTAGATATTGGTATGTTAGCAAGTTAGTCTCTATAGGTTATATGTTAGATATTAGTTAAGATGTTATGTTAGTACATTAGATAGTTAATTAGATATTTGAGGGATATCTTGGTATCTCATGATACCAAGTTAGTATCTTAAGGTAAATATGAATTACTTTTACCTTAAAGGTAAATGATTAGTTTACCTTATGACCAAGGTATTGGTTTTGGAATGCCAACATGACCAAGGTTGATATGGTATCCTAGTGTTAGTGGGTTAGTATCTAAGTGTTTGAGTTTGAGTAGGTGATGTTAGATTGTGGAAGGGTTATATAGATAGGTATATATATTTTTGGGTTATATAGTACCTATGTATATTATGAGAGTATATAGATATAGGTTATGGTTCATAGTGAGGATATGTATATACTTGATATATGATATCTATATATATGTGTTAGGGTGGTACTATATGGGTAAGAATATATATGATATATATAATGTACATTATATAACTAAAAAATATATATTATATAACTAAGTTTGTGTGCCTTGTTAGCTATGTGGTTTAGCTATGTGCCTCGATTTGGGTTATGTGTTAGATAGAAATGGTACTAGTATACTTGATTGTTTAGGCCATAGACTTGTTTAGACAGAGAATTGACTAACCTAGACTATTTTGACCATTGTTGACCAAACCCTGGCTAGTTTGACCGTATTAGACTAGTTGCCCTAGTTTGACTAGATTGTTGACCAGAGTTGACCAATAGTTGACTTTGACCTAGATTGACTTAGACTCGTGTAGATTACATTATAATTTCAATTACCATATAAATTGAACTCTTTATAACCTGTGTTGCTCTAACTAGGACTCTGTGACTCCAGTTGGCCATCTTTTCATATCAGTTGTTCAGGATATCAGGCGAGTACATTCTCTGATCATTTCATACTTGCTAGGACTTATAATCATGTTCTAGATTACTTTACTTGATGCTGAAACTTGTTATCACGGATTAGTACTATATGGATCTTTTATGCGATGTTACCCCCTCATAGGATACATCGGGTATTTTGTGTTCATGTACTTTATCATGGGCATCATGTACTCCTTGTGTTCGTGTTATTCGTGTACAAATCGTGTGAATCGTGTACTCTCATGTGCTCACATGATCTTCATGTACAAACAATACTTTGTGTGCAATAACATAACTGTAGAAGCATAGAAATTCAGGCGCATCTATAGGTCAGAATCCTATGCGCTCAACCCAACCATGCGACCAACTCCAATGCACCAGGAAAAGCTCAGACAGATACTTGGCACTACAAAAGTATAGACATCAAAAGAAGACTTTTATTCATATGAAAGTTTATTACATGTCTAAAGAAAAGCTTTACAAAGGAGAACTTCTACAAAGAAGAAAAATCTTAAAGCTACAGCTAGATGCAGCAAACTACCATGCGCTCCCTACCTGGTGCGTCATCTGTCAGGTGCATCGCTCTGATGTCTCGTCCAGGCACATCATTCCAGCATCTCAACGTATGCGTATCTCGGTGCATAGTCAGAGCGAAGCACTCTCTCTCATCAGCACCAATCAGCCCTTGTGTAGCAGGAAGAGGAGCTCTCCTAGCTCGACAAGGATCACGGCACGACGCCCCGACCTTTGGAAGCAACAGACACACTAGACAACCTATGGTTCTGCCAGCATAACGAAAGATAGAGCGCTGCCGCCCCGATCTTTGGATGCAACAGGCACCATCGGCCTGTGTCGGGACTCGACGACCCTGATATTTGGATGTATCAGACACTATCACAGAAGCTCAGAGCGACGGAAAAACTAGGACAACACATCTTTACCCTTGAGAAGAGCTCGAGTTCAGAAGTTTGCCAAGACAGAGCTCCGGCCAAGTTCATCTTTTGAAGAGTGAAAGCAATGCTTTTCCTTATGCGGCTATATATAAGCATGGACAGCCTACACCCTAGTGCCAAATGGCCAACGTTCCAAATTTCATGCAATAAATCTGCATTAATAGCAAATACATCAGTCGCCTCGTATTCGGCTAAGTCAAAGCAACTATTAACGCCTCGGAGAACTCAACAGGCGGGCCAAAGAGGATGCGACACATTGGCAGATGTGCCGTCGATGTCATGCGCTCCCCCATGGATGCGCCCAGATTTTCATTAACCAATGCAACCCTCTCCATCAAATATTTAATGCTGAATAAAAAAGGGCGGCTACACGTCTCCCGAAGATGTCCAATCAACAGCCCTTACAGAAAATGAAGCACCGCTGATGACAGTACCATCATTACACCTTGGGTCGACAACAATTGCCATGTGGCAGACCGATCTTTTGTATGCGCCTCGTGGCTATATGCCCAGTAGACTGCATGTTCCCCAGTGGTCGTGTGCCCCCCCGGCTTACTTTTAATCCCAAACAACAGAAGACTAGACCATGCATGCGCCTCAAAAGCCATGCGCCTGGACTTGCTCATGACTCCTAAAAAATTATAAGACCAAGTCGCCTCCCCTGCACCTGATCCTAGGCGCATCCTGATACGAAGCTCTGCATGCACCTCAAAAGCCATGCGCCCAGACTTGTCTATGATGTCTAAAACTCATAGTCTAAGTCGCCTCCATGTGCCCGATCCTAGGCGCACCCTAACAGATCACTATCTTCCAAAACCGAGATGTTTGAGCCACAGGCATACGCCATGCGTCCCTTGACTCAGTTCTGTTCAAAGAATGGGTGCTAACCACCTAAGATCTTAGCAACAACCAAATCCCCGCGACTACCACGTGTCAGCTCCATCGCAGCCCAACGCAGCAGTCCAGCAGATTCGACTTCAATCCAGGGTGCGTCAACCATATGCCCCCGCCAGCATCAGCCACATGGCGTTCCTACGTCCAGGCACATCTGACATATGCGCACATGAGCAGCCAGCCTGCTATCTATAAATAGAAGGATCATTCCTTCACAAGACACACATATACACACACAGACAAGAACAAACGTGCATACTCAGAGAGAAGCACCTCCACGGAGGCCAGAAAGACACTTAACGTCCGCTTCTCCTCGCAACGCTCCGGCATCCAAAGCAACCCAGACCTTCAGAGAGTTCAAGATCGTTGTCAGATCGTCAAGGGAGTCAACGTATTACCACTCGCTCCACCGATACAGTTTCCAGATAAAAAACAAAAGTGTATCCTAGGACTACGTCTAAGTCCTACATTGTATATTATTTTGTTTGTAATTAAAATACCAAAGTTTTAGTCAACAAAACCTTGTCGCATTTTCGATGGCAAACAAGATGGCGACTCTGCTGGGGACCTCTTTCTCCTCCAACGAGAAAGTTGTGTCGCAATCTGACGACATCAAACTCGGCTCCTCCCATAAAACACTTGTGGTGCGCCTCAATCAATAGGCGTATGAGGAGTTCATCTCTGAAGGCAGCGCGAGTCCTTCGAAGCGGCTGCTAAAGCCGAAGAAGACTCGCCAAGTGGGTGCACAAGGCCAATGTGCCTGGCACTATCACTGAAGGGGATGCGGTACTGCAACAGGCCCTTCCTGCTGACGCTCTCAACAACAAGGATGCGCCCACTGGTGCCACGCATCTTTCTGGGAAATGCAGTATTGACTGCATTCTCCTACCATCTTCTTTCCAGCGCATGAGCTCTAGTGCGCAGGAGAGAACGTCTGTCTTCAACAGACTTACTCGCTGTCATTGCGAGACACAATTGGATTCTAAGTACTATGTGCCTTCGCGGGCTAGTACAAAGAAATCAAAGGCCGCACAGGCCATGCGCCACGAACGTGCTACGCTAACAGCAAACCAGAAACATGCACTCAAAATCATATACGCTGCTGATGGTAAGCTGTACAGAGTCGACTCGGGCGCATCTGTGCCAAAAATGAGTCAACTCTCAAAGTCCCTGTCCCGCTTGGGCGCATATAATGCGTTTGGAACCATGTTTGGCTGGACAACTGCGATGTTGAGTCCATGCGCCCACCTGGGTGACGCACATGAAGTGGACTCAAGTTGCCATAAATATTGTTCCTCTACCAATGATCTGGGCGTATCTTATGCTCGTAAACCAGGTCAGGAGGTACATCATTCATATGACCACCCTGGTACTTGGCCTTGCCATGCGCCTGATGGGGGTGTTAAAGTGAAACTCATCCAATATGATTTGCGTAATATGATCAGTCACAAACGCAGATCAGGAGAGCCGACTAATGAGCACAATGTGTCCCTCGCAGGGCACACTTGTGCCACAGTCACCATCAATTGCTGTTGTTGCAAAATAGCGGCTCCACCACAAAGGTAGTCCGTGTTTCAGCGGCTACAAACTACAAAACCTATCCGACGTCGCCTTGGAAAGAAAGTGCCAATTGAAGATGAAGCGGAGCCCAAGATCGCTTCCTGTCATATTGTCTCCTCATCAGTGAGAAAGACAACCACCAACTCCTCAGCCTCTGCATCCAAGACTCAGCTGAGGAAGAGCAAAACAGTGGTCCCGTCCCCAGAGGTGTACGAACGCACCCGAGCGAGGAGTAAGGCCCTGGCGGAAGCAACAACCGGGGGTAGTCAAGCCTCTGACAACCCTCCCCTCAAAGATGAGGAAGCATTCCCACGAACCGACCGTGACGTAGCTGGGGGTAGCCAACACGAGGCCTCAGAAGAAGAAGCACCTCTACAGGAAAGTGAGGTCGAGAGTGAAGCCTCGACCGATCCATCCACTTCCACCCATGTCATGACAGCCTACATGGCAGGGGGTGGTGATGAAGGGGAATCAGACGCTCCAGTGCTGGACATCGTGCATCACATAGACACACTTGAGGGGAGTCTCAAAACCCTCTTTTCTTCCATGCAAATCTTGACCCAGGCGGTGTTCGACATTCGAGCCACTCTGGCAAGTGCACCTGTCCCCACTAGCCCCGATCCAGGGGCCAATGGAGATTCAACTATACCCCCTCAATGGGTATCTTCAGGCACAGAACATCATACTGCACCACGAGTGTCAGCTCTTTCCAATATCCAACTTCAGGCCATACCGCCTTCACCTGCTCCCAGCTCGACAGAAGACTTGGCCGAGATGATCAGGGACCTGCGTAAATGCTTCGAGGCCCGAAACAGGCAGAAAGAATGTCAGGAGTTGGGGCTTCCTCAACCCTACCCTCTTGAGTGGAGCAAGGTGGTTTATCCTTCCAAGTATAAACCGCATACACTAATGCCATACGATTGGAAGGACTCTTCTCGTCGGTACTTGACCTACTTCCAGTCTCAGACGGAACATCTCCCAAAAGAAGACGCCTTGCTCACAAGCCTGTTTGTCGGGGCTATGAAAGGAGTTGCCTACGACTGGTACTGCAGTCTACCTGACAACTCCATATCGTCCTTCGACGACTTGACATGCCTCTTCCTTGATCTGTTCTATGATGGAGGGTGGGACATGACAATTTTGTCTCTAATAGAAGTGTGACAGACTAAGAAGGAGACTGTTCGAGAATTCATCGAGCGTTTCCAACAAGCAAGCCTAAGGTTGCCTCCAGGCAAGCCGGAACATGCACTCATTGACTCCTGCAGCATGAACATGATCCCCGCGATCAAGCTCTGGCTCAACTCCACTCCCCTGCCAGATTGGAGTTTATTGATCATTAAAGCCGAAGCTGCCGATAAAAAGGTGCATAACGCTCGCCTTTCGGGGGTTAACTTCCCCACCTTTGATGACAAAAGGAAACGGCCTGCGACTAGCAGTAGCAGTCGCGAAGCGAAAGGGAAACAGGTGTTGACCGTCAATGCGTCTAACACAACGCAAGGACATGCTCAGTGGCCTCCTCCTGCACCCAGGCCGAAGATGGTCTATTCTTTCAATAATGAAGATACCTTACAACTCTTCGAGATGTTGAAGCAGGGCGACAAAATCAAGTTGCCCGATCCCAAGCGTCCTGACGAAGTAGGCAGAGTCGGCGACCCGAGGTATTGTCATTACCATCGGTTCATCGGACATCCAACTAAAGACTGCTACGTCCTCAAAGACTACATATAACGCATGATCAATGCGAAGGTCATCTCAGTTGATTACGAGGAGAAGACAGTCTCGGCCAACATGGTATCGCTCCAGTTCGGCACCTTATCGCCTACCATAGCTCAAGATGGCGTCGTTCCCATCCCAAAGGCGACAATGGAAGTAGTCAACCTTCCACCAACCTGTGATAACATGGGTGGGCTCACACCACTCACAACATCTAAGGGGGTGATCATGTGGGTTCACCCGGATCTCGTTCCGGAGCTAACTCAACCGGGGGTAAACTCTACCTCCAAAAGCAAAGGCAAGAAGATCAAGTCTTGCCGAATGGTGACTTCCTCCCTTGAGGAAGCACTGCCCATACAAACGCGTTCATAGTAGAATGCCCATCCATAGGAGGCTCCGGCCGAAGTGATGCCTCCCATCATCACCACAGTTGTCCAAGGAGAAGGTTCGTCCCAACCTCCTACAACTGACAAGAAAAAGCAGAAGGAGGCCTGCTTCGACAGGCCTCTTTGAAAAGACAACACTCTTGGGTCAGCCAAGCCCCACAACTTCGATATTCTGGCACAACTGGCCAGTACTCCAGCACGGCTTTCCCTATTCGAGCTCCTCCGTCGATCCAAAGATACTCGGGAAGCTCTCTGCGAAGCCATAAAGTACGCCGAGTCTTTTATCAGTCAGGTCAAGCAGCCTGACGATGATCCGATAGCATGTCCGCACTGTCATAATGTGGGGGAGATCATCCCAAACAATACATTCACTCAATAGGACATGCTACTCAAGAACAATAGGCACGAAAGACCCCTGTATTACACAGGGTATGTCGGTGCCATCAAGGTGGATCGAATGCAGATCGACCCTAGGTCCTCTCTCAGCATCATCTCCCGAACTCTACTTCAGATGTTGGGGATCCCAATTCATCTTCTGACGGCGTCTTACGCTACCATCAGTAGCTTCAACGATAGTAAGAGCCACTGGGGAAGATCCGTTTGAAGTGTCACATCGGCGATCTCCAGACCAAGGTAACTTGCTATGTTGTGGATGCAGATGTCAACTACAACATCCTGTTAGGATGGCCGTGGATACATAGATACATGGTGGTGCCATCCACCCTCCACCAATGTATGAAATACGTATCCACCAGCGACATCATCCGAACAAAGTTTGCTGATGTTGATCCCTTCAGAGGGATTGAAGCCTTCTTCACCGACGCTGACCTGTAAAAATCAATTCATCTCGAATATGAAGCCAATGACGCTGATGACGAGACAGAAACTGAAGTCAAAGCTGACTCAGAAGTAGACATGATAATCAATGCTCCCTTAAAGATACGCCTCAAAGGTAAGCCCCCTCAAGTGGCGGCTCCCCTCGTAGTCAAGCTTCAAGGAAATGCTTCAGCTCTCGGTACGCCAACCGAGGCTCCCCTCAAGGTACAGCTCAAAGGTAAGCCACCTCAGTTGTCAGCACCCGTCTGGCCACAAGAGAAGACCTCGTCGTCTTTTTCAGCACAGTCCTAGGAGATAGTACGGGCCAAGCTCCCAAAAAACTCTCATGAACCTCCCAAGGCTGCTCCAGTGCTCACTGAGGAAGAACTTCGAGAATACATATCGGATAATGTCGATGCCCCATCCCTTGATGATGTAATCCCCCGGGACAAGATCCCATATTTTATCAATAATAGAGTGTCTTTTAATTATTCTAGTCTTCCATATTGGAATACCATGTACACTCTAGATAATGCTCTACAGTCATTGCAAACACAAATAATGACTGTGAGTCATGCAAATTGAGTCATCCTGTACCAAGGAGTCTGTTACATTGTCGCCTCAGAACAAGGACGAGAAGCCCATTATCTTTGGCAAAGTCGAGCGTCACCAAGACCTCCTGCCGACAAAGCCAGAACCCGACACCGGCAGAATGTAAATCTACTGGTACAATGATCGAGCCAAGTATCTCATCCAGAAGATGGGTTACAACTTGAAGAGCAGCCAAGGTCTGAACTATGGCAAAGGTCGATGCCTCCCCCTACGACTTCCAGTGCCAAAAGGGAAGCCGCAAGACTACTATCACAGCACCCGACGGGGAGTAGGCTACGTCACGCCTCCAACAACTCCAGAAGAATCAGAAGCAGAGGATGTCATACATTCTCACTTATCTGAAACTTCAACTTGGGACTCCGACACCAGCATCGGCTCAGTCTTTAGGAAGGTGCTGTCAGCCAACATGACATCCGTAAATCCTTCAGAAGATACAGATGACGATCAAATATGAGAGTTCTTCGAAAAAGAACCCTGGACGCAACGCCTAGGTGCGCAATGGGAGCCTCGCTTTGAATTACGAGAACCCTCTACTGAAGACGAAGACGAACAAATCGACCTTGGGGATGGATCTTCATCCAAACCCATCTTCATCAACAAGAGTTTGGTAGGGGAGGACCGAGAATCCTAGATCCACCTGGTCAAAGAATATATCGACGTTATCGTCTGGAGCTACGAAGACATGCCAGGACTTGACCCACAAGTCGCAATGCATAAGCTTAACATCTTGTCTGACGCTAAGCCCATTAAGCCGCAACAGCGGCACTTCCGTCCTAACATCATGGACGCCATTGACAAAGAGATCGAAAAGCTCTTGGATAGCGGGTTCATTCGTGAATAGCAACACCCCAACTGGGTAGCCAACATCGTCCCCGTCACCAAGAAGAATGAGAAGATCCGAGTCTGTATCAATTTTCGGGATGTCAACTCTGTGTGCCCAAAGGATGAGTTCCCACTCCCGATCACTGACGTAATGATCGACAACACATGTGGCTTCGAGCGTATGTCCTTCATGGACGGCTACTCAGGCTACAATCAGATCAAGATATTTCCAGACGAAGAGAAATACACATCGTTCAGAACTCCAAAAGGAGTTTACTGCTACACAGTAATGCCATTTGGCTTGAAGAATGCTGGTGCCACATAACAACCAGCTATGAGCACCATCTTCTGTCAACACCTTCGTAAGACAGTCGAGTACTATGTTGACGATATCGTCGTCAAGAGCCGTCTTAAGGGTGATCACCTACGAGACCTGAAGACAGTCTTCGACCTCACGCGGGCACATCAACTTAAAATGAATCCCGCTAAATTCTTCTTTGGGGTTTCTAGTGGAAAGTTCTTGGGCCTCATCATCACTGCGAAAGGCATTCATGTCGACCCCGAGAAGAATAAAGCCATCCTTAACATGGACCCTCCGAAGAACCTCAGAGAACTTCGAGGTCTACAAGTGCAACGCGCCTACATCCGGAGGTTTATTGCGAACCTTTCCAAAATATGTCAACCTTTCAATAAGCTTATGAAGAAGGGAGTTTCTTACGTCTGGACGAAAGAATGTCAGAAAGCTTTTGACGACATCAAAGCTTATCTGACAAGTCCCCCAATCCTGGTGGCACCCGTCGCAAACAAACCATTCTTGCTTTATGTCCGAGCAATGGAACATTCCCTTGGCGCTTTGTTGGCCCAAAACAACGAAGCAGGCTATGAGCAGGCCATCTACTACCTCAGCAGGATGATGGTTGGGGCCGAACACCGGTACAACCCCATAGAAAAAGAGTGTCTAGCCTTGGTGTTCGTCATCCAGAAGACTCGCCACTATGTCTTGGGACAAACAATCCATGTCATCTCCCGAGTCATTCCACTCAGAATTCTCATGACAAAACCAGGACCGCTAAACTTTCGGTTGGCTACGTGGGTAATATTATTGACACCATTTGACATGGTATTCATAGCACAAAAGGCTGTCAAGGGCCAAGCATTGGCCGACTTCCTAGCCGCGCACCCAATCCCAGAATCATCCAGACTCTACGAAGGTATCCCCGGTGAGGTACAAGAAGCAAACATCACCGAAGAAAGCCCAGTCTGGCGGATGTTCTTCGACGGTACTTCCAGAACAGGCCCCAAAGGCCAAGTTATCGCAGGAGTGGGGGTGGTTTTAATCTCTTCCGACAAACTGGTCATCCAGCGCGCCTATTCTCTTTGAGAGCCATGCTCCAACAATGTTGCGGAGTACAATGCCCTCATCACGGGGCTTCATTTAGCAAGATAGCTGGGGGTGGACTAACTTGAATCTTACGGTGACTCAAAGCTCGTCATCAATCAAATCTGGGGACACTATGAGGTCCGCCATGAAGACCTCATCCCCTATCACAAAGCGGCATTGGACATCATCTCAACCTTCGCAGAATTCTTTATAGAGCATGTACCTCGGCTGCACAACTTGGAAGCTGATGCTCTGGCCGGCCTCGCAGCGTTATTGGCTGCACCCGTCAAGACTCAACACTTCGTTACGGTGACGGGTCGGGACTTGGTTTGCCCCATAAATAATCTGTGCATGCGGACAACTCATGCCATGGCCGCAGACCCTGGCATCAATGTCAGAGACTGGAGATTCCCATTTATCGACTTTGTCCTCTACGGAATCCTCCTGGAAGACCCGAAGGAGGCAGTCTCAGTCAAAAGACGCTCACTCCGTTTCTATTACGATACAGCCTCCAAAATTTTGTACCAGCACTCCTACGATGGACTTCTCCTCCGATGTCTATCTAATGAAGAAGCCGCCGAAGCTCTTCGAGAAGCTCATGACGGAACATGCAGAGTTCATCAACTAGGTCCTAAGCTACAGGACCGACTTCGACGCATGGGCTATTACTGGCCTACCATGATGGTCGACACTGTCGAGTATGCAAAGAAATGTCATGCCTGTCAGTTGCACGCCGACTTCATCCATAGATCGTCAGAGCCTCTACACCCGACGGTTGCCTCTTGGCTATTTGAAGCCTAGGGCATGGATATAGTGGGGCCTATCGCCCCTCCTTCGTCAAGGGGACACCGCTTTATTCTGGCAACCACCGACTATTTCTCTAAATGGGCGGAAGAAGTACCTCTCACAGAGGTGAAAAGATCGAGAGTGTTCAGCTTCATCAAGCATCACGTCATCTACCATTTTGGGTTACCTCGAAGGATTATCTACGACAATGGCCCGCAATTCATCAGCCATGCGTTCAGTAGATTCTTCGACAATAACCGTATTCAGAACGTGGCATCAACCGCTTACAATCCGGCAGCAAACGGATTGGCCGAAGCTTTTAATAAGACCATCGTCAAGCTACTCAAAAAGGTCGTATCACCCAATAAGCACGACTGGGACGTAAAACTCAGCGAATGCCTTTGGGCCTATCGTACAATGGTACGGACCCCGACGGGCAACACACAGTTCTCTATGGTTTATGGGAGTGAAGCAGTACTACTGCTGGAGATCCAAATCCCCTCACTTTGAGTGGCGATCACAAATCAGTTGACGGAAGAGGACAATCAACGTCGCCGTCTGCTAGAGTTGGAAGCGCTGGACGAAAAATGCCTCTTGGCTCAACAACTTATCGAACTTTATCAAGCCCACATATCACAGACTTTCAACAAAAGAGTCCGACAGAGGACTTTCCAAGTGGGCGACCTGGTTCTGGCAGTCAGGAGACCGATGGTGATGACTCACAAAATACCGGGAAAGTTCAAACCCAAATGGGAAGGACCCTTCATTATATAGACGGTATACTCAAACGATGCTTATCGACTCACTCATGCTAATGGGGACTTGTTCATGATGCCTATCAACGGCAAGTTCCTAAAAAAGTAGTATTCTTGACCTCCAACAAGAACATACTACCTCTCTCCAGAGAGAGGACTGGTGAACTTGACCAAACCAAGTTCACACCCCTTATTTTGGCAAATCATATGCTTCTAGAACCCAGTTGTTTCGTTGCATTCTATCCCCAGTAGAAGAACAACCATGTCCACATTAACTTTGAGTTGCTTCTCTATACCTCATCAAGCATGATCCTACACCATGTAAGATCATGCTTAAGGCAATGTTTACCACGTCCATATTACCTCTGAGTAAACATTCTGCACAACAATCCCTGCGTTGTTGCACTATAGAACATCCACTTCCATATCACCTCTGAGTTGTTCTATAAAACCCCACAGAGTTTACTCCTACCATATCCATATTACCTCTGAATAGAAAAACTCTACAAATTAGCCCATATTTACTATATCCACATTACCTCTGAGTAAATTGTTGGTCCTCTCTTTCAACTTATCAGTCCGTACCTAAAACCAAGGTACGCCAAGGATGATAAGTCCATATAAAACCCCCAGGGGAAGTACCCCATATTCACTACGTCCATATTACCTTTGAGTAAATACGTTGGGTCCATCATTCAATTTATTATCTGTACTTGAAACCAAAGTACGTAAAAGATAATAGGTCCACCAAAAACTACAGAACATCCGCGTCCATATCACCTCTGAGTTGTTCTATGTATTCCTACTGAGTTCATTCCTTCCTTGTCCATATTACCTCTGAGTAGGAAAACTCTACCATTAGCCCCATATTTACCACGTCCATATTACCTCTGAGTAAATATGTTGGTTCTCTCTCTCAACTTATTATCTATACCTAAAACCAAGGTATGCCAAGGATGATAAGTCCATATAAATTCTCCAATGGAAGTACCCAAACCTATCACGTCCATATTACCTCTGATAGGATTGTCATACCTAAACAGCTCTACTGTACATGCTTCTTGTTCAAAGTATTTCAAAACTTGTCCAAAAGTTTTAAAAACTTTGAAGGGGGTCATGTAGAAGCATGAAAATTCAGGCGCATCTATAGGCCAGAATCCTATGCGCTCAACCCAACCATGCGACCAACTCCAATGCGCCAGGAAAAGCTCAGATAGAAACTTGGCACAGCAAAAGTATAGACATTAAAAGAAGACTTTTATTCATATGAAAGTTTATTACATGTCTAAAGAAAATCTTTACAAAGGAGAACTTCTATAAAGAAGGAAAATCCTAAAGCTACAGCTAGACGCAGCAAACTGCCATGCGCCCCCTGCCTGGCGCATCATCTGTCAGGTGCATCACTCTGATGTCTCGTCCAGACGCATCATTCCAGTATCTCAATGTATGCGCATCTCCGTGCATAGTCAGAGCGAAGTACTCTCTCTCATCAGCACCAATCAGTCCTTGTATAGCAGGAAGAGGAGCTCTCCTAGCTCGACAAGGATCGCGGCACGACGCCCCGACCTTTGGAAGCAACAGGCACACTCGGCAACCTGTGGCTTTGCCAGCATAACGAAAGACAGAGCGCTGCCACCCCGATCTTTGGATGCAACAGGCACCATCGGCCTGTATTGGGACTCGACGACCCCGATATTTGGATGTAACAGACACTATCATAGAAGCTCAGAGCGACGAAAAGACGGGGACAACGCATCTTAACCCTCGAAAAGAGCTCGATTTCAAAAGTTCGCCAAGGCAGAGCTCCGACCAAGTTCATCTTTTGAAGAATGAAAGCAAAGTTTTCCCTCATGTGACTATTTATAAGCACAGGCAGCCTACACCCTAGTGTCCAATGGCTAATGTTCCAAACTCCATGCAATGATTCTGCATTAATAGCAAATACATCCGTCGCCTCGTATTCGGCTAAGTCAAAGCAACCATTAATGCCTCGAAGAACTCAACAGGCGGGCTAAAGAGGATGCGACACTTTGGCATATGCGCATTCGATATCATGCGCTCCCCTATAGATGCGCCTAGTGGGCCATATCCATGCGCCCAGATTGGCATTAACCAATGCAACCCTATTCATCAAACATTTAATGCTGAATGACAAATGGCGGCTACATGTCTCCCAAAGATGTCCAATCAGCAGCCCTTAAAGAAAACGAAGCAACGTTGATGACAGCACCATAATACACCTTGGGTTGGCAATAATTGCCACACGACAGACTGATCTTTTGTATGCGCCTCGTGGCCATATGCCCAGTAGACTGTATGCACCCTAGTGGTCGTGTGCCCCCGGCTTACTTCTTATCCCAAGCAACAGAAGACTAGGCCATGCATGTGCCTCAAAAGCCATGTGGCTGGACTTGCTCATGACTCCTAAAAAATCATGAGACCAAGTCGGTTCCCCTGCATCTTATCCTAGGCGCACCCTGATGAGAAGCTCTGCATGCACCTCAAAAGCCATGCGTCCAGACTCGTCTGTGATGCCTAAAACTCATAGACTATGTCGCCTCCATGTGCCCGATCCTAGGCGCACCCCAACGGACTACTCTCCTCCAAAACCGAGATCTTTGAGCCACAGGTATACGCCACGCGTTCCTTGACTCAGTTCTGTTGAAAGAATGGGTGCTAACCATCCAAGATCTCAGCAACAACCAAATCTCCACGACTTCCATATGTTAGCTCCATCACAGCCCAACACAGCAGTCCAATAATTTGACTTCAATCCAGGGCGTATCAACCATGCGCCTCTGCCAGCATCAGCCACGTGGCGTTTCCATGTCCAGGCGTATCTGAAATATGTACATATAAGCAGCCAGCCTGCTATCTATAAATAGAAGGATCATTCCTTCATAAGACACATATATACACACACAGACAAGGAAAACATGCATACTCAGAGAGAAGCACATCCACAGAGGCCAGAAGAGACACTTAACGTCTGCTTCTCCTCACAACGCTCCGACATCCAGAGGAAACCAGACCTTCAGAGAGTTCAAGATCGTCGTCAGATCGTCAACGGAGTCAACGTATTACCCCTCACTCCATCGACACAGTTCCTAGATAAAAAAAATAAAAGTGTACTCCAAGGACAACGTCTAAGTCCTACATTGTATAATGTTCTATTTGTAATTGAAATACCAAAGTTTTAGTCAACAAAACCTTATCGCATTTTTGATGGCAAACAATAACTTGACTGAATCCTTGTGTATTAATTGGGGACGAGGGAGTAGAAGTGGTTATATGATCATTCTTGTAGTTTACTCGTGTGCAAACTCTGTAGATTACTCGTGTACAACATCGTGCCGTTTACATAACCATCTTGTGCTCTGAATCACTAGTCACTTACAGTTCTTACTTATCGTGTATATATTTCTACTTTGCAAGTATCTTTCTTATTTTCATGTACATCTTCTTACAGTTCATGTATCTTACTATTTTGTATGCTTTATAATTTCTGCCATGATGTAAACTGCGTGAAATGTATTGTGCTCGTTTCTGTCCTGATTGGAGCTGTTGAAAATATTACAGGTAATATAGAGATTCACAGCTAGCCTAGAGGACTAGTAGAGCTTGGAGTAGATAGCTAGTTTATGGTTTAGTTTCTCCTTTAGAACTTATTTTGTAATAAGTGGAGTTTGAGTTGTATTTGAGATTATTGAGATGTTGTTATTTTAGTTTATTTAAGTTGTTGTTGTTTTGAGTTTAATATAGTTGTTAGACTTCTGTGTTATCTTATCGTGCTTAGATTGCGATTGAGTATTATCATATCTTATACTTGTCCTCCGTTTGGAGTTGAGATTTATGACAGGTACATTATATATATTGCGTGAGTTGTTTAGTTAGCGACCTTGAACAACGTTCTACCACAGATTCTGTGGTGTAGATTGGACATACCCAATTCTCGTGCCCCTATACCGAGTGTGGGTCGTGACACGTACCATCAAGCAGCAATTTCTATAATCTCTACTTTCATGAGATTCTTTATAGAACATGTTCCCCATTTACTGAACCTAGAAGTTGACTCTCTAGGAGGGTTAGCAGCATCATTGTCACCACATGTCGGGACTCAGCACACTATCAAAGTGATGGGGAAAGAGTTAGTATGTCCTAATAACAACTTATGCATGCAAGCTTACCAATCCACAGAGGCCGAAGAAGGCATTCAAGGCTGGCGATCCCCTTTTATAGATTTTGCAGTGCACAAAATCTTACCGAATAACGCAAAAGAAGCGGCTTCCGTCAGAAAAAGTTCCCTTCGGTTTTACTGTGACACTCAAGCTAAAACGTTATACCGCCACTCCTCCCAAGGAATCTTACTCCGTTGCCTATCAGGCCAGGAGGCTAAAGATGCACTGTACGAGGCTCATGACGACACTTGCGGAGCTCATCAGCCGGGGCCTAAACTCCAAGACCGACTCAGGCGCATGGGCTACTATTGGCCTACAATAATAGCCAATACCTTAGCGTATGCTAAGAAGTGCCATATGTGTCAGATCCACGCCGACTTTATTCATCAACCGTCAGAGTACTTATACCCGACGGTAGCAACTTAGCCATTTGAAGCATGGAGAATGGACATCATCGGCACGATCGCCCCTTCTTCATCAAAAGGTCATCGTTTCATCCTGGCTATAACCGACTATTTCTCCAAGTGGTCGGAAGCTATACCACTTGTAGAAGTAAAAATCTCCAACGTGATTAAATTTCTCAAGCATCATGTCATTTACCGGTTTGGGTTACCTCGGAGAATTATTCACGACAACGACCCATAATTCGTCAGCGGCTTCTTCCGACGATTCTGCGATAAGAATCGAATTCAGAGCATAGGATCGATAACCTATAACCCAACGGCTAACGGGTTGGCTGGAGCCTTCAACAAAACCATTATCAGGCTCTTCAAAAAGGTTGTGTCTTCCAAAAAGCGCAACTGGGACGAAAAACTCGGTGAATGCCTCTGGGCTTTCTGAACCACAGTCTGTACACCTACCGGTAGCACGTCGTTCTCACTAGTATATGGAAGTGAAGCCGTGCTTTCTTTGGAACTCCAAATTCTATCTCTACGGGTGTATCTTAACAGTCATATGACTACAGAAGATAATTATTGCTTGTGATTACAAGAGTTGGAAGCACTCGACAAAAAATGCCTTCAAGCTCAACAACGCATTGAGCTATACCAGTCACAAATCTCAGGAGCCTTCAACAAGAAGGCCAAAGAAAGGTCATTTTGGGTCGGCGACCTGGTCCTATCAGTTAGAAGGCCAATGATCATGATTCACGGGACAGTTGAAAAGTTCCAACCTAAATGGGAACGGCCGTTCATCGTAAAAACGGTCTATTCCAATGGCGCATACCTGCTAGCAAAACCTAATGGAGACTTGTTCATGATGCTAATCAACGATAAGTTCCTAAAGAAGTATTATTCTTGAAATTCCTCAATATGTACTTCCATCTCGCCAGCAGAAGAACTTATAAACTCGACCATCGAGTTTGCCCCTTGATAATGATATGCTTCTGGAGCCCAGTCGCTCCATTGCATTCTCTCATCATATCTCCACGTCCATATCACCTCTGAGTTGTTTCTCTACATCCCCATAAAGCTAAATCCTATAATCTGTAAGATGATGCTAAAATCTATGTTTACTATGTCCATCTACCTCTGAGTAAACATTCTCACCTAAGCAACCTTCGTGTCGCTATATCTCCAACGGTAAACAATCACATCTATATCTCCTCTAAATTGTTTCATGTATCCCAACAAAGTCATATCTTACCATGTTCGCATAACCTCTGAGCAAGATACCTTTAAGGGGATTCTATGTTTACCATGTCCACATCATCTCTGGGTAAACATTCTACCGATTGACTTTGCACCAACACGTCCATAATACCTTTGATGGTGTCTGTCAACTCAACTTACCATCTACACTTAGTTCTAAGTACGCCAAGGATGATAAGTCCACATAAAAGTCCCCAACGGAGATACCAAAACTTATCACGTACATATTACCTCTGATAGGGTTGTCACACCAAAAAAACTTATGCGCCTAAACAACTCTACTGTCTATGCTTCTTGTTCTAAGTATTTCAAAACTTGTCCAAGTTTTAAAAACTTTGAAGGGGGTCTTGTAGAAGCGTGGAAAAAGCATGTTGATTTTAGTCCCACATCGGATAAGAGAAGAAGGTTGTAAAAGCATAGAAAATAACTTGTTACTTTTAGTCCCACATCGGAAAGGAGAAGAAGAGAAGTCTCATTCCACTCTATATATAGAACCCCTCGACCTCCTTTGAAAAGGGCACCAAAGAAGAGAGTTGGCTTTGAGCAATGGTGATCTTCATCACCCAACAGAGTTACCTTCCTCTCTTCCTCCTTTCTTCTTCTACTTGTTCTGTGGCTTCATGTACTTTTGGAAGAGCAATCTTCGTTTGCAGGGATCTCCAAAGTACTTTAAGGAAATTAGAGAGCAACTACTAGCTGAAAATCTCTAGTTTCAGTCTACTTACGTACTTACGGAGTGTGTGAGCAAACTCGTTTGCAGAATCACTTTATCCCCTTAAGGAAATTAGAGAGCTACTACTAGCTGAAAATCTCTAGTTTTCGTCTACTTACGTACTTACAGAGTGTGTGAGCAAACTCATTTGCAGAATCACTTTGTCCCCTCAAGGAAATTAGAGAGCTACTACTAGCTAAAACTCTTTAGTTTTTGTCTACTTACTGAAGAAGCATGGGTCACACGCCTCAGAGATCGCGTCTCACCTAGGCGTCAAGCTACACACGCCCCGCTAAGGGCTTGCCCCTTTTCCTGCTCGTGCCTCCCTCTCTTGTTCGTGCCTCACTTGTATTGAGTCGCCCACGCTTCACCGAAGTCTCATGCCCCATCGAAGAAGCGTAGCGGTCAAGCCTCATCTAGGCTCCATGTAGAGATGCCTTGATCTCTGTAAAAAAGACCGCTAAAGTCTTAAAAATCAAAGTCATGATTACTTAGGCTACTCATGCTTGCCAAGGGCGTGCCTACTCTGCTGCCCGTGCCTCACTCATGTAGACAGGCCGGATCTCTTGTATCCCTACCTATGGCTCCTGATTACTGTCTTTGTGGCTATTTTTAAAGAGCTTAACTCCTCTCGAAGATACCAACATGGCACTTCGATTCTCATACAAAAGAAGGACACAGAAGTCTAGGTTTATTCTCCCTGAAAACAGTATAGACAGGCGCATCAAACTCATGCGTGTATTTGAGTTCCTCCTAGGTGAGCGTCAAGCTCAAGCGTGTGTCGCCTTGAGTCCTTTCTCCCAGGTGCACGTCAAGCTCAGGCTTGTGTCACCTTGAGTCCTTCCTCCCAGGCGCACGTCAAGCTCAGGCGTGTGTCACCTTGAGTCATTCCTCCGAGGCGTATGTGCTTCTACCCCGCGCCTACAAGTTCTTCCAAACAATGAATACGCCACCTAGGATAGTTATTCCTAGGCGTGTAAGGAACTGGGCATGCGCCACGTGTCGAAGACCATGTCGCACCCAGAGAACTAGTTCTCAGCAGCTCCAAGATCCTCTTCTACTAGATATCAACCAAATTTCGTATGTCGATCAGTTACCCTCTCACATAAGTGATATGTGAGCATTGTTATAGCTGAGGATGCCATGTGGCAGTCGAGAGAAAGCACATGCATGCCTCTCAAAGGTGCGTATGTTACCCTCTCCCAAACTACAAATAGGAGGAGTCCTCCTCCATTTGAAGCTCTCGTCCAAGACTAAATTCCGGTAGATCCTCCCGATCCTAGAGCATTTCAAAAAATCCCGAGCATTCCAGAGAGAGTCCTCGTTTTCCCCTCAGCCAGTGAAGTTGAGCCCAGCAGTTCCCTCTCCTAGTCAGATTGTCAACGTAGTAAAGAAATAACCCTCCATCATCACGACCCAGATTAAAAAAAAGTACGATCAGGGAGTTCCCGTCTAGGAATTCCTCTTCGTACTATCATGCCCCGATTCGGGGAATCGTTCACCTTCGCTTTGATTCACGCTGAATCATTCGTCCTCGCTAAGGCGTGATGCCGTATAAGTCTAGAATTGTACTTGTATAAGGTTTGCTCGTGTTCCTTTTATAAAAGAGACATTTTGAATAGAGATTCAAAGCAAGTTAACAAAAAAGTTGGACAACACAGATATGATCTAAAATAAGCTCTTTATTGATAACTTTGAAAATATAGAAAATATAAGGCTCTCAAACAGCCGAGATGAAATGCCAAACTTGGCTACAACTTACAGAAATATTGAAATGAGATACAACTTGATCCATACATCATATTCCTTTATTAATAATGCGGCAATAACCACCTTCAGCAAAATGCCTTCTTCTTCAAGTGGAAAATTCAAGAACATATGAAGCTTCTAAAGAGTCGGACAGCAAGCCTTCAACGTCTAAGATTATCCATGAGGTTTCCGGCACCTGTGGAGATGAGGGTCAGTATATTGCCACATATGTATTGGTGAGCGGCCGTAACCAATCTCACCATAAACCAACATTAGTAAATGACATGAATGTCCACTATTGATTTGTGATCTTTCTATCTTGCCTTAGGGTCCATTAACAATTCATATATTTGATGAGAAATATAAGAAGCACACAATGATGTTAGAAACATAAGCAATTCATGTTGTTCTAACATAAGCAATTCATATTGATCACCAATTTGGTGAATCTTATCCACGGTCGATAGCCATCCCTGTATATTTATGAATAACACTTACTCTTGTCTGCATAAGACATTGTTAGCTATGACACCTATCTAAATAAAGGTCACTGACTATACGCCATCTTGGACATCATGGTCAGACGGCTCCTCTTCAACGGTGGGTAGCCAGCCCAACCGGAAGGTTCTCGAAAGACCGTGCTACTACTTCAGCACTGTGCTACTACTTAAGCACTATTGTTCCTCCTAGGCCGAATTGGTTCCATGGCCTCGGAGTACCGTTCGAGGAACTATACCTTGTATACAAGTAGTCCATGACCATGTATGTGAATGCTGTTGGGTTTATAGCCTTTTGTTTTGGTTTTTAGTCCCACATCGGCTAGAAAGGAATGTGTATCTCCATATATATGAGTCTTTACTCTTTATGGAGATGCACATGTAGTGCACATGGGTGTGTGCCATGTGGGATTAATTATTAATGGTATAAAGGCTTAATCAATAATTAAGAAGCTGTAAGCTTTTTGCTCTTGGAAATTTATTTCCATAGGAGCTAAGCCCCGTTGGGGCTTAGCGACTCGGACTCGGACTCAGACTCGGACTCGGACTCGGACTCGGGCTCAAGGGCTCATGAGGCGTAATATGGCATTTTGTTGGCGCACTTTGCACTTAGCACGTAAGCATCGTCGCTAGGCGTATAGTGCGCTTAAGTTGCGCTCGTTGCGCTAGCCACTTGCGCGACCATGTTGCGCGGCCCGTTACGCGAGCCTAGTTACGCTGGCCCAGTTACGCAGCCCAGTACGCAGCCCAGTACGCCCAGTACGCGCAGTGTGCGCAGCGTACGCAGCGTGCGTAGAGTGCGCAGTGTGCGCAGCGTACGCAGTGTGGGAAGATTCAAGTCAGAAGAGCAGGAGTGTTCCAAGGTTTTCCGTCAACCTTGCTGGTTCCTGGAAGCTGTTCGCAGAGGGCGAATAAAGCTTTGAGCGACGGTGATAATTCACCCCAGCATTTCCATCTCTCGCCTGTCATCCTTCTGTTGCCTTTAGCAGTTCTGTCAGTATCTTCTTTTTAGAAGGCAATACTGCCAGTTTGCTACGATCAGGAAAATCTTTTTAGATTATTCGTGTATTACGATATCTTTTTAGATCTCGTAATTTGCAGAATCCTTCTGGATCTCTGTTGCAAAACCTTCTTTAAGGAATTGCATTTGAAACGTTGTCTTTACAACTATTTCAGTTTCTATATTTTCCATCGAATAGCGTGCCCCGGCGTTCCCGGCAATAACAATCTCAAAGCTTTATTGCTACGATAGAAAATATTAATGCTTCACTCCTCAATACTGACTTTTGCAAATTAGAAAAGTTTGATGGAGAGCATTATCAAGTCTGGAAGAGGAAGGTTTATCTCACTCTTCAACTTAGAGACGTTGATCACGTATTGCTTGAAGAGGAACCTACTATTCCAGATACTGGGTCTGCTGCCGTAATAACTGCGGCTACTAAACTTCAGGCCAAGTAGAGAAGGGAGAATAGCATTTGTAGGTTGCTTATCCTGAATGCTATGGAAGATTTTCTAGCAGAATCCTACAGTAAGAAACCAATTACCAGAGACATATAGGAGTCTCTGGAAAAACTGTACGAAGAAGACAAGAACAGGAGCAAAATATTTGTGGTTGAAAAATATCACAAATGGCTCTTTGAGGACGAGAAGTCCATGCTGCCGCAGGTCAAAAAATTTCTGAAGCTGCGACAGAAGTTGGAAGACGAGGCTATGCCCCTCCCCGACAAGTTTGTTGTTGGATGGATTGTCTCAAAGCTCCCCGCTGGATGGAGCAAGTTCTATGCAAACATGCATAGGAAGAAGTTGGAGATCACCCTTGAAGATCTCCTACAGGAAATCTATGTTGAGGACCAGATGCGGACTCAACTGAAGGTGGACACACTGTCCAAGCAATTGGCTAACGCCAATCTGGTTCAGACCAAGGGACTAAAGGGAAAGCAGGCGGCTTTCCACAGCAAGAAGAAGAACCCTGACAATCTGAAAGTCAAGGGAACTTCTATCAAGAAAAAGAAGCCAAAGTCAGAAATGCCTTGCTTCAAGTGTGGCAAGAAGGGCCACTTTAAGAATGAGTGTAAAGAAAAGACCAAGCAATCAGAGCAAGGAGAGCCTAGTAAGGTATCTATGATCACTGACGTAGTTGCTATGATTGCACAGGTTGATGCAGTAAGGACTGACTCTGACTGGTGGGTAGACACTGGAGCCTCCTGCCATGTCTGCTCCAGTAAGGAGTGGTTCACCACCTATACATCTACTTCTGAAGTGGTCATGATGGAGAACCAAGCACAAGCTGAAGTGCTCGGGATCGGGACGGTAGTGTTGAAGCTGACTTCGGGGAAGTCTCTGACGCTTTAAGACGTAAAGCACGTACCTGCTATCGCCAAGAACCTGGTCTCGGGAGGCCTTCTCTGCAATGCAGGCCTCAGGATGGACATCAATGCTGGCCAGATGGTGATGTCTATCAAGGGAACATATTTCGGGAAAGCTTTTTATACCGAAGGAATGTTCAAAGTTCAGCTTGTAAATCAGTCCAATATAATTAATGTAATTAATGAAGTCACTCATTCTGCTTATACTCTTGAGTTGTGGCATAATAGGCTAGGACATGTTCATTGTAAACGAATAAACAGAATGTCTAGTCTAGGACTTATCTCCAAATGTGGGGGTAAGGTAGAGAAATGTGAAGTTTGTGCTCAAACAAAGATCACAAGGAAACCCTTTCCTCGGGTTAATCGAAGTACAGATCTTCTGGAGTTGGTACACTCCGATATCTGTGACTTCAAACAGTTCTCTACAAAGGCCAGGATGAAGTATTTCATAACCTTCATCGATGACTTCTCAAAGTATGCGTTCGTCTACTTGCTGAAGTCTAAAGACGAAGCATTCGAGAAGTTCAAGGAGTTCAGAGCCAAAGCTGAGAGGCAAACTGGACAACAACTCAAAAGGATAAGAAGTGATCGAGGTGGGGAGTACAGGTCTCATGAATTCGCATCGTTCTGCAAAGAACATAGAATTGTCAATGAGACTACGGCTCCATACTCTCCTCAGTCAAACGGAGTAGCTGAGAGAAAGAACAGGACGTTGACAGAAATGATAAATTCAATGTTGTTGACTGCTGGCCTTCCTAAGTGCTACTGGGGAGAAGCTGCATTGACGGCCACTTTTATTGTAAATAGAGTGTCTCATGCAACTTCAGACGTTACTCCTCATGAACTCTGGTTCAAGGTCAGACCTAACTTGAATGTCATTCGAGTGTGGGGGTGTCTGGCGTATGTCAATCTTCCAGATCTAAAGATTCAGAAGCTTAGGACAAGGACTACAAAGACGATCTTCTTGGGGTATGCCGAGAAGAGTGATGCTCGGAGGTATCTTGATATTGAGTCAAATCATATCATTGAATCTCGCGATGCAGAATATTTTGAAGACAAGTTTGCAAGGCACAAGAATATTGTTCTTTCGGATGTTCCGGAGAATAATGAGGGTGCACAAGAAACTGAAGTCTTCAATGAAGGTGTGGTCCAAGAAGATGTTGTTGTTGAAACAACGGTTGAACCAGAATAAGCTGAGCCGTCAGCTAAGCGTATGAGGAGGCCGAAGGTATTCGGAAGTAACTTTGTCACCTATCATGTGGAAGCAGATCCGCTTACCTATGATGAGGTAATGAAGACCAGAGATGCGGTTTTCTGGAAGGAGGCGATTAACAATGAAATTGATTCCATCACCTCAAATAACACTTGGGTGTTGGTTGATCTTCCTGAAGGAGCAAAATCCATCGGATGTAAATGGATCTTCAAGAAGAAGATGAAAGCAGACGGAACTATTGACAAGTTCAAGGCTAGGTTGGTAGCCAAGGGGTTTTCTCAGAAGCAGGGGATTGACTATTTTGACACATATGCTCCAGTAGCCCGGATGACCACCATCAGAATGTTGATTGCTCTCGCAGCAATACATAAGATGGTGATACATCAGATGGATGTGAATACGGCTTTCCTAAATGGCGAGCTGACCGAAGAGATTTACATGCAACAGCCAGAGGGATTTGTCATCAGGGGTCTTGAAGACAAAGTTTGCAAGTTAGTGAAATCTTTGTACGGTCTTAAACAAGCTCCCAAGATGTGGCATGAGAAATTTGACAAAGTTATAAGGTCAAATGGCTACATGGTCAGCGATACGGACAAGTGTGTTTACACGAAGTTCGCTGATGGAAGAGGTATGATCGTTTGTCTGTACGTGGACGACATGCTTATCCTAGGTACGGATATTAGCTGTGTCATGGAGACAAAGAAGTTCATCTCAAGCAAGTTCAGTATGAAAGACTTGGGGGAAGCTGATGTGATCTTAGGGATCAAGATCATCCGGACAGACACTGGAATAGCGCTGTCACAGTCTCATTATATTGAGAAAATGATCACTCGTTATGGGTATTGGGATCTTCCAGGGATCGATACGCCGTACAGGTGTGATCTGAAGCTGAAGCCTAATTCAGGGGAGAGCGTCAGGCAGCTGGAGTATACAAGAGTAATAGGAAGTTTGATGTATGCTACTACTGCCACAAGGCCTGACATAGCTTTCGCCGTGGGAATGCTGAGTCGTTTCACGAGCAACCCAGGTGCTGAACACTGGAAAGCTGTGAAACGAGTTATGAGATATCTCAAGAAGACTCAGACATATGCACTGTACTACAGCGGAGATCCGCCGGTAGTGGAAGGCTTCAGTGATGCCAGTTGGTGCTCAGAGGTGGAGAGCGAGAGGTCCACAGGTGGATTCATTTTCACAATGGGTGGAGCTGCTATATCGTGGAAGTCGAAGAAGCAGACTATGCTCTCGCGGTCATCCATGGAATCTGAGTTCTTTGCACTTGATACCGCAACCGAGGAAGCAGAATGGCTTCGGGAGCTCATGTATGATCTTCCAGTGGTTGGGGCGCAAGTACCGGCGATACCGATATACTGCGACAACCAGGCGACTGCGGCGGTGGCATCAAATGATCTCTTCAACGGGAAGAAGAGGACTGTGCGGTTGAAGCACAGGGCAGTACACGATCTTATCAAGAGAGGTGTTATTGCAGTGATTGATGTTCGGAGTCAGGAGAACCTGGCGAATCCGTTCACCAAGGGCCTCAAGCGCCAGCTGGTCAATGACACAGCTTGTAAAATGGGCTTGAAGGCATTCTGATATTGTATTATTGTATTCCTACCATAAAGTTTTATGCTATTAGTTCAAAGATTTATCTACTAGGCATCTAGCTTTTGGTTCAAGGGAGGACCACTAATCAGAAGAATATCAGGGACGGTGGGTACATGTTCTATTGGGCATGGAGAGGTTACGGACCTATAACCACTGTTGTCTACTGTTGTTTTCTACGAAAAACAGGTCCTGTGGGAGGTTGGCTTAAATGCCTTAATGAGTTCTCATGCATTTGGAATGTCTCGTATGCTTTACAGGAAGCATGGTAGCACAGCACTACAAGGAGTGTGACTCCATGCTATGTGTGGCGGTGACTCTACCATGAGGTTCTCGAAGGAGGTAAAGCCTCGGCTATGTTAGCCAAGTCATAGCGGCGTAGCACCGCAAATAGACAGTTAGCCTAATGCTGTATATTAAATTAAAGAGGGATGTAGTCAGCACTACAAAAAGGAGGAGTTCCTCATGTTACGGGTGGCACGACAACAAATGAGGTAAACCCGGCTAGGGATAAAGCCTCGGCCTTGCAAGCCATGTCGTAGCGGCGTAACACCGCACAAAACCGTAAGGCTTCATGCTGGGTAGTTTGGCACTACAAAGGAGCTAGACCTCATGCTACGGGTAGTATGACACTACGATAAGGTTCCTGGTGATTCGGGGTAAGGTCCTCGGCTTAAGGCCATGTCATAGCGGCGTAGCACCGCAAAGGAAGCGTTGGACGCTTCATGCCATGTCTCTTTAATAAAGAACTCACCTATAGCGTATGGACAAAGAGATATAAGGCCGTCTCTTGAGGGTAAACTTGTAGACGCCCAATATTATACACTGAAACCTGGCTGGCACACGACCTTAAATGTGCAACCAGAAGCACATGTAACTACATTATGTGAGTAGAAAAAATTTCAGCTATGATACAGAATTCAAGGCTTAGTCCATTCTTGTATTATAGTTTGATTTTTGACTCACGTGGGAAGATTCAAGTCTTAAGTGGCATCTATCCTAAAAGCATAACAGTTACTGTGGGGAACACTCGTACTCATATATATAGAGATATGCGGGGGATTGTTGGGTTTATAGCCTTTTGTTTTGGTTTTTAGTCCCACATCGGCTAGAAAGGAATGTGTATCTCCATATATATGAGTCTTTACTCTTTATGGAGATGCACATGTAGTACACATGGGTGTGTGCCATGTGGGATTAATTATTAATGGTATAAAGGCTTAATCAACAATTAAGAAGCTGTAAGCTTTTTGCTCTTAGAAATTTATTTCCATAGGAGCTAAGCCCCGTTGGGGCTTAGCGACTCAGACTCGGACTCGGGCTCAAGGGCTCATGAGGCGTAATGTGGCATTTTGTTGGCGCACTTAGCACGTCAGCATCGTCGCTAGGCGCATAGTGCGCTTAAGTTGCGCTCGTTGCACGAGCCACTTGCGCGACCACGTTGCGCGGCCCGTTACGCGAGCCTAGTTACGCTGGCCCAGTTACGCAGCCCAGTACGCCCAGTACGCCCAGTGTGCACAGCGTACGCAGCGTGCGTAGAGTGCGCAGTATGCGTAGAGTGCGTAGTGTGCGTAGGGTGCGTAAAAGGGGCTGTGTGCGTATGGCTGGCTGCATATTAGAGCGGGAACGGTTGCAGCAGTTGCTGCACGTTCAGGAGTGGTTCTGCCACTACCCTGAAGTTCAGGCAACTGCTTGGCAACCACCCCGTGGGCTATATATGCAGGTTCTCTCCTCTCTCAGAAGTGAAGTAGTAATCAGAATTCCAGGGAGAAAAACTCTAAGTGTTCTTTAACACAACAGAGTAGTGAGCGTGCTCTTTAACACAAACACTAGTACTTTTTAGTACGCGTGGGTTATGTTACTTCAAACAGAGAGAGAAGAGTAGAGCCATTGCCAGAGGAGTTCGCCGTCTTCCGAGAAGTCAGAAGAGCAGGAGTGTTCCAAGGTTTTCCGTCAACCTTGCTGGTTCCTGGAAGCTGTTCGCAGAGGGCGAATAAAGCTTTGAGCGACGGTGATAATTCACCCCAGCATTTCCATCTCTCGCCTGTCATCCTTCTGTTGCCTTTAGCAGTTCTGTCAGTATCTTCTTTTTAGAAGGCAATACTGCCAGTTTGCTACGATCACGAAAATCTCTTTAGATTATTCGTGTATTACGATATCTTTTTAGATCTCGTAATTTACAGAATCCTTCTGGATCTCTGTTGCAAAACCTTCTTTAAGGAATTGCATTTGAAACGTTGTCTTTACAACTGTTTCAGTTTCTGTATTTTCCATCGAATAGCGTGCCCCGGCGTTCCCGACAATAACAAATGCAACTTAACTAAATAAGAAACATACATGCATAATAACAGAATTCCAGTACTTAACCCACAGTTCTCATTCATCTTGCCATCTTATCATCTTACCATCTCGCCTTGAGCCATAGGCTCGCATACTCATTCATCCAACCAAGGGACTATTCATTTGTATTATCACTCTTTCGAACCGAAGTCCGATATACTTACCACCCAATACTTGGGTCTTTGCATCCTCTTTTCAACAATTCATATTGCAACATACAAGCATCACTCGATTTGCAACATAAGCCTAGCCATGTGATAATTTATCTTTCATTATCTTTTCGAGTTATTACTATGCTTCTTTTATTAAGCACCGAATGCAATAACAAGACTACCATTGTTACCCACGAAGATTAAGGATCGTCGAAGGATCAAAGCCACTTACTTGTTGGTGAATTGTCGAGAGAAAGTGGTCTTCCATGCCACGTTAAGCTCAGTTCACTACATTAGCATCATTGGCACCGACGTCTGGTCAGCATACTTTTTCTCTTTCTCTCAGTGGTTCGATATGAAATGCGTAGACAGTAAAAGTAAATCCATGAAAATATTTATCGAAAAAATCACGAAAATGCACAAAAAAACTAACAGCAAAAGCGACATCGAAAACCAGCAGGACAACGGTCTCGGGGCAAGCGACTCTTATATAGAACTCTTCTCCCAAGATGTGCGCCACTGCATCTTGGGCATCATTTCAAAAGAGTCCAATCCATAATGAAGAAAGGATCTCAATTCATTATCCCACGATCCTGGTACTGTTTCCCCAAGTAAAGTTCCCCAATTCTCATCCGACTCGGCCATTCGGCCGCTAGCCCGATCCGTGCTCCGCAACAGCATTTATGGCATTATATATTAATACACTAACAAAAAGTTTTGTCCCTGAAACTTAAACATAAACCCATCTAGATCGAATAATGAAGGAAACTTTTCCTTCATATCCGCTTCAAGTTTCCAACTCGACTCCTCGACAGAATGATTTCGCCAAAGCACTAGAACCAAAGGAACAACTCAATTCCGCAGGACTTTATCCTTCCTATCCAAAATCTGTGCAGGCTCCTCCACATAAGACAAATCAGATCTTAGCCCTAACCGACCGAAGTCTACCACATGACTTGGATCATGCACATACTTCCGTAGTTGGGAAATATGGAAAATATCGTGCACTCCATCCAATGTCGGTGGTAATGCAATCTGATAGGCAACGGGGATGACTCACTTAAGGATTTCAAACGGGCCAACAAATCTCGAACTTAACTTCCTCTTCGCATCGAATGGCATAACTCCGCGCATTAGTAACACTTTCAGAAATATATGATCGCCCACCACAAATTCCAATGGTGGTCGATAAGTATCCGTATAACTCTTCTGCCGACTTTGTGCCACAAGAAACTTCTCTCAAATCATGCGAACCTTCTCGACGGCCTGCTCCACCATCTTTGGACCAAGTATATGTCATTCACCGACTTCATCCCAACAAATCGGAGACCGACACTTTCGCCCGTGTAATGCTTCATACGGAGCCATCTGTATACTCGACTGGTAACTGTTATTGTAGGCAAATTCTGTTAGTGACAAGTGAGTGTCCCAACTGCTTTTTAGATCAATTGCACAAAGCCGTAGCATGTCGTCAAGTATCTGATTCACCCTCTCGGTCTGGCCATCGATTTGTGGATAGCATGGAGAACTAAATTTGAATTGCGTTCCCATGGTCGAATGTAAACTGACCCAATAATGCGATACAAATCTCCCATCCCGATCAGACACTATTGATGCCGGCACCCCATATAATCAGACAATTTCACCCAAGTATAGCTGAGCTAACCGATCGATGCTCCATGTAGTTTTGATTATGAGAAAATGTGCAAATTTGGTTAATCGATCAACGATGACCCAAATTGCATCATTCCCCCACTACATCTTCGGCAATCCAACTATAAAATCCATGGTTATATGATCCCACTTCCATTT
Source organism: Iris pallida (assembly GCA_029216955.1). Lineage (NCBI taxonomy): Eukaryota > Viridiplantae > Streptophyta > Magnoliopsida > Asparagales > Iridaceae > Iris > Iris pallida. The sequence continues at coordinate 1,129,978 of JANAVB010013000.1, read as the reverse complement.
TGGGATCGTGAGGTTCTGCATCTCCCCGCCGGGCGTCTGGTGTTCCACCTTGACTCATTGACAAGCTAAGCATCACGAGATAAAGAGGGACACATCTCGTTTCATACCATGCCACCAGAAAGCCGTACGTAAATCTTTATACTTTTTTGTACTTCCCGGGTGCAACGAATACTTGGCATAATGGGCCTCCGTCAAGATTTCTTTCCAGAGTTCTTCATCCTTTGGGACACATAACCTCCCCTTGAGTCGCCACAATCCGTCTGCGTGCTTTGTGAAGTCACTTGCTTCACCCATTTCTATCATTCCGCCAATCTTAATCAAGAACTCATTCGCCCTCTGTGCAGTCTTAATCTTTTCTAACAAACTCACCTCAAGTTGAAGTTAAGCCAGTTGTGCATTATGGCCACGAATCTGGAGCTCAATTCCCATGCTCTCAAATTTCTCCAGTATTCGTTTGTCAATACTTATTGATCCTACAAAGTTTCGACTCAACGCGTCCGCCACCACATTGTCTTTTTCTGGGATGTATGCGATCATCAAGTCGTAATCTTTTATAAGCTCCAACCAACGTCTTTGCCACAAATTTAAATCCTTTTGAGTAAAGGTGTACTTCAGGCTCTTATGATCGGTGAAGATCTCGCAAGCCACTCCATACAAGTAATGCCGCCATAATTTTAATGCAAATACTGTCGCTGCCAATTCCAAATCATGCATTGGATAATTTTTCTCGTGCGGCTTAAGCTGTCTTGAGGTATACGATATCCCTTTTCCTCTCTGAGTCAATACACATCCCAAACCCAATCCGGACGCATCACTGTATATCTGGAATCCCTCGACGCCGTTTGGAAGTGCAAGGATTGGAGCTGACACGAGACATTGCTTCAGATTTTGAAAGCTAACCTCGTACTCATCAGTCCAATCAAATGCAACTCCCTTCTGGGTTAGCCGAGTTAAAGGCTCTACTACTTTCGAAAAATCCTTGACAAACTTTCTGTAGTAGCCTGCCAAGCCGAGAAAACTTCGGATCTCGCTCGCCGATGTGGGTTTCTTCCAATCCACTACGACTTTAATTTTCTTTGGGTCAACAGACACACCTTCCGCTGAGATAACGTGCCCTAGAAACGATACGCTACTCATCCAAAATTCACACTTGCTCAACTTGGCATAGAGCTAATTTTCCCGTAGAGTCTGTAACACTGTTCTCAAATGCTCTGATGGTCTTCTCTGCTCTTCGAATAAATTAGGATATCATCGATGAACACGACCGCAAATTTATACAAAAAGGGACGGAAGACTCTGTTCATCATATCCATGAAAGCGGCAGGGGCGTTGGTCAGTCCGAAGGGCATGACCAAGAATTCATAGTGTCCATATCTGGTTCGAAATACGAACTTAGGAACGTTATCTGGTTTGATCTTCAACTGATGATAGCCTGAGCGAAGATCAATCTTTGAAAATACAGACGCCCCTTGCAACTGATCGAAGAGGTCGTCTATTCGAGGCAACGGGTACTTGTTCCGAATTGTAACTTTGTTTAGCTCGCGATAGTCGATGCACAGCCGCATCGATCTATCTTTCTTCTTCACAAATAGCACCGGAGCACCCTACGAAGAAATACTGGGTCCGATATATCCACTGTCCAACAATTCTTGTAACTGTACTTTGAGTTCCTTTAATTCAGCAGGTGCCATCCTGTACGGAGCCCTTGATATCGGACGAGCATTTGGAAATGTATCGATAGTGAATTCAACCTCTCGGTCCAGAGGCAATCCGGGTATCTCGTCAGGAAACACATTAGGAAATTCTGCCATGACTTTAGTGTAAGTCGAGTATGCACCATTCTTGTATGTGTCTCAAACAATAGCAAGGTACCCTTCACAGCCAGAATATAACATTCGTCGGGCCGTAGTAGCTGAAATCACCATCGATGCCTTCACCGACGAATTGGCCGAGTAAGAGAATTATGTTTCTCCAGGTAGTCGAAACACAACTCGCTTCTTCGTACAGTCAATCGTCGTACAACATGCACTTAACCAATTCATTCCCAGAATGATATCATAATCCTTGATATCGAACACGATTACATCCAATAATAGCTTCATGTCCCTGATACATATGTGACCATCCCTGCCTATCATGTTAGTAGGCATCTCCACTCCTGATGGAGTACTAAAACTAAGATATACATTCAACATTGACATTTTTATTTCATGTTCCTTAACATAGTCTTCAGATATAAGACTATGTCTGGCACCAGAATCAAATAAATTACGTGCAAGAATGTCATTAAATAACAATATACCTATAACGACAGTATCTGATACAAGTGCTTCTTCCTGAGTCAATGCAAAGACTCGGCCCTGAGCACCGGGCCTTTGATTATGTGGTGGCTGATGGGGTCGTGGTGCCTGTCCACAATTCTGTTGATACTGGTGATGGTGTTGCTGCCTCGGAGGGTTCTAATGGCCCCTCCCTGGACAGTTTCTGAATCCGTAGCCCATATGACCATATTTGAAGCATCCACCCTCTAGCACCTGACATTCATTAGCGAAGTGCCCTTTGTTGCGGCACTTGTTGCAGAATGGTCCACCCTGGTTGGGTCGCTGATAGCCACCGTGATTCTAGCGCTTTGGCGCCTCATATCTACCCCCGTTGTTCGGTCTCTTATTATGCATATTCTGCACCGACGCTTGCACTGGCACCGTCATAGGATAGTGTGGGTCCAACTCTTTTGTGTGCTCATAAGACTCATGAAAAGTCTTATACTTCTGAACCACAACTTGAGCCTTCAGAGCAGGACTCAAGCCCTGCTCAAACCAACAAGCCTTAGATGCTTCGTCAGTAAACTTCATAATTGCATACTGAGACAGTCTTGAAAACTCTATCTCATACTCCTTCAACGTCAAGTTTCCCTGTTCGAGCTTCTAGAATTCCAATTCCTTAGCTCGCTGCTCAGTCGAAGAGAAATATTGAGCCAGAAAGGTCTCCCGAAACATCTGTCAAGTAATTTTTATTATTCCATTCACCCCCACAAGGATCCTTTTTTGACCTTGCCACCAGTAGTATGCGTTGGAAACCAGCAGTAGTATCACATACGATACCCTCTTGGATCCAGTAACACCCAGGCTTCCAGGTGGTCCTCCACTTCAAATAGCCAATCCATAGCAATGGTGGCTTCTTCCGACCCTTTGAATTCTTTGTTGCAAATTTTCTTGAACTTTGTAATGTCAGTCACAGCAGTTGTTTTCTTAGCCGCCGAGGGTTCTTCTGCTTCTACAATCTCGCTCTCCCTTGACACTGGAGTGCCTTGAGCCCCATTGTTCACCACTGATCGGACCAATTGTTGCAGGGTATCTAGCTACTTTTGTTGGGCTTCAAATTGCTTTGTGTTTTTCCTCTGCTGGCTTTCCATCATAGACAACATCCTCTCCATCGAGTCGGTTGAGGCTACCGCCCTTGAGCTACTCGCATTGTTCGTGGTACCCGCCTTCGTCATCTCTGCAAAAATAGAGAAGCTTGTTAGTCTCATAAAATATTTATGGACTTATTGTATGGAACATCTCATTTCGGGATATTAAAACCAAAGTTTTCAAAAATCAATAAAGCTTGTGTCATTTTCGAAATCTTAAAACCAATAAATTCCCAAGGAAGTATAGTCGTGCTTTGATACCAAACTGTCACGTCCCGATTCGGGAAATCGTTCGCCTCCGCTTTGGTTCACGCCGAATCATTCATCCTTGCTAAGGCGTGATGCCGTACAAGTCTAGAATTGCACTTGTACAAGGCGTGCTCGTGTTCCTTTTATAAAAAAAGACATTTTGAATAGAGATTTGCAGCATGTTAAGAAAGAAGTTGGACAACACAGATATGATCTAAAATAAGCTCTTTATTGATATCGTTGAAAATACAGAAAATATAAGGCTTTCAAACAGCCGAGATGAAATGCCAAACTTGGCTACAACTTGCAAAAATATTAAAATGAGATACAACTTGTTCCATACATCATATCTCTTTATTAATAATGCGGCAATAACCACCTTCAGCAAAATGCCTTCTTCTTCAAGTGGAAACTTCAAGAACGTATGAAGCTTCTAAAGAGTCGGACAGCAAGCCTTCAGCATCTAAGATTATCTACGAGATTTCCGACACCTGTGGAGACGAGGGTCAGTACATTACCACATATGTACTGGTGAGCGGCCGTAACCAATCTCGCCATAAATCAACAGTAGTAAATTACATGAATGTTTACTATTAATTTGTGATCTTTCTATCTTGCCTTAGGGTCCATTAACAATTCATATATTTGATGAGAAATATAAGAAGCACACAATGATGTTAGAAACATAAGCAATTCATATTGTTCTATCATACGCAATTCATATTGATCACCAATTTGGTGAATCTTACCCACGGTCAATAGCCATCCATGTATATTTATGAATAACACTTACTCTTGCCTGCATAAGACATTATTAGCTATGACACCTATCTAAATAAAGGTCACTGACTATACGCCATCTTGGACATCATGGTCAGACGGCTCCTCTTCAGCGGTGGGTAGCTAGCCCAACCGGAAGGTTCTCGAAAGACCGTGCTACTACTTTAGCACTGTGCTACTACTTCAGCACTATTATTCCTCCTAGGCCGAATTGGTTCCATGGCCTCGGAGTACTGTTCGAGGAACTATACCTTGTATACAAGTAGTCCATGACCATGCATGTGAATGCAACTTAACTAAATAAGAAACATATATACATGATAACAGAATTCCAGTACTTAAGCCACGGTTCTCATTCATCTTGCCAACTTGCCATCATATCATCTTACCATCTCAACTTGAGCCATAGGCTCGCATACTCATTCATCCAACCAAGGGACTATTCATTTGTATTATCATTCTTTCAAACCGAAGTCCGATATACTTACTGTCCAATACTTGGGTCTTTGTATCACCTGTTCAACAATTCATATCGCAACATACAAGCATCACTCGATTTGCAACATAAGCCTAGACATGTGATAATTTATCTTTCATTATCTTTCCGAGTTATTACTAGGCTTCTTTTATTAAGCACCGAAAGCAATAACAAGTCTACCATTGTTACGCGTGATGATTAAGGATCGTCGAAGGATCAAAGCCACTCACTTGTTGGTGAATCGTCGAGAGAAAGAGGTCTTCCACGCCATGTCAAGCTCGGTTCACTGCGTTAGCACCTGCATTAGCACTAACGTCTGGTCAGCATACTTCTTCTCTTTCTCTCAGTGATTCGATATGAAATGCGTAGACAGTGAAAGTAAATCCATAAAAACATTCATCAAAAACAATCACGAAAATGTACACAAAATCCAATAGCAAAAGCGACATCGATAACCAGCAGGGCAACGGTCTCGTGGCAAGCGACTCTTATATAGAACTCTTCCCCCAAGACGCGTGCCACTACATCTTGGGCATCATTTTATAAGAGTCCAATCCATAACGAGGAAATGATCTCAATTTATTATCCCGCGATCCTGGTATAGTTTGCCCAAGTAAAGCTCTTCAATTCTCATCCGACTCGGCCATTCAGTCGCTAGCCCGATCCGTGCTCGACAACGAGATTCAGGGCAATACACGTACTCTCGTTCGTAGTCTTCACAAGCAACCTGTTTTCAAGCTCGGAAGCGACATCGAACAATTATATTGAGAAGATGATCACACGCTACGGGTGTCACGCCCCGATTCGGGAATCGTTTGCCTCCGCTTAGATTCACGCCGAATCGTTCGTCCTCGCTAAGGCGTGATGCCGTACAAGTCTGGAATTGCACTTGTACAAGGCGTGCTCGTGTTCCTTTTATAAAAGAGACATTTTGAATAGAGATTCGCAGCGGATGATAAGAAGTTTTGGCAACACAGATATGATCTGAAATAAGTTCTTTATTGATATCTTTGAAATTACATTGCATAAACATAAGGCTCTCAAACAGCCGAGATGAAAGGCCAAACTTGGCTACAACATTGCAGAAATATTGAAATGAGATACAACTTGTTCCATACATCATATCCCTTTATTAATAATACAGCAATAACCACCTTCAGCAAAATGCCTTCTTCTTCAAGTGGAAACTTCAAGATGTACGAAGCTTCTAAAGAGTCGGACAGCAAGCCTTCAGCGTCTATGATTATCCACTAGGTTCCCGGCACCTGTGGAGACGAGGGTCAGTACATTGCCACATATGTACTGGTGAGCGGCCGTAACCAATCTCACCATAAATCAACAGTAGTGAAATTACATGAATATTCACTATTGATTTGTATTCTTTCTATCTTGCCTTAGGGTCCATTAACAATTCATATATTTGATGAGAAATATAAGAAGCATACAGTGATGTTAGAAACATAAGCAATTCATGTTGTTCTAACATAAGCAGTTCATATTGATCACCAATTTGGTGAATCTTACCCACGGTCGATAGCCATCCCTGTACATATTTATGAATACCACTTACTCTGCCTGCATAAGACAATGTTAGCTATGCCACCTGTCTATATGAAGGTCACTGGCGACACGCCATCCTGGACCGTCTTACTTGGTACAACGGCGCCCTTTCAGTACGGGTAGCTAGCCCCACTGCAAGTCCCGTTTACCGATGCCAGTACGTCGGCATAATTCCTTGTTCCTCCTAGGACGAATCGGGTCCGTGGCCGCGGATTACCGTTCTGGGAACTACCTTGTATACAAGTTGTCCATGACCATGCATGCAATGCAACTTAACTAATAAGAGACACGACATGCATGATAATAGCATCTTCCACACATATTCGTAGTTCTCATTTCATCTTGCCATTTTCCCATCTTTCCATCTTACCAACTTGCCTTGAGCCATAGGCTCGTATATTCGTCCATCCAACCAAGGGACTATTCATGTTTAACCCATTCTTTCGAACCGAAGTCCGATATACTTACCGCCCAATACTTGGATCTTTGCATCACCTGTTAAACAATTTATATAGCATACGAGCATCATTCGATTTGCAACATAAGCCTAGCCATGTGATAATTTATCTTTCATTATCTTTCCCGTATTATTACTAGGCATCTTTTATTAAGCACCGAACGCAATAACAAGTCTACCATTGTTATGCGCGAAGATCAAGGATCGTCGAAGGATCAAAGCCACTCACTTGTTGGTGAATTGCCGAGAGAAAGAGGTCTTCCACGCAACGTCACCCGAGGTTCACCGCGTTAGCACCTGCATTGGCACCAACGTCTGGTCAGCATACTTCTTCTCTTTCTCTCAGTTATTCGATATGAAATGCGTAGACGGTGAAAGTAAATCCATGAAAACATTCATCGAAAACAATCACGAAAACGCACACAAAAGCCAACAGCAAAAGCGACACCGAAAACCAGCAGGGCAACGGTCTCGGGGCAAGCGACTCTTATATAGAACTCTTCCCCCAAGACGCGCGCCACTGCATCTTGGGCATCATTTCAAAAGAGTCCAATCCATAACGAGGAAAGGATCTCAATTTATTATCCCGCGATCCTGGTAAAGTTTCCCCAATTCTCATCCGACTCGGCCATTCGGCCGCTAGCCCGCACCGTGCTCCGCAACGAATTCAGGGCATTACAACGGGTATCAGGATCTTCCAGGGATCGATACGCCTTACAGGTTTTAGGTCCTAAAAAATCAAGTTGCACCCATTAAAAAAGCAATGAAAATCAAATTGCGCACCCTTCAAATGGACTGCGCAGGAAACAGACTGCGCAACAAATCAACTGCGTGAGGCCGAAATGCGCCAACATCCAAGCGCGCTACGCTGATGTGGCAATGCCATCATTACCTGACACAAAATCAGATCTTCTGAAAAATGACAGCCCGAAAAGCGAGGAGTCTGTTCGTTTCTCGAGCCGCGCCGCAGGACAGCTGTCCAATTCCTAGCGCAATCCAGCTGTCAAAAGCCATTGCAATCTGCCAGCCCAATCTAAGCGCAGTCTGTCAGATCCTCTTCAGCGCAGTTTGATCAAGTCCAAATCCCAGCGCAGTTTGAACCTAGCATAATTCAAGTAGCACAATCCATCAAAATAACTAACATTTGTTACGTGGCTTACATGCCATCAATTGCTCAACACGTGGCAGCTTCCTGTACACGACCAAGCGCATTTCAATCAAATAATGCCACGCGTCTAAATATAGTTAGCCCACGATCGAGCAACTGCCAATGGGCCAGCGCAGTTTGCAGTCTGTGCAGTCTGTCGCCAGCACAGTTCATCATGCGCAATCCAGAATAACTACAAAACAGTTATTTCTAGAACTCTATAAATAGAGTTTCAAGCCCTTCATTATCAAGATGAGATCATTCAAGATCATCAGAGAGATCAGGAGTTCTTGTCCAAGTGCTGCTGCATTCTTCAGAGGCTATCGTCTTCAAAGTTCACATCGTCCAAGGGATAAAGCGATCGTCTTCAGATCGGATTCCTATAGTTGTACTTTCCCAGAATTCAATTGTAATCTTCTTACAAAGTTTGTGAAATAAAAAAGACACTTTTGTTTTTGCAAACAAAATGGCGACTCTGCTGGGGACAACTTTCTCCTCCGACGAGGAAGTGACAACTCAATATGACGTTGCGTCTATCGGAAAGACGCAGAAGACGCTGGTTGTGAAGGTCAACCAAACTGCCTATGAAGCGATGATCAACTCTGGGGCTACTCGTCGCACTGTGGCCGCTGCCAAGAGCAAGGTCCATTCAGTGTGGACTCCAAAGTCCTCTGCGCAGTTTGCTGTGCACTCATCTGCGCGGTCTGTTGTCTCTGCTGCCAAGGAACCAGTAACTACTTCTGTCCTTGCGCAAAACACCAACTGTGCTGCCAAGGCGCAAGCCAGAGCTCCAACTGCCCGTGCGCAGTGCACTGTCCCTCTTGCTACAGCGCAATCCACTACTTATGCGGCTATGGCAAAATCCAAGACCCCTCTTCCTCTCACGCAATTGGCGAAGTCTCTCCCTCCAGCGCAATCCACTACTCCTGCAACCAGAATGCAACTTAAACATTCTGAAGCCGAGATTCCTGCTACGCAAACTACGGTTTCTTTGGCCAAAAGGCCATCTGTCAAAGCTTCCCAAGTGCAATCTGCCAATGCGCCTATTGCCACTTCAACCTCTGCGCAAGCTGTTCCAGCGCAGTCTAATAGGGACAGCCCTTTGGCTAATCTCCCTTCTTCTCACAACAAGGAAGAAAATTCAGCTCCTCTTTCCAAACACCCTGTTGCTCCAGCGCAATCCACTGGGGGTAGTCTGTTGACTGTTCCTCCTCTTCCTCAGAACAAAGGAAAAGGCCCGTTGGTCTTTTCTCAAACTTCTTCGTTCCATGACTTGGAAGACAACAGAGGGAAACGCTATTTAGCCAACCCTTCTTCACAAAACAAGGAAAAGGTCCTTTGGTCTTTTTCCAGTTTTCACTGGTTTTTACCTCGGAAGATCAATCTGAACGTGCCCCGGCACCGATCAGTACAAGGACTCTCTCAAACAAGAGTTCTTCTTTTCCAACCAAAGGGAAGTGTACTGATCAAAGAGGTATCCTGTCTAATCCTGTAGCGGAACTCCAAGATCTCCCAACTCTCCGAATATCCCGCTCAAAGCAAGGAAAATTATTGGTGTCTCAGACAGAAACCTCTGGGGGTGAGTTTGCTGATCTACGGGCTTATCTCAATAGACCTCGGTCTACATCAACATCGGCGAAACGCAAGCAGCAAATGCCGAAGATGAACCTGCATCAAAAGCAAACTTCCAGGATGAAAAATCCTGACACCTATGCTAACAAAGTGAGTACTTCCCTGTATACTCACGGGAAAAAACATCTGAGGAATCGGAATCATGTTTCGAATGTTGTCAAAGAACATATCCCTCAGACTTCTTCTCGCCTCGTCATTGTTCCTGACTTTCGAGAATATCTCAGGCAAAAGCGGGACAATATCTCAACACCTCCAGTTCAACGACTTGAACACCATTGTAATCACAAGGTTGTCATCAAGTGCTGTTGCCAGACAACAAAACGATCTGTCTTCGATCGTCTGAATTTTGCAACTTCTGAACCAATGTCAGAAGACGAAGACGAAGTGTTGTATGCTTCCGTCAACATGGCGTCTCGAGACACTGGGGGTAGAAAATGTTCAAAGCACGGCAAGCCCCGTAAACCCAGCCAGCGGTATTTAGATTTACTCCAAGAATCTTCTGAAGGAGTATTTCGACACACCCGATCCCGAAGCCGAGACACAATCGGTCAAAGGAATCTTCTCCAAGACCCTTCTGGGCATCTCCCTATTTCTTATTCAGGAGATGATTCCTTCTATGATTATGCTGCACATAGCGAGAGTTCTGAACAAACAGTGTCCTCTACTGTACCTAGAGAAGTGACAGCTAATGTTGTCACTGAAGATCCAGACGCTTCTAGTTCAGCAAATCAAGAATAACGTATAGCTGCACTGGAAGACAAGCTGAAAACCATGGCTGAAATAGTCGTAAGTATGCATTCTATCATCGTGGCCCAACATACAGTACCACCGACCGCACCTGTTGCAAATCCTGAGATTATAGCATCGTCGGTGCCTGTCAATGCAGGTCTGGGGGTAGTATCTTCTCAAATACCCCCTGTACAAATTCAACCTACATCCAGTCAGTCAGGAGCTGGGGGTAGTACTTACCACGCTGTTCCTCCCCCTCACACTTTAATTCAGCCTGTTCCTTCTTCATCATCGGAGGATGCTAATGAAGTAGTCAAACTCTTACGCACTCAATTCGAGGCTTTTAAAGAGAAGGACAATTACAGAGATTGGGAATCAAGCAGCCTTATCCTGCTGAGTGGAAGAAAGTTCTATTTTCTCCTAAATACAAGATCCCCACAATTTTGTTGTTTGACGGCAGCACTTCTCTGAGTCAGTTCATTAACCACTTTGAGGTAATGACTGTTCAACTTCAACCAAATGATGCTCTTCTTACCAGAGTATTCGTCGGCTGTTTAGCCGATGTAGCCTATGATTGGTATAGAAGCTTGCCTGATGGCTGTATCACCTCTTTCTCGGGTTTTAAACAAATCTTCTTAGAACGATTCTACGAGGGAATCAACGACATGACCATGTCGGCCCTCAATAAGATCAAACAAAGATAGAATGAAACCGCTGAGAGTTTTATTGAAAGATTTTGCTGAGAAGCATTAAAGATGCCCCCTGGAACTCCGGCCACTGTAACTATAGATACCTGCAAGGCAAATCTCTTACCTACTATCAGCATGTGGACGGGGTCAACTCAATTTCAAGACTGGCCATCATTCATTGTCAATGCTAAAGCAGCTGAAGTTAGTGCTGCCAAGTTCAAGCAGCTGGGGGTACACATGTCTAACCCTGACCGGGATGAACACCCGACATCTAGTAGCAGTAATCGCCAGAGCAACCGCAAGGGTAAAGAAACCTTAAACATCAATTTGAAGAGCAAAGAATCTCTGGCGATCAATATGGCTCGACCTACGTCTTCTTCTACTCCTTCTGCCCCTCCACCAAGGGAACCTCGTCCGAAAGTAGAGTACTCCTTTGACGAGAACGACACCGTGAGCATCTTCGACTGCCTGATCAAAAGTAATAAGATCCAACTCCCAGACCCGAAGAAGCCTGACAAGGTCGGTAAGACTGATCATCCCAAATATTATGTTTATCACAGGTTCATTGGGCATCCCACTTGAGCATGTTACGTGCTCAAAGGCAAGATTCAAAAGTTAGTCAACGCCGGTGTTATCATCCTTCAATTTGATGAGAAGACTGTTACCGCGAACATGGTCTCAGTATAGTTCGGTAACTTTCCTCCACAGATGGTACAGCATGGTATCATTCCTATCTCTAAGGCCACTCTTGAGATCTAGAATCTCCCTCCTTCACGAAGTAAAGGTCTTGTCCCTTTGTCCTTGGATAATGGCGAGATTATGTGGATCCATCCTGATCTTGCTTCAGAGTTCGAAGTTCCTACTTCCTCCAAGAAGAAAGAACACTCTAAAGGCAAGACAAAGAGCTGCAATATGGTGTCTTTTGACCCCATAGTTGAAGAAGAAATCCTATTGGGTACCAGGTCAGGAAAAGCTTATCTACGAGAGCATCCCGAAACTCAGGAGAATCCTGCTTCATCTTCCGAGGTTGTTCCAGTGCAACCTGTCTCTACGGAGGATATCCCTTCTGCATCACTACCGGTTGTGGAATTAACTCCTCTTAAACCGACGGCAGCCGACAAAGGCAAACAACAAGTCCGCTTTGACAAGCCTTTGAAGAAGTCATCTCCTTCTGGACTTGAGAGGCCATACAACTTTGATATCTTGGCTCAACTGGCTAACACACTGGCCAGGTTATCGATATTCGAGCTCTTGCGCCTCTCCAAAGAGACTCGAGAAACTCTGAGTGAAGCTCTAATGCAGGCGAAAACCTGTCTAACTCTTCTAAAGAAGCCGGAATCAGAGCCTGCCTCTTGTCTCCACTGTCACAGTGTGTTGGAATTGATCCCAAACATTACCTTCACACAAGATGACATGTTGTTGGAAGACAATCGACATGACCGTCCTCTCTACTTTATAGGATATGTCGACTCGATAAAAGTCGATCGTATTCTGATAGATCCAGGGTCAGCACTCAGCATCATGCCGAAGACAATACTAGATGCACTGAAGATCCCAGTGCATAGCCTTTCTGGCACAATCACCACCATCATGGGGTTCAACCAGGGAAGAATTGAGCCTTTGGGCAAGATCCGCCTAAAACTCCAAATAGGCAATCTCCGCACAAAGGTGACCTTCTACATTATCGACAACCATGGTTGCTCTAACAATGCTCTTCTGGGGAGACCATTCCTTCATGAACACAATATTGTTCCTTCCACTCTCCATCAATGCTTCAAGTATGTTGATGATAAAGGAGAAGTAAAAAAGGAAGTTACAGATCTTTACCCCTTCAAAGGTGTTGAAGCATATTGCAACGATGCTCGTATGTACAAAGAAGAGTTTATGAAGGTAGTACTGGCCTTAGACACTGAAGAAGAACATGAAGCAGTTTCCAATGACACCCTTATTATACCTGTCAAAGGGCGTGTTTCTTATCCCCAGTCCTCCAAACCACTGGCTATTCACTTACCAGTCCGGAAGCAATCAACTAATGGTGGTCAAGATCAAAGGGAGCTCACCTCTTCTGAGCCACTTGTTATCGACCTACGTCGTAACAAGGATAAAAGGCAGCTCACCTCTTCTGAGCCACTTGTCATCGACTTACATCATAACAAAGACAAAAGGCAGCTCACCTCTTCTGAGCCGCTTGTTATCGACCTTCGTCGTAGCAAGCCTCCTCCACGTTCTTCTTCTCCACCTCTTATAATCAATCTGACCAAGCCTGCTAAGGATAAAGGTCCTGTTGTAAATATGGATGTACAAATCAATGAAAAAGCATCTACTTTCCAGTATACTGATGTCACTTATCATACTAAGTGCTATTTGGATATACTAGACAGTTTTCAATCGTTTACAATGGGAGTCGTACAATCTCTTCAAATAGAAGTCTCATTTGAACATCCGGATGATTCGTATTTTGTTGTCCCTTCTCGAAAGAGAGGTGAGAGTCCAATACTTTTTAGTAAAGGACCAGAACAAAAATTCAGCTATACGAATGATATCAAAAGTAACGATACGGGACGTCTCCAACTTCGTCGTTACAGTCAACAATCAAAAGATATCGTCCGAAAGATGGGTTATGATTTCAAGAATGGCCTCAACTATGGCAAGGGTAGACGAACTCCTATCCATACGGTGGTTCCGATAGGAAAATCAGAGATGTACTACAGTAAGACGAAAAGAGGTCTCGGATATACTTCACCTCCCATCTTATCCCCAGCAGTCTCCGAATCTGATAGTGAGGAGCGCTCTAATTCTTCTAATTCCAGATCATGGTATTCTGACACCAGTATTGGTCAAATTCATCGATTGATTGTATCTTCTAACATGGTTTCCGCTGAACTTCCAGAAGGCTATGATGAGGACATTGAAGAAAATCCTGAAACAGATCCTTGGGTTCAACGAATGGATACCTAATGGGAACTCCCATTCGAACAACGAGAACCACCTACCGAAGAACAACTGGTTCAAATTGATGTAGGAGAAAACGGGTCACTTCATCCGATATTCATCAGCAAGAATCTCCCAGAAGCAGATAAGCAAGAATTAATTCTTCTTATTCGAGAATACATTGATGTCTTTGCTTGGAATTATGAAGACATGCCAGGGTTAGATCCCAAAGTTGCTACTCATAAACTGAATATTTTGCCTAATGCAAAGCCAGTCAAACAGCAATAGAGGCATTTCAAGCCAGAAATGATGGACGCAATTGATGATGAGGTCAAAAAGCTCATCGCTTGTGGCTTTATTCGAGAAGAACAACATCCTGATTGGGTAGCCAACGTCGTTCCAGTCCTGAAGAAAACCGACAAAGTTTGAGTTTGTATCGACTTTCGGGATCTTAATGAAGCCTGTCCAAAAGATGAATTTCCTCTCCCTTTCACAGATGTCATGATCGACAACACTTGTGGGTTTGAAAGGATATCCTTCATGGATGGATTCTCTGGATACAATCAGATTCGGATGAATCCTGAAGATGAAAAACACACTTCTTTCCGTACTCCTCACGGAGTCTACTGCTATACAGTGATGCCATTTGGTCTCAAGAATGCTAGTGCAACTTACCAACGAGCTATGAGTACCATCTTTCGAGATCATCTACGCAGGACTGTCGAATGCTACGTCGACGATATTGCCGTCAAAAGTCGTCTAAAGGAAGATCATATCCAAGACTTGAGAACTATCTTCAATCTAATGCACCAACATCAACTCAAAATGAATCCCACCAAGTCATTCTTGGGTGTCTCTAGTGGCAAATTTCTCGGCTTCGTTATTACCTCTAAGGGTATACACGTGGATCCCGAGAAGATCAAAGCCATTCAAGAGATGCGTCCTCCACGCAACTTAAAAGAGCTACGAGGATTCCAAGGTCGACTTGCGTACATCTGTAGAAGCATGGAAAAGAATAAAGAAAGATCCATACGGCCAAGGATCCCCATGCGGCCCAGAGAGTTCATGCGGTTCAGGGACCCATGCGGTTCAAAGCATCTATGCGGCTCGATTAGTTCCATGCGACACAGAGGGGAGCCACGTAGCCTGCAACAGCTCTTTCCTTTGTCTTTTACTGTATTAAATGCCTTGACGACTGACAGCTCTGACACAAAGATACAATAATGACTCCTAGGGAAACGAAGGAAATCTCTGACACAATCTGTCGAAGTCCAGAAACCTTGATGCGGCCCTGACACGTGGACAGTCGTATGCGGCTCAGATAGGGGCCATCCCATGCGGCTCAGGCCGAAACTGTCCCATGTGGCTCAGACCGAAGCTATCCCATGTGGCTCAGGCAGAGGCTACCCCATGCGGCTCACTAGGACCATCTTCATGTGGCTCACTGAGAAGCCACCCATCATACGGTCACCTACGCTCATGCGGCTCAGATCATCTCTATGCGGCTCATGAAGAGGGTATCTATCATGCGGTCACCTACGCTCATGCGGCTCAGATCATCACCATGCGGTTCAAATGTTCAAGAGGCCACTCCCAAGCAGCTTTGACGCACGGTCAACCTTATGTGGCTCAGTGGGGAGCAATCCTCATGCGGTTCAGATTTTCTAAGTGGTTCTCAGTTGAGACACGTGGCATGATAGTGGGACACGTGACAAAATTCATCAACAAATCCTAATAAAATATTGGGATTAAATCAGATCATTTGCAATCAAGCAAATTAATGACACGTGGCGAAAAATTCGAGATTGGCATAACAAATCATGAGGATTTATGTCAATCATCATTAATTATCCACAGAGATTTGATGCAGTCACATTAATTGGTCAAATCTATTATATTCAAGATGAGCGGCCCAGATTCATTGATCCTTAGCTGCAGACTTTTGAGAATGGGCAATCATTGCAAACCCTAATGAGGCCCCCTATCCTTATAAATAGCAGGGTGTCATTCCCTTGTGAGAGAGAACAGAGAGATAGAGAGTCAGAGAGAGAATATACAGAGATCGAAAGGTGAGCATTTCTTCATCAACGCCAAGCAGTTCTTCCCCGGAGCCAAGGATGCATACGATCGTCCAAGGAGTAAGGCAGAGCTGTCGTCGCTTTCCCGAGCCTCTACCGTCACCCCCTAGAATCTAAAATAAACAATTGTACTTAGGTTGCTGTACCTAGGTTTTCGTCCCTAGGCTTTATTTGTACAAGCAAGTTTGTATTGTGAAGTAAAATTCCAGTCCTCCGATAATTATTTTGTTCTTTTATATTTCATGGCAAACACGATGGCAACTCTGCTGGGGACAAATTTCTCCACGGCTGAGGAGTTGGTGACGCAATCGGATGCAGCCAAACTTGGCTCCACACAACAAAAGATGGTCGTCCGCTTCGACCAGCAGGCGTTCGAAGAAATGCTCTCCGAAGAAAGTGCTGGCTCGATCCAGAAGCAAACCCGCACGAAGAAGGCTTACAGGGAGTGGAGGCCAAAGTCATTTGCTCCTCCCCATGCTTTGGACGGGGTACTCTCTGCTGCTCAAGACGGCAAAGGCGACTCTCATGCGGCCCCACTTTGAGCCATAGAGGATTCTGCTGTCCCCAAGTCCGGCAGAGAAAAGCACTACGATGCTGGACTTGCAGGGACAAAGAATGATTCTATGTGCTCTAGGAAGAAGCTGAAGTCTCATGCGGCCAAAACTGCCAGCCGCATGTATGATGTTCATGCGGCCAAGACTGCCAGCCGCATAAAGAATATCCATACGGCCAGGACTTCCAGCCGCATGAAGAAAGCCTATGCGGCCACAACTGCCTGTCGCATGAAGACTGTTGACTCCAGCCGCATACTGCCTACTCAACGCAACTCAGGCTCAGTCTTCGATCGCCTCTCCTATGGTCCTGATCTCTCATGTGCCCAAGAGAATATGTTTGACTCTCTCCAGCACCACGTAGACTCTTTCTACTATGTGCCCTCACGCACTAGAGTGAAGAAGTCCAAGGCAGTGCGAGCTTGGCAAGCTCAGCCGACTGTCCTGACCTCTGACCATCCGAGTGCTCCGCATACCATTATGCAGGCCTCTTATGGGAAGTTGTACAGAACCACTCGAGTCCTGCCCCTGGCGGCAAACAGACAGAGTGGTTCCTCTGACCTGCATGAGGTTATCCTCTGCAAGCGCAAAGAAAGAGAAGAGGCCCCGATATGCAAAGAGTCCTCACATGGACGTCACTGTACCCAAATTATCGTCAATTGCTGTTGGAACAACGCGATAGTAAAAGAAGATCGGCAGTCCGTCTTTCAAAGACTACAAGAGCCGAGCTCAGAGGACGAGGCGACTCCGGTTGTCTCCTGCAATTCTACTCAAAAAATCCTCGTCGATGCGAGGGAAGAAGATAAACGTCTCCAGCCCGAAGATTTCAACCACTGCAACTAAGAAACTGTCGTCTAAATGGTTGTCCGCCACCAGAGTTTTCCAAGGCACCCGTTCAAAGACGAAATCTGCCACAGTAGGAGATTCATCATCCACACCACTGGGGGTCGCTGGAACTGGGGGTAGCCCTCCTCCGAACATCCACGACAATCCGATGTTCCAAGGAGACGAGCCCGGGGAAACAACTCTCCCATCAGATACAGCAGATGCCGACGTCCCCGAGGACGACCACGACTCCCAAGATGAAGCAAGCTCTGAAGTTGGGGGTACTATTCCTTCTGAGTTCGAACCAGAAGAGAACATTTCCACATACCCCGATGACTTCTCGGTACATGGGTATGACTCGGAGGGCACATCCTCCACCGTTCCTTCCATCTCTCCTCATGTAAGGATAGTGTTCATGACGGATAGCAACCAAGGAGGTTCCAGTGAGCGCCAATGCATCGATACTCGGGAGGCTATACTACATGCCTTGGTCAAATATGTAGACAAAATCAAAGCGGCTCTTCCAGCTCTGTAGGGAGGGACGCCTGGCCAAACAAGCGCAGGTCCCGTAGTCAATGCGGACTCAAATTCAGCGGCACCGAACCCGGGCAACAATCCTCCTGAAATGACGGCTCCTACCGCTGCGGATGAGGCCAGAGAAGCAAGAAGAGAGGTCCAGGAGCTCCGAGTCATGTTTCACACCCGAGAAAACTCTCAATACCTCAGAATACGACAACCATACCCTGCTGCATGGAGGGATGTCCCCTTCCCACCAAGATATAAGCCGTTCAACATCAATCCCTATGATGGCAAGACCTCCGTAAGTCGGTACATCACTTATTTCGAGGTCACCACATACCATCTGCCCCATGACGATGCCATCCTTACACGATTATTCATCGGGGCATTGGAAGGGGTCGCCTTCGACTGGTACCGCAACCTGCCAGACAACTGTATCCACTCCTACGCCAGCTTCAAGTGCATGTTCTTGGAGAGATTCTACGAAGTAGGGCAGGACGTCACAATGTCCACCCTCATTGACGTGGTCCAGGGAGAAAAGGAGCTGACAAGGAACTACATTGAGCGGTTTCGCCAAACAGCAATAAAGTTACCATCTAGAAATCCAGATTCCTCCTTAATTAAAATTTGCCAAAAGAGATTGCTCCCAACAATCAGTCTCTGGATGGGCGAAAGTCAATTTAAGGACCGGAAGACCTTTATCATCAGTGCCACTAGCGCAGAAGAATTATTGAAGAAGGCTCGCCAACTGGGACTGCACATCTCGGAAGGAGAAAACAAGGGCAAGCGTCCTAATTCCAACAATCGGGACAACAGGGGTAAACAGGCTATGGTGGCCAACACAGCCCAAAAACCTGAGTCAAAACCAGCCGACAAACAATAGCCGCAAATAACCTACTCCTTCGAAGACGGCCACGTCAAGCCCATTTTGGACATGCTTATACAAGGAGACAGAATTCAGCTCCCTCCACCAAGACGAGAACCTCGGTCGACATAAATAGAAAGCCCGAAGTACTGTCATTACCACCGCTACGTCCACCATGCTATACACGACTGCTACCAACTGAAGCGATACATCCAATATCTCATCGATTCGAACGCCCTGGCCATTGATTTTGAGGAGGTAACCGTGGCGGCCAACATGGTGTCCGTACAATTTGGCAGCTTCTCTCCAACAGAGACTCAAGACGGTGTGGTACCCCTCCCTCTGGCGACAATAGAGATTGCTAATCTTCTCCCTCCTCGGGATCAGGCTGCTGGTCTAGTACCCCTCTCCACATCACGGGGGGAGGTCATGTGGGTCCATCCAGACCTGGTACTTGAGGTGACTCAGTCCACACCACCTTCCATTCACAAGAAGAAGAGTGGAAAAGTCAGATCCTGTCGCACAATCTCGGCAGATGTCGAAGAAGTCACGGCTGTCGTTACCCGATCTGGGGCACAATCCCAACCTGTGGCTGATAACTCGGCCGAAGATCATCAGCCGGCTACTGTTGACACTCCAGGACCGTCACAGCCTCCGACGACCGACAAGCCTAGGCCGAAGGAGACTCGCTTCGACAAATCCCTCCGAAAAGAGACACCTCAGGGGTTGGAGAGTCCCTACAACTTCGACATCTTGGCACAATTGGCCAACACACCGGCCAAATTGTCATTATATGAGCTCCTGAGACTCTCAAAGGATGTTCGCGCGGCTTTGAGCGATGCACTCCAAAATGCCGACGCCTATCTAGCTTAGGTCAACCTCACTGGAGAGAGCCCGCCTGCAGATCTCCAAGACAGCGCTTGCACAGGAGCAATGCCCAATATTGTCTTCACTCCACAGGATATGCTCATCAAAACCAATCTGCACGACCGTCCGTTATACTACACCGGATACATCGGAGACGTAAAGGTGGACCGAATGCACATTGATCCGGGTTCTTCCATAAGCATCATCCCGAAGGGTCTGCTACATCATCTCCGCATTCCCATGCATCGCCTGACACCAACAAGCACCACCATCAGCGGTTTCAATTCAGGCAGGAGCTACCCAATTGGGAAGATTCGCTTGAAATGCCAAATTGGCGATCTCCAGTCAGAAGTGACCTGTTACGTCATAGATGCGGACACTTCTTACAACATCCTCTTGGAGAGCCCTTGGATACATGATTACATGATCGTGCCTTCCATACTACACCAGTGCTTCAAGTATGTCGACAAATACGGCTTTGTAAGGACAGAATTTGCCGACATCGATCCTTTCAAAGGAGTCGAATCCGACTACTCAGATTCCTGCTTATACGAGAAGTCAAAAAGACACCAGGATGAAGATATACAAGCTCGAACTAAGACGGCCTCAGAGTCAGAAGAACCTCTGACGATCCACCTTCAAGCTCGCAAACCTGGCAAATCTACACCCCTTACGGCCGCTCTGCGTAAGGATGCAATCAGCCTCTCGGCACAAAAAGGTCAAATGATAATCCAGCTGCCAAGGTCCGGCCACGCGCCGAGACCTACAACGGAGCCACTGACAATCAGACTACCGAGAGTCGGCCAGCCACAAGCAGAGAAGCTCAATCCCTCTGACAAGCCAATGACGATACGTCTTCCCAAGAAGAATCGTCATCCCGATGCAAAGTCTGGGGCTTCTAGCGAGCCAACAACTCCCCGCCCAGCATCAAGTACCAAACTGGGGGTCGCTAGTTTGCCAACAACTCCATGTTCGGCTCCACCGACAGAACCCCTGATGATCAAGCTGCCTAGGTCATCCTCTCAGTCTTCATTTACACAGGGGGTGGCCGAAAAAGAACCGGAACTAGCCAAGTATGTGGCTGTCCACACCGACGTTCCCTCCATAGATGATGTAATCCCGCTAGAAAAGATACCTTACTTCATCAATAAATGGCTATCTTTGAACTACCTCGAGCTTAATAAGCTTTGTACAATATATGCCATGGAATACGGTATAGGCACTCACCTGCACACACAGGTGACAAATGTTTACACCGCAAACCAGCTTACTCCAGTGGAAGACGCTTACCGCATAATCGAAGGGGGGGACCATCCAATCATCTTCGGCCGGAAGGACGATCCACAGCCCTTCACCGTAGAGAAGGACGATCCCGAATCAGATGCCGGGAGACTGCCTCTTTATCTGTATAGCCCCCAATCCAAATACCTCATGCAAAAACAAGGATATGATCTGGAGACTATGCCAGGCTTGAACTACGGCACTGGTCGACGATTACCTTTGAAGCCACCAGTCCCGGCCGGCAAACCACGGGACTACTACAGCAAGACCCGATGTGGATTAGGGCATGTCACGCCCACAACGACCCCTGAAACTTCAGATGAGGAATGCGACTGGCATTCACATTCAACTGGGTCACCAACTTCTGATTCGGATAACAGCATCGGAGACGTATTCAGACAAATCTTGTCAGTCAATATGGCATTCGCCGACGCTTACGAGGAAGATGAAGACATTCCTGAAACCCTTGAGTTAGAGCCGTGGGCCCAACAGCTGGATGCGCAATGGAAAAAGCGGTTCGAACAGAGAGAACCTCCTACTGAAGATGAGGTTATACAGGTTGACCTCGACAGCGAATATTCTCCAAAACCAATCTTCGTCAGTAAAATCCTAACAGACGAAGAACGAGAATCGCTACTGGAACTTGTCAAAGAATATATTGATGTGTTCGCCTGGAGCTACGAAGACATGCTAGGACTAAACCCCGAAGTTGCCCTTCACAAGCTCAACATTCGGCCAGATGCAAAGCCGGTCAAACAACAACAGCGACGCTTCCGCCCGGGCATCATGGATGCGATCGAAGCCGAAGTCAACAAACTAATAGCCAGCAGCTTCATTCGTAAGGAACAACAACCGGATTGGGTCGCCAACATAGTACCAGTCCTCAAGAAGAATGGAAAGATTCGAATCTGTATCGACTTTCGCAATCTAAACGAGGCATGTCCCAAAGATGAATTTCTTCTCTCTATCACAGACATCATGATTGACAACACATGCGGCTTCGAACGCATGACATTCATGGATGGCTTCTCGGGGTACAACCAAATCAAGATGTCTCCTAACGACGAAAAGCATACATCATTTCGAACACCGATTGGTGTAGGTCCTAAAAATCAAGTTGCACCCATCAACAAAGTCATGAAAATCAAGAAATGCATCCTTCAATTGAATTGTGCAGAAGACAGATTGCGCATCATCTCGATTGTGCAGGCTGAACTGCGTACTCATTCAAGTGCGCAAGCTGACGTGGCCTTGTCATCATTACCTGACAGAATCAAATCTTCTGACAACTGATAGCACGGAGAACGAGGAAACTGTTTGTTTATCGTGCAGCACAGCGCTCGAGGACAGCTGTACATGCAGCACAATCTGCCAGACTTTCTGCTGCGCGGTCCATCTCAACGCAATCTGATGCCAGTGCAATTCATGTGGCGCACTCCATCAAGACAACTGACAAATGTACACGTGGCCTTCATGCCATCAATTACTCACCACGTGGCAACCGTCTGCACACGATCATGCGCATTTCAATTAAATGATGCCATGTGTCCAGCACAGTTGGCCCACGATCAAATAACTGCTAGCGCAGTTTGATGCTGCGCAATCCAGTCCATGCGCAATCCATCCTGCGTAATTCAGAATAACTAAAAATTAGTTATTTCCAGAACTCTATAAATAGAGTTTCAAGTCCTTCCTAGGAGAGGGGAGACAAAAAAAATCAGAAAAATCAGAAAGATCAGGAGTTCTTGCCCAAGTGCTGCTGCTTTCTTCCGAGGCTTTTGCCTTCAACTTCAGAGGCTTTTGCCTTCAAGTTCAGAGGCTATCGTCTTTAAAGTTCACATCGTCCAAGGGATAAAGCGATCGTTATCTAGATCGGATTCCTACAGTTGTACTTTTCCAGAATTTTATTGTAATCTTCTTACAAAGTTTGTTGAAATAAAATCCAACTTTTGTTTCTGCAAACAAAATGGCGACTCTGCTGGGAAAGACTTTCTCCTCCGACGAGGAAGTGACAACTCAATGTGACGTTGCGTCTATCGGAAAGACGCAGAAGACGCTGGTTGTAAAGGTCAACCAGATAGCCTACGAGGCGATGATCAACTCCAGGACCACTCCTCGCATTGCAACAACTTCTGCCACGAGCAAAGTACGCCCAGTGTGGGTCCCTAAGACTACTGCGCAGTCTAATCTCTCTGCTGCCAAGACTCCTGCGCAGTCTGTTGCACAATCTACTTCTAAGACTGTTACGCATTCTGCCTCTAAGACTGTTATGCAGTCTACCATCTCTGCTTCCAAGGCTGTTGTACAGTCTACTGTTGCACAGTCTGCCTCTATTTCTCATACGCAGTCTGCTCTTGCCAGTGCATAAACCACTTCATATGCTGCCCTGGCTAAGTGTAAGACTCCCCTTCCTCTGGCGCAGTTGGCTGCAACTCTTCCTGCGCAGTCCACTACTCCGGCAACCAAAGTACAACCCAAGCACTCTATGGCCAGAACTCCTGCTGCGTAAACCACAGGGTCTGTGGCCAGCAAGTTATCTGCCAGAACTCCTCATGTGCAATCGGCCAGAGTGCACACCACCACCCCAAATGTCACGCCCCAGAACCAGAATACTGGAGAGCGGGGGCAGACATAGCCAGCTACGTATATTGAAATGGAAACCACCTCGATATACGGTCACGGCTGTCTAGATATGTGAGGCTTTTCTACAAGCCAACAGTCTCTT
The DNA here is from genome assembly GCA_029216955.1 of Iris pallida. NCBI lineage: Eukaryota > Viridiplantae > Streptophyta > Magnoliopsida > Asparagales > Iridaceae > Iris > Iris pallida. The sequence continues at coordinate 1,106,206 of JANAVB010013000.1, read as the reverse complement.
ATGGTCATGAACAAGCCTAGTGTCTCAATCACAGCAAGTAAGTAAAGTCACAAGATGTATGATCATTAAATATACAATAATAAGGCGTCCCAAATATCACATATTCAGCTGATCATGAAGCTAGTCGTTACAAAATGTTGGGACTAGCAAGAGTTTAGTTATACATGATCAACCCTAGGATTTGTTAATCATGTTTACAGCCCGTAGGCAGACAGTAAGTAAAGTGCATCGAGCTAACAGGTGCTCGTTGGCTAAACGCCTCAAAAGAATATTTTTACAATAAAGTGGGCAAGACAAAAAGGAAACCCCACTCTTGGCCCGGGTTCCGTCTAGTGTTCACCATTGGACAGGAAGCTTGGTAGATCCTCGGGAGCTGCTCCGAAATCTGGCCACACAAAACCAGCTGGGTCAACCCCAGAAAGAGCAAGTGCCACAAGGGGGCCACGAAATAAGAACAAAAGCCAGCAATCAGCACAAGAAAACTAATATTAAAACTAGAATTACGAAAACATGTCAGGATGATATACGACGAGATAACCATGGAACTATTCCGATAGCCAGGTTACAACCCGTAAACCAAACAAGGATCGGGGTTGTAACCCTTCATCTGAACGGAACTTGGTATCCCACCATTTATCGGCAAGATAAATAATGTAAGAAAATCAAGACAGGAAACAATCTTGTACGGGATCAAGACATGACTAGACTGATTATACCTCATTCAATCAATCACGGCCAAGCAGATCCTACGGCTTACTACTTTAACTAACTAGGGTTATCACAGACCTAATTACTAACAAGATGCAGTGAGATTGTTCCACAGCCACAAGCCCTACAGACCATCCAGGCTACCCAGGACGAAAGATTAGGGTTGAATTCAGGTGGGTACATCGTCCAGGAGACACATGTACCCTTAGGTGACTTAGAGGGTGCAACACCTGACAGTGTGCTGGAGATGCGCCCTACTCGACGGCAGGCTACAAATTCCAGGAGCGCCCAGGTAACGGGATTGCCTGTAGCTGTGTCATCTCTTCATGACTAGTGTGTTATTCTAGTTATTAACCTTAATCCATTTTAGTAGGTACTCCTGACCGTGGTACTCAGGAGTCCCATCCTAGACATGATGCGAGACTGGACAAGTGGATTTAACAAGCAAGCAAGAAAGAACCACCCACGGTGTCAAGACAGGTCAAATTAGGTTATCAAGTCATGTCAAGTCAGGAGTGCGCCGCCACGGCCACTATCAAGTTATCAAGATAAATCATGTCAGGGTACTTGTCAGGAGTGCGCCACCACGGGCCACTATCAAGTCCGGTTGGTCATGTCAGGAGGGCACCACTACGGGTCACTGTCGTGTTATGCAAGTTCCTTGTCATACCAAACCATGTACAATAATTATTCCAAACATATAAGTAAAATTAAGTTCATGACAAAAGGCGTAAGGATATAAAATGGGCATAAATATCTAATAAAATATCAAAATACGGGGTTATAGAAGAGCCAAGCTTAAAGAAATAAAACCAAAACCCTAAGGGCCAATGGGTTAAAAAAGGGGTCAAGGGGCAGCATACGTGCAAAAGCACGCACGCAAGGCTCGCTCAAGTCTGCATACCAAAGCACACTCAAGTCTGCGTACCAAGGCACGCTCAAGGCAGCGTACGTGAAAAGTCACGCAGGCTCACTCAAGGCAGCGTACGTGAAAAGTAACGCAGGCTCACTCAAGGCAGCGTACGTGAAAAGTCACGCAGGCTCACTCAAGGCAGCATACGTGAAAAGTCACGCAGGCTCACTCAAGGCAGCGTACGTGAAAAGTCACGCACGCTCAAGGGAGCAGTGTACTTGAAAAGTCACGCACACTCAGGGGACCAGTGCACGTGAAAAGTCACGCACACTCAAGGAGATACGCTTCCAATAGGAAGCGTACTCAAGCCTGCGTACGCAGCACTAAAGAGCGCGCGTAGCTCAGTGTGCGTAAGCTAAACAGCTCTGCACACTGCTCACTGTCTTCTCCAAACAGCAAGAACACCATGGATAACCCAAAGCTTCAAAGCACCATAACTTGGCCATCTGAACTCCAAATCCGGATTTCCAAGGCTCCAACTGGAGTGAAACTGAATGATCTTCCACATGGAAGCATCAGAACTCAAAGAAAACCAACTAAAACGGATCAAAACATGCAAAATCTGAAAATAGAAATAACTTAGATCTACATCAATAGAGACTCCAAATCATAAAAACCCAAGAACTAATGTTGATCTCCATGTCCTAAACTAGCAAATGGACAAAGAAAAGAGGGTCCTCATGTAGTGGCAAGGTGCACTTGCCTAAGGTTGGGAGAGTTGTGGAGGAAGGAGAAGAAGAAGAAGAAGGAAATTAATGGTGGTTATGAGGAGAGAGATTGGGTTGGTGGAGTTTTAAAGAGGGTGAGTTGTGGTGGGGATGAGGGTGTAGCATAGGTTAGGGTGATCCAATGCACATAAAACCGAACCAACCCAACCCAATAAAATCGAGCCATGCCAAAAACCCAAATACAAGAAATACCGAAATTCCACAAGTTCGAGAAAAATAAAATACGTGCCAAAATCTAGATACGAGTATAAATACGAAATACAGGAAAATACGGAAAAGAGGGTGACACCAAATGTTGCGCAAGCTACGCCAGCGCAGTCTAAGAGGGACAGCCCTTTGGCTAAATTCCCTTCTTCTCACTGCAAGGGGAAAGTTTCTGTTTCTCTTCCCAAGCACCCAGTTGCTCCAGCGCAATCCACTGGGGGTAGTCTGTTGGCTATTCCTCCTCCTCCCCAGAACAAAGGAAAGGGCCCGTTGGTCTTTTCTCAATCTTCCTCGTTCTAGGACTTGGAAGACAGCAAAGGGAAATGCTTTTTAGCCAACCCTTCTTCACAAAACAAAGGAAAAGGCCCTTTGGTCTTTGTAGAAGCATAGAAAATATTAGAATAATGGCCCATGCGGCTCTGGGTAGCAAGCCCATGCGGCTCACACTGGAGTTGCCCTATGCGGTCCTAAAGAAGACCCTCAGACTCATGCGGCTCGGGGGTGTATGCGGTTCAACGAGAACATGCGGCTCAATTGACGACACGTGTGATCCTTCCCTACAGCTGGCCATTGAGAGTAATGGCCTCATTTAATGCTCTGACACAACTCGACGGCTGCGACGTCTCTGACATAAAGTGTCATAATGGCTCTGCCATAATGACAGACTCTTCGGGAAAAGAAGAAAATCTCTGACCCGATCTGTCATAAATCCTAGATTGCTATGTGGCAAAGTCTCATGCGGCTTGGGTAGAGAACAGCTTCATGCGGCTCATTGAGGAGTCACTCTAATATGATTAAATCAGCCATATGCGGTCCACCCATAGCCCGGTCTATGCGGCTCAATACCACGCTAACTCATGCGGCTCACAGAGACTATGCATATGCGGCTCATGGAGAGTTCGTCCCCTGCGGTTCGCAGAGACTATGCATATGCGGCTCACGGAAAGCTCGTCTCCTGCGGCTCGATGAGGCATTGTCTTATGCGGCTCATAGAGAGTATCTTCCTGCGGTTCAAGTATTGTCCATCCTATGCGGCCCTGGCAGGATCTACGATTGAAACACGTGGCATTGGGTCAATCAAAGATTCAACTGAATCCCAACAAGAATATTTGACATTATCATCTTAATTGCTGAGATCAGGGCATATCATTTATCATCAAGCCAATGGGACACGTGGCGAGCAATCAAATATTGACATAATCAATCACGAGGATTTAAGGCAGTCAACATTAACTGCTCATAAGATTTGGTGCTATCCGCATTAATGGCCGAGATTCACTATAATCAGGATCAAGGGTTCAGATAGAATGAAGGAGCACCGACATTCCAAACAGATAATCATTAGCAAACCCTAATGATCGCACCCCACTCTTATAAATAGTCAGCATCATTCTCTTGCAAAAAAAAGGGTCGGCGACAAAAAGAATAAAAAAAATAAGAAGAAAGAGATACACAGAGAGAGCTCCCCCTTTTCTTGATAATCACAGAGAGAGAGAAGCCAGGAGAGCAACCCGAGGAGAGCAAGAAGAGCACTTCTTCATCAACGCCGAGCAGATCTTCCCCGAGCCAAGGCTGTATACCGATCGTCCAAGGAGTAAGGCAGAGCGGCCGTCGCTTTTCCGAACCTCTATCGTCACCCCCCAGAATCAAAAATAAACAATTGTACTTAGTCTGCTGTACCTAGGTTTTCGTCCCTAGGCTTTCTTTGTACAAGCGAGTTTGTATTGTGAGTCTAAGTTCAGTCCTCCGATAATTATTCTGTTCTTTTACAATCAATGGCAAACACGATGGCGACTCTGCTGGAGACTAACTTCTCCACGGCTGAGGAGTTGGTGACGCAATCGGATGCAGCCAAACTTGGCTCCACACAACAGAAGATGGTCGTCCGCTTCGACCAACAGGCGTTCGAAGAGATGCTCTCCGAAGGCAGCGCTGGCCCGGTCCAGAAACGCACCCGCACCACGAAGGCTCGCAAAGAGTGGAGGCCAAAATCATTCGCTCCTCCTCAAGCCCTCAATGGGATGCCTTCGGTCGCTCAAGACGGCGAGAAGGACTCTCCTGTGGCCCCACTTCAGACCGCAGACAACTCTGCTGCCCCTAAGTCCGGCAGAAGAAAACACTATGATGCTGGACTTGCAGGGGCAAAGAGGGACTCTGTTCAACCTGAACCGCAGAAGGGTATCAGCCGCAGAAAGAAAACCCATGTGGCTACAACCGTCAACCACATGAAGAAAACTCATGCGGCCACTGCTGTCAGCCGCATAACCTATGCGGCTACAGTTCCCAACCGCAGGAATGAAACTCATGCGGCTAGTAAAGTCAATCGCTTGCAGAAAACCCATGCGGCCACAGATGCCAACCGCATGCGGTCAGCCTGCACGGTCGTGACTCCTAGCCGCATAAGGACTCATCCCACAACAGAAGACAGTCACATGCAGACAGCCTGTACGGCACCCAACGCTAGCCGCATAGCGTCCCTTCCATGCTTCTCTCGATCAGTTTTCGACCGGCTCTCATGCGGTCCTGACTCTGATCACTCTCTGGATGAAAATCCAGACTCTGTGGTGTTCAACTTAGACTCCTCCTATTACGCACCCACATGTGCTAAAAGGAGGAAGTCTAGGGCAGCGCGGGTACATCAAGTCCAGACAGCTGCCCCAACCTCCGACTATCGGGGCGTCCCGCTGAGTATCACGCGGGCCTCTGATGGTAAGTTGTATAAAACCACTCAAGTCCAGCCCCCGGCGGCAAACGGACGAGGTGGTTCCTCTGACCTGCGTGAGGCAATCCTCCACAAACGCAAGGAAAGAGAAGGAGCTTCAGTGTGAAAGGAGTCCTCACACGGCCGTCACTGCACCCAGATCATCGTCAACTGCTGCTGCAACAACACGGCGGTAACGGAAGACCGGCCATCCGTCTTCCAAAGATTACAACATCCGAGCTCGGAAGACGAGGCACCTCCTGTTGTCTCCTGCAATTCCGCACGGAAAGTCCCCGCTGAGGAGAGAGGGAAGAAGACAAGCATCTCCAGTCCAAAGGTGTCAACTGCTACAATTAAGAAACCGTCGTCTAAACGGTTGCCCTCCACCGGAGTATACCAACACACCCGTTCGAAGACGAAATCTGCTGCAACAGGAGATTCATCGTCCCCGACCCTGGGGGTTGTAGGAGCTGGGGGTGGTACTCCTCCGAACATCCATAATAATCCGATGTTTCAAGGAGACGAGCCCAGAGAAACAACCATCCCATCAGATACAACAGATGCTGATGTCTCCGAGGACATCCATGACTCTCAAGACGAAGCAAGCTCCGAAGCTGGGGGTACTGTTCCCTCCGAGTCCGAACCCGAAGAGAACATTCCCACGTATCCCGATGACTTCTCGATACACGGATACGACTCAGAGGGCACGTCTTCTACCGTCCCTTCCGTCACTCCTCACATAAGGACGGTATTCATGACGGATAACAACCAAGGTGGTTCCGGCGATTGCTAACGCATTGACACTTTGGAGGCCATACTGCACGCCTTGGTCAAGTCTGTAGACGAGATTAAAGCGGCGCTTCCTACTCTGCAGGGAGTGACACCTGGCCAGACAAGCACGGGTCCCGCAAACAACATAGATTCAAATTCAGCGGCACCAAACCCGGGCAATAATACTCCCGAGTTAACGGCCCCTACCGCGACAGATGAGGCCCGAGAAGTAAGGAGAGAGGTTTAGGAGCTCCGAGCGATGTTCCACGCCCGAGAGAATTCTCAAGACCTCAGAATACGGCAACCATATCCTGCTGAATGGAGGGATGTGCCCTTTCCACCAAGATATAAGTCGTTCAATATCAACCCATATGATGGCAAAACTTCAGCAAGTCGGTACATCACTTACTTTGAGGTCACTACCGACCATCTGCCCCATGATGACGCTATCCTCACGCGGTTATTCATTGGGGCATTGGAAGGAGTCACATTCGATTGGTACCGCAACCTGCCAGATAATTGCATCCACTCCTTCGCTGGCTTCAAGCGCTTGTTCTTGGAGAGGTTCTATGAGGTAGGGCAGGACGACACGATGTCTACCCTCATGGACGTCGTCCAAGGAGAGAAAGAGCTGACGAGGAATTACATTGAGCGGTTTCGTCAAACCGCAATAAAGTTACCATCTGGCAACCCGGACTCTTCCTTGATTAAAATTTGCCAAAAGAGACTACTCCCAACAATTAGTCTCTGGATGGGCAAAAGTCAATTCAAGGACTGAAAGGCTTTTATCATCAATGCTACAAGTGCTGAAGAACGATTGAAGAAGGCTCGCCAACTGGGGTTGCATATCTCGGAGGGAGAGAACAAGGGCAAGCGTCCCAACACCAGTAACGACAATGGGGGTAGCCCCTCCAACAGCCGGGACAACAGAGGCAAGCAGGCTATGGTGACCGATACAGCCCAGAAGCCCGGGCCACAGCCGGCAGACAAACAATGGCCTCAAATCACTTATTCCTTCAAAGACGGACACGTCAAGCCTATCTTGGACATGCTTATACAAGGAGATAGAATTCAGCTTCCTCCACCAAGACGGAAACCTCGGCCGGCTGATTTGGAAAACCCGAAGTTCTGCCATTACCACCGCTACGTCCACCATGCTACACACGACTGCTACCAACTGAAATGGTATATCCAGAACCTCATCGATTCGAACGCTCTGGCTATCGACTTCGAGGAGGTAACCGTAGCAGCCAACATGGTGTCCGTACAATTCGACAGTTTCCCTCCAACAGAGACTCAAGACGGTGTTATATCCATCCCTCTGGCAACGATGGAAATTGCTAATCTTCCGCCTGCCCGAGATCAAACTCCCGGCCTAGTACCCCTCACCACATCACGAGGGGAAATCATATGGGTCCATCTGGACCTAGTCCACGAAGTGACTCAGCCCACTCTACCTTCTAAGAAGAAAAGTGGAAAGGTCAGATCCTGCCGCACCGCCTCGACAGAGGAGGAGGAAGTCTCAGCCGTCACCACTCGATCTGGAGCACAAGCCCAACCAGTGGCCGAAAATCCGACTAATGATCAGCCGCCCACTACCACTGATACTCTGGGACCGGCTCAGCCTTCGACGACCGACAAGCCTAGGCCGAAGAAGACTCGCTTCGACAAATCCCTCCGAAAGGAGACACCTCAGGGGCTGGAAATGCCCTACAACTTTGACATCTTGGCTCAACTGGCCAATACACCGGCCAAATTGTCTTTGTATGAACTCCTAAGGCTCTCGAAGGATGTCCGCACGGCTTTGAGTGAGGCGCTCCAAAATGCCGACGCATACTTGGCTCAGGTTAACCTCACGGGAGATAATCAACCTGCAGATCTCCAAGATAGTGCGTGTACGGGAGCAATGCCCAATATCGTCTTCTCTCCACAGGACATGCTCATCAAAACTAACCTGCACGATCGCCCATTATACTACACTGGATACATCGGCGACGTAAAGGTGGACCGAATGCACATTGATCCTGGGTCCTCCATAAGCATCATTCCGAAGGGTCTGCTATATCATCTTCGCATTCCGATGCATCGCCTGACACCTACAAGCACCGCCATTAGCGGTTTCAATTCGGGCAGGAGCTATCCAATAGGGAAGATTCGTTTGAAGTGTCAGATTGGCGATCTCCAATCGGAAGTCACCTGCTACGTCATAGATATCGACACTTCTTACAACATCCTTCTGGGACGGCCTTGGATACACGATTACATGATTGTGCCTTCCACGCTACACCAATGCTTTAAATATGTCGATAAATACGGCTTCGTGAGGACAGAGTTTGCTGATATCGATCCCTTCAAAGGGGTCGAATCTTATTACTCAGACTCCTGTTTATACGAAAAATCAAAGAAGCACTTGGTCGAAGAAAACGAACAAGCTCATACCAAGACAGCCACAGGATCAGAAGAACCTCTGACGATCCACCTCCAGGCTCGCAAACCGGGCAATTCTGCACCCCTTACGGCTACTCTGCATAAAGACGCAATCAGTCTATCGGCACAAGAAGAGCAGATGAGAATCCGGCTGCCTAGGTCTGGCCAAGCGCCGAGACCCACACCAGGGCCGCTTACCTTCAGACTACCGAGAATCGGTCAGCTTCAAACGGAGAAGCTCAATCCCTCCGACAAACCACTCACGATACGCCTTCCCAAGAAGGGCCGTCACCCCGACGCGAGGTCTGACACTTCCAGCGAACCAGCCACTCCTCGCCCCACGTCAGATGCCAAACTGGGGGTTGCTAGTCTACCAACAACTCCACGATCTGCTCTGCCAGTTGAGCCTCTGAAGATCAAGCTGACTAGGTCGTCCTCTCAGTCTTCATTTATACAGGGGGTAGCCGAAGAAGAACCAGAATTAGCCAAGTACGTGGCTGCCCACCCCGATACCCCTTCCGTAGATGATGTAATCCCTCTCGAGAAGATACCTCATTTTATCAATAAACGGCTATCTTTGAATTACATCGAGCTCAATAAGCTATGTACAATGTATGCTATGGACCACGGTATAGGCACTCACCTACACACACCAGTGACAAATGTACATACCATAATCCAGCTTATTCCGGCAGAGGACGCTTACCGTATAATCGAGGAAGGGGATCATCCAATCATCTTCGGCCGGAAGGACGATCCGCACCCCTTCACCATAAAAGAAGTCGATCTTGGGTCAGATGCCGGGAGACTGCCTCTGTATCTTTATAGCCCCCAGTCCAAATACCTCATACAGAAACAAGGGTATAATCTGGAGACTACACCTGGTTTGAATTACGGCACCGGATGGCGACTACCCCTGAAGCCCCCAGTACCGTCTGGTAAGCCGCGAGACTACTATAGCAAAACTCGATGTGGACTAGGGTATGTAACTCCCACGACGACCCCGGAGAGTTCAGATGAAGAGTGCGACTGCCAGTCACATTCAACCGGGTCACCAACTTCCGACTCGGATACCAGCATCGGAGACATATTCAGACAGGTCATGTCAGTCAACATGGCATTCGCCGACGCTTACGAAGAAGACGAGGACATTCCTGAAATCCTCGAGCTTGAGCCGTGGGCCCAACAGCTAGACGCACAATGGGAAAAGCGGTTCGAGCTGAGAGAACCTCCTACAGAGGATGAAGTTATGTAGGTCGACCTCGGCACCGAATCCTCACCAAAGCCAATCTTCGTCAGTAAAAGCCTAACAGACGAGGAACGAGAATCACTGCTGGAACTCATCAGAGAATATATTGACGTATTTACATGGAGTTACGAAGACATGCCGGGATTAGACCCCGATATCTCTCTTCACAAGCTTAACATACGGTCTGACGCAAAACCAGTCAAACAACAACGACGACGCTTCCGCCCAGGCGTCATGGATGCGATCGAAGCCGAAGTCAACAAGCTGATAGCCAGCAGCTTCATCCGTGAGGAGCAACACCCTGACTGGGTCGCCAATATAGTTTCGGTCCTTAAGAAGAATGGGAAGATCCGAATCTGGATCGACGTCCGTAACTTAAATGAGGCATGTCCGAAAGACGAATTTCCCCTCCCGATCACGGACATCATGATTGACAACACATGCGGCTTCGAACGTATGTCATTCATGGATGGATTCTCGGGATACAATCAAATCAAGATGTCTCCTGACGACGAGTAGCACACATCATTTAGAACACCGATTGGCACATACTGCTACACGGTCATGCCATTCGGCCTAAAGAACGCTGGCGCCACATATCAACGGGCTATGAGTATCATTTTCAGAGAACATTTGCGTAAAACAGTGGAATGCTACGTCGACGATATCGCCGTCAAGAGTCGCCGTAAGGAAGATCATCTGCAAGATCTGAGAACAGTATTCGATCTGATGCGAGCCCACAATCTCAAGATGAATCCTACAAAATCGTTCTTGGGCGTATCCAGCGGAAAGTTCTTAGGCTTCATCATCACTGTACGAGGTATCCATGTAGACCCTGAGAAAACCAAGGCAATCATGGAAATGGGTCCCCCGAGAAATCTCTGCGAACTTAGAGGCCTCCAAGGAAGGCTAGCTTACATCAGGAGGTTGATTTCTAATCTCTCCGGACGATGCCGGCCGTTCACACACCTCATGAAGAAGGGAGTCTCATTCGTATGGGACGAGGAATGCCAGCGTGCTTTCGACGACATCAAAGAATATTTGTCAAATCCTCCAGTCCTGGTGGCCCCGGTCCCTGGAAAACCATTCATGCTCTATGTACGAGCAATGGAACACTCCCTCGGTGCCCTGCTGGCATAAAACAATGACGCAGGCCACGAGCAAGCAATATACTATCTCAGCCGAATGATGGTCGGGCCCGAACACCGATACACCGCCGTGGAGAAAGAATGCCTCGCCTTGGTATTCGCCATTCAAAAGACGCGGCATTGTGTTACAGGACAAACCATACATGTGATCTCACGGGTAAACCCTCTCAGAGTCCTCATGACTAAACCAGGGGCGCTCAGCTCTCGCCTCGCTACATGGGCGATACTGCTGTCCCCCTATCATATGATCTTCGTCCCACAGAAGGCTGTCAAAGGCCAAGCCCTGGCAGACTTTTTGGCAGCCCATCCAGGATCGGGGTCATCCAGAATATACGAGGAAATCCCAGATGAGGTCGTCGATTCGAATACAACCACCCATGATAACATATGGCGGATGTTCTTCGATGGCGCTTCAAGAACCGGTCCCAAGGGGAACATCGTCGTTGGGGTCGGGGTAGTATTGATCTCTCCTACCGGGCTAGTAATCAATCGCGCCTACTCTCTCACGGAACCCTGCTCCAACAATGTGGCCGAGTACAACGCTTTGGTCATTGGCCTCCAACTTGCAAAAGAACTGGGGGTAGAATATCTTGAAGCATACGACGATTCGCAATTAATCGTCAACCAGATTCGGGGGTCGTACGAAGTCCACCATGAAGACATGATCCCCTACCACCAAATAGCGATCAACATTATCTCCTCATTCGAGGGATTCTTCATCGAACATGTCCCCAGACTCCAAAATATCAAAGCCGATGCCCTAGCAGGCCTTGCCGCTTCCTTAGCAGTGCCGAACCAAGCTCATCACTCGGTTGACGTGATAGGCCACGAACTGGTCTGTCCCAAGAACAATATTCGATTCGTGGCGAGCTATTCCGCCCAGACAGTCGACGAAACACCAGACTGGAGACAGCCGTTCATTGACTTCGTCGTGTACGACATCCTCCCGAAGAATCCAAGGGAAGCCACCTCCATCAGACGGCGTTCTCTCAGATTCTTCTACGACACAGAGACAAAGATGCTGTACCGACGATCCTACGACGGGTTATTGCTCCGGTGCTTGTCAAACGCAGAAGCCAAAGAAGCTGTACGAGAAGCTCACGACGGTGTCTGTGGGGCCCATCAGCCTGGCCCTAAACTACATGACCGCCTTCGCCGGATGGGCTACTACTGGCCCACGATGGTGGCAGACGCAATAGACTATGCCAGAAAGTGCAAAGCCTGCCAAGCCCACGCGGACTTCATTCACCAACCATCCGAGTTTCTACATCCAACGGTGGCATCCTGGCCATTCGAAGCATGGGGAATGGATATCATTGGTCCAATCACTCCACCTTCCTCCCGAGGACATCGCTTCATACTTGCGATCACCGACTACTTCTCCAAATGGGCGAAAGCTGTCCCACTCGCAGAAGTTAAGACTTCAAACGTGATCAGCTTCCTTAAGCATCACGTCATCTACCGCTTCGGACTGCTACGGAGGATCATCCATGATAACGGTCCACAGTTTGCAAGCCATGCATTCTATCGATTCTGCGACAAGCACCGCATTCAGAATGTCGCTTCGACACCATATAACCCGGCAGCAAACGTGTTGGCAGAGGCGTTCAACAAAACAGTCATCAAACTTCTCAAGAAGTTTGTCTCCTCCAACAAACGCGACTGGAACGAGAAGCTCGGCGAATGCTTATGGGCTTATCGCACCACGGTTCGAACAGCTATTGGGAATACACCATTCTCTCTGGTATACGGGAGTGAGGCAGTTCTCCCACTGGAAACTCAGATTCCCTCACTCCGCGTCGCCCTCACTTATCAATTGACAACGGATGATAACTACCGACGCCGACTACAGGAGTTGGAGGCCTTAGATGAAAAACGCCTCCTAGCTCAACAAAGGATCGAGCTATACCAAGCACGTATCTCAGGAGCCTTCAACAAGAAGGTCAAAATCAGAACATTCCAAGTGGGCGATCTTGTTCTGGCAGTCCGGAGGCCGATGGTCATGACTCACAAGACCGCAGGCAAGTTCCAGCCAAAATGGGAAGGTTCATTTGTCATCGAGGCCATGTTCTCCAATGGTGCCTACCGCCTCGCCAGGCAGAATGGGGACTTGCTTATGTTGCCCGTCAACGGCAAGTTTCTGAAGAAATACTATGTTTAGACAACATCTTCCAAATTATCGAGTCATGTACCCTCTTAGTACCACTGAACCCACACCCACCATTTTCCAAATTATCGAGTCATGTACCCTCTTAGTACAACTGAACTCACACCCACCATTTTCCAAATTATCGAGTCATGTATCCATTGATACCACTGAACCCACATCCACAATATTTCAGATCATCGAGCCATGCACCCGCTGGTGCCGCTGAACTCTCATTTCCTCAAAAATCCAAATTATATACTTACATTCCGATCACTCTCTCAGATAGTAAGTCACGTATAATCATACCTCTGAACTTTCTCCCTGGAAGAGATCCTCCCTCATGATCCACTACCCGCACTCCCAGTGCACAAAAAGGGTAACCGATCCATCAATTTCCGAAACGACCATGTCCTCATTACCTCTGAGTCGTTTTCACTTCCACCAAAAATAAACCACCCCCTCGCATAGAACTTCCACGTCCTCCTACCTCTGAGTAGTTTTATGTACCCCTTCTTCATTGAGCCCACTCCTGCCATGTCCTCATTACCTCTGAGTGGGAAGGCTCCGTCGAAGAAAATCGTCGTACTTGCCATGTCCACATTACCTCTGAGCAAGTATGCCGGTCCTCTTTCAACCTTTTATCTGTACCCACAACCGGAGTACGACCAGGATAATAGGTCCACAAATGTCCTCTGTTGACCACAAATGTCCTCTGTTGACCACAAACGTCCTCTGTTGACCACTATTGACGACAGAAAAGCTTCCGTGAAGTCTCCCCTACCATGTCCTCATTACCTCTGAGTAGGAAGATCCCACGGTGAAACCCTCATGTTTGCCACATCCTCATAACCTCGGAGTAAACATGACTAGTTTCCTTCCACCCTATTATCCGTACCCTGAACCAGGGTACGCCAGGGATAGTAGGTCCACAAATATCCCTTGCTAAGTCTCTTAGCACAAACCCGCCATTTTACCATGCCCCAGGAGCCCAGCTGCTCTACGGCATCCCTTTTCCCAACACCAAGAACATCCATGACCACTTTGCCATGGCCGCTCCAAAACATCCCAACCAAACTTGTTATCCGTACCTAGAACCAAGGTACACACGGGATAACAGGTCCACAAATAATCCCCCAGCAAGTCCGATTCCATGAACACCACGAGTACAAGAAGGAGAAGATGAGTTGGAACATGCTCATTTATTCAAAGTTCAAAGGAGCCACATCGGTGGGGATCACATCCCGTACAAATAAAAATACACATATATAAAAGAAAAAAAAACAAAAAGAGAAGCAAAAGAAGACAGACGGCAGATCACTGCTCTGGGGCACATAACACCGTAAGACGGTCCTTTATCAAGGCAACCGACCGCTCAAGCCTCTGTTTGGCTCGATGCTCTGCCTCCTGGTTCAATACCCCGGGTCCTCCAAATGAACATGGGCCTGCCAGTTGTCTTCAAACTTCTTGAAAGACCGCTCCAGGTTGGCTGAAGTTCGGAAGATCCGCTCGGCCTCCCGAGCGATCGACTCCTGTTCTGCACGAGCAGCCTCCCGCTCTAACTCTAGGAAGGCCAACTCCTGCTGGAGTACGAGAATCCGCTCCTGTGTAGCAGCGATTCCACAAGAAGCAGACTCTTCACGGGCCCTACAAGTCCGACTTCGACAGCCCAGCCTGGCATACGAAGCAGAGAACTTGTCAAGGTCCTCCCGCACAGCTGGCCTAGCAGTGTCCCGAGCGAGCTTGAACCTATCCCGAGCAGCGACGAGGAAGACCCGCTCCCGTTCAATCACGGCAGGCAAGCCAGCATGCCGTATTGCCAGTAGTTGAGTCACAAGCTGGTCAGCCTCGATCAACTTAGGTTCCAGAAGCGCAGCTAACCCCACCCCGCCAGGAAGACCCTTCAGAGTGTCGATCTGGCCCTGAGCACCCTTTAGAGACAAAGTGAAAGGGACCCCCCGGTCCACGGCAGCGTCTACACCCCTTCCTAAGTGGCGATAGAAGCTGTCAACCACATCTTGCGTCACCTCGTTCAGAGCCTCCGAGGAAGCCGGTGTTAACGGAAGTGTGGCTGGCAGCGCAGAAGAAGACGCGACAGAATCTGCCGCCCCTGCCACGAGAGAAACCAACTCTGCACGGAAGGACGCTTGAATAGCAGCCAACTCCTCTTCAGTAGTTCGTAGAATCTGAATGCTCGGTAGGACCGAGAAGTCAGTCTCCGAAGCCGCAAAAGAAGCAGAGGATGAGGCAGAGACCGTAGTTCTCGGGACAAGCTCCATCCCCACCTGCCCAGAACTGGCAGGAGGCCCCTTAATATGAATCGATAAAGGAAGGGAAACGCTCCCTTCCCCCGAATCAGGACAGGTCGAGCCTTCCCTAAGAACATCCGACACGGGAAGCAAAGGGTCGGGACCTACAGGGTCAAAACAACCATAAATCGATTTGACCTGGAGGATGTGTTGGTAGAGCGAATAAACCTCCGTATTAGTCAATATTTGGCCTATCTTACCAGCTGAAGAGCATGGAGGCTGAGGTTCGTTTGCAGCCTCCTCAGCACCTTCACCGGCAGCCTCCGAACCAAATGAGATAGGCTCCTCCACCCCAACACCTTCGGTAGGGGATACGCCGAGATCGACATCGCCTTCCGAAATTCCAGCAATCTCGGAGGCGGGCCCGAAGGAACCTTCGTTACCCCGGAAGGGGGCCTCAATAGCTTGAGAGTCCTCAGCCTCCGCCGAGAAAACCCGCGCGGAAAGGACCGCGGCACACACGCCACTAATTAAAGCAGCGAAGGCCGAATCAACCGCAGGGGCGGAAGACGGTGCATGAGAGTCCGGTGTGTCAGGTACCTGCAAAGAAAAATGATCAAGTCATATCCTAAGAGAAAGAAAATCACAACAAAAAGATGAATCCAACTTGATCTTACCTCCGAAACATCGCCAGTACCTTCACCTCTCTCCGTGATAAGTAGCCTACGAGATCTGGCTACAGTTCTCTTTACGGAAAAAGTTACTCCTTCGTCGGCAGACTCACGCCTGCCTCGCTTACGCGAGGGACCAGGCATGGCAGACGGTGGGTCTACCCTCACCACCTCGGGAATAGATGGCAACCGATCTTCCATCTCATCAAAATCGGCCGACGGTCGGTCCGTCATCATCTCATCTGTCATGATGGACGGCTGATCCGTCGCTGCTTCACCACTAGAGGAAGGAGAATCCTCGTCATCCCGCTCCTCCTGCTCGTTGTTTCTCTCAGCTGTGTCAGAGGACTCAGAATCAGGCATGGGGACCCTATTCGCCCGTTTCTTCTTCGCTTTCAACACTGGGGTTTTCTCCGCCAAGCGAGTGCCCAGGATGAAGCTCGTCCTCGGGTCAAAATCAACAGGAGCCTGGTTCACTGTAACATGGTAGAAGGCAGCCATATGCAAGATCTCCTCCAGCACGTTTGCTACAGGAACGGAGAAACTAGTCCGAGTATGACAAGTGTCATAATAGCTCCACGCCCTAATACCATCAAGTATGCTGCCCTCAAATCCCAGGCTAGGACTGGGACGCCCAAGGAATAGTTGACAGTACCCAAATTGGCGGGCAAACCTACTGGGCAAATAAGGCTCCAGGTATACAGTGTTACGGTTGCGGTAAACTAAGTGCGATGGACGAATGTTACGCAACCTATAACGCATCTTCTCAGGCAAGAAATGAGGAGGTCTCACGCCATCAACATGAACATTCCTCACCTTCTGGTCAGTAAAACGAGGGACAGATACGAAGAAGCTACACCCGTCTGTCCTCGCCAACATCCTCCGACACGTCGGCATAGTGCTATATTCCCAAGGCTGATGACGATATTTGAAAAGAAAAGCGTCATCGTCTGTAACGCTGTCTTCCGTCCCAGGCCTCATCAAAGACTGATAATGCAGCAGCAACCACCCCAACAGGTAATGATAAGGCAGCTCTATACGTTCAAAATCCATCGCCACGTCACGTGCGATGACTCTGGACGAGAAGGCGCGGAGACCATGATGAATGCTGCACACCATAGCAGGAAGAAGAGCCAACCTGACTCCAAAAGCCAATTTCACGGCAGGAAGAATAAAATGACGACTGATCCGCTCGATGGCACCTGCCCCACCTGAAACCACGCAATTGCGTAGCCACACCATCAAAAACCCGGCCAAGAGGGCCTTATCTGATAACCGTCGAGTGCCATAATAAAAATAGCTGAAGGAGTCAGTCCGACTCCCAAATTTGTCACCCTTAGACTTCGACCTCCTAGCGGTCGACACCAAGCCTTCCACTTCACCAGGAGTTTGGCGGTCTCGGGAAGTGACCCGGCCAGCAGTACTGAATTTAAAAAGATAAGAGACCCAGGACTTGGTGTGAGGAGAATCCCCCTCCGAGCTATCATTTTTCTGGATAGCCACTCGATGGCAGGTACTATGATGACATAACAGTTCTCGGTATACCGCGACGAAGCCTGGGAATCGACGATCTAGATCCCGGAATTCCTCGTTCGTCGGAGTGTACGCCTCGAAAGGCTCATCTCCCCAGGGAAGCTTGGAGACGTCATACATCTCATGGAGAGCGAGCCCCAACTCTCCTACAGGGGTGAAGAACGTCCCTGTCCGATCGTTATACATCTCCAGAAGGGCCATGAATAATGGCTTATTAATGGGCAGTCCGTGGCTGGTGCCCCGGATAGCATCATAAAGATTGAATTCTCTCAAAAGTGCCTCATATTTTCGCAGAATCCATGAAGTAAGGTTAGCCCACGGGGGAGTGGGGTGCAACCAGCCCTGCAGAGCCAACCTGCCAACAGGATAAGACCCTTTTCGGGCAAGCTGGCTCAAGAAGGTATCAGCCTGAGAAAATGAGAAGTTAGGACCGGGCGTGTTGGTAAAGGAACCCGGAACTAACCCCATCACAGACCGACTGATTGGATTCTTGATCACACGTACCAACCCGGTAGCTCTATTATGACGGATCTCACCCACGAACATCCCCGGTCCGGTGGGAGTAAGAGAATCTGTCATCTGCCTGTCCAAGACAACCATGTTGAACCACGCAAAGGGGAAATGACGCTTCATAATAGGGATATGAATCGGCCTCCCATCCAGATCAAAATCCCAATTCTCGGAAATATCAAGAACGCAGGAGTTTTTAATGACCAGTGCATCCCCAAAGAGGAAGACTGGTCTCAGATGCTTCCCGTCAGGATTCCCTGAGCTCATCATATCACGAAGGAATGGGAAGGATTGAACCCTGATAACATTTACTCGTTCTAAAGGCTCGTCAACAAGGAGCTGCTCTGACATTTGACGAACTAAGTCATCCAGTGGCACGTTTGCGGCAAGTTGCTTCGAACCAACCAGGAGTTCCCCCGCAGGATTTACGGGAAGATTCACTGGAGAGAGGCAAAAGAAACAAGGTTAGAGATAGTCAAAAATAGGAGCATCGGAAAGATCATTTAAATCTTATGCGGCTCAGGTCGTTGCATCATCATGCGGCTCAGAGTCATAAGAGTCCATGCGGCTCTGATCCATCATAGCCTCATGCGTCTCTGAGTTAACCAAGTCCGTGCAACTCTGATTCAGACGAGATCATAGATTCATGCGGCTAAAGCCAGACTCATGCAAGCTGCTGCGGCCACAAACCAGCAAGCTCATGCGGTTCAGAAGTGAGCAACGCTTATGCGGCCCAAGTCGAAAACGCACATGCGGCTTAGATCGGATATGACAAGCTCATGCGGCCATGACGGGCGAAGTGCTTATACGGTCACATCAATAAAGCCTCGTACATGCGGCTTGTGCATAAAGTATGCAACAGAGCCATGACAGCAGTTAGGGTTTTCAGCGTGACCCCTTACCAGCGATAGGCGGGTGAACGTCAGGATGGACAGAGTGCACAACAGCCGGCGGAGGAGCGACTACATTCGTCGCCGCAGCCGCCGTAGCAGCAACGGCCTTGCCCTTCGCGGCCTTCGATGCAGCAGATCTTTTGGAAGCCATGACCGATTGATGAAGAAGAAAGACGAAGAGCAAAGCTGGCAACAGGGAATTCAAGCAAAGAGAGGAGGTAAAGAAATCCCCAAGAAGCTGAAAGACTCCTATTTATAGGCGATCCATAAAATAGAAAGACGCCTCGGATTACGCGCCGCCTCCAAAGATAAAGGCAAAAACGCTTCGGTCAAGGCAAAACCGACCCTTGGGATCCTCCCCCAAAAGGCGGCGTTAAATCAAATCGAAGGCATTTAATGAAGATTTGCTCACGTGGTCAGGACGCGTGGCAAAGAGTCTATGCCGCCAGACGAAGCTATACGGTCGAGATGATAATGCGGCTAGGAAACTTAGGTAAACAGAACATCCTATGCAGCATGAACGGGGCCATGCTTCTTATTCAAAGTGTTTCAATTTTACAAATTGAAAACTTTGAAGGGGGTCATGTAGAAGCATGGAAAATATTAGAATAATGGCCCATGCGGCTCTGGGTAGCAAGCCCATGCGGCTCACACTGGAGTTCCCTATGCGGTCCTAAAGAAGACCCTCAGACTCATGCGGCTCGGGGGGTGTATGCGGTTCAACGAGAACATGCGGCTCAATTGACGACACGTGTGATCCTTCCCTACAGCTGGCCATTGAGAGTAATGGCCTCATTTAAAGCTCTGACACAACTCGACGGCTGCGACGTCTCTGACATAAAGTGTCATAATGGCTCTGCCATAATGACAGACTCTTCGGGAAAAGAAGAAAATCTCTGACCCGATCTGTCAGAAATCCTAGATTGCCACGTGGCAAAGTCTCATGCGGCTTGGGTAGAGAACAGCTTCATGCAGCTTATTGAGGAGTCACTCTAATATGATTAAATCAGCCATATGCGGTCCACCCATAGCCCGGTCTATGCGGTTCAATACCACGCTAACTCATGCGGCTCACAGAGACTATGCATATGCAGCTCATGGAGAGTTCGTCCCCTGCGGTTCGCAGAGACTATGCATATGCGGCTCACGGAAAGCTCGTCTCCTGCGGCTCGATGAGGCATTGTCTTATGCGGCTCATGGAGAGTATCTTCCTGCGGTTCAAGTATTGTCCATCCTATGCGGCCCTGGCAGGATCTACGATTGAAATACGTGGCATTGGGTCAATCAAAGATTCAACTGAATCCCAACAAGAATATTTGACATTATCATCTTAATTGCTGAGATCAGGGCATATCATTTATCATCAAGCCAATGGGACACGTGGCGAGCAATCAAATATTGACATAATCAATCACGAGGATTTAAGGCAGTCAACATTAACTGCTCATAAGATTTGGTGCTATCCGCATTAATGGCCGAGATTCACTATAATCAGGATCAAGGGTTCAGATAGAATGAAGGAGCGCCGACATTCCAAACAGATAATCATTAGCAAACCCTAATGATCGCACCCCACTCTTATAAATAGTCAGCATCATTCCCTTGCAAAAAAAAGGGTCAGCGACAAAAAGAATAAAAAAATAAGAAGAGAGAGATACACAGAGAGAGCTCCCCCTTTTCTTGATAATCACAGAGAGAGAGAAGCCAGGAGAGCAACCCGAGGAGAGCAAGAAGAGCACTTCTTCATCAACGCCGAGCAGATCTTCCCCGAGCCAAGGCTGCATACCGATCGTCCAAGGAGTAAGGCAGAGCGGCCGTCGCTTTCCCGAACCTCTATCGTCACCCTCCAGAATCAAAAATAAACAATTGTACTTACTCTGCTGTACCTAGGTTTTCGTCCCTAGGCTTTTTTTGTACAAGCGAGTTTGTATTGTGAGTCTAAGTTCAGTCCTTCGATAATTGTTCTGTTCTTTTACAATCAATGACAAACACGATGGCGACTCTGCTAGGGACTAACTTCTCCACGGCTGAGGAGTTGGTGACGCAATCGGATGCAGCCAAACTTGGCTCCACACAACAGAAGATGGTCGTCCGATTCGACCAACAGGCGTTCGAAGAGATGCTCTCCGAAGGCAGCGCTGGCCCGGTCCAGAAATACACCCGCACCACGAAGGCTCGCAAAGAGTGGAGGCCAAAATCATTCGCTCCCCCTCAAGCCCTCGATGGGATGCCTTCGGTCGCTCAAGACGGCGAGAAGGACTCTCCTGCGGCCCCACTTCAGACCGCAGACAACTCTGCTGCCCCCAAGTCCGGCAGAAGAAAACACTATGATGCTGGACTTGCAGAGACAAAGAGGGACTCTGTTCAACCTGAACCGCAGAAGGGTATCAGCCGCAGAAAGAAAACCCATGCGGCTACAACCGTCAACCACATGAAGAAAACTCATGCGGCCACTGCTGTCAGCCGCATAACTTATGCGGCTACAGTTCCCAACCGCAGGAATGAAACTCATGCGGCTAGTAAAGTCAATCGCTTGCAGAAAACCCATGCGGCTACAGATGCCAACCGCATGCGGTCAGCCTGCACGGTCGTGACTCCTAGCCGCATAAGGACTCATCCCACAACAGAAGACAGTCGCATGCAGACAGCCTGCACGGCACCCAACGCTAGCCGCTTAGCGTCCCTTCCACGCTTCTCTCGATCAGTTTTCGACCGGCTCTCATGCGGTCCTGACTCTGATCACTTTCTGGATGAAAATCCAGACTCTGTGGTGTTCAACTTAGACTCCTCCTATTACGCACCCGTATGTGCTAAAAGGAGAAAGTCTAGGGCAGCGCGGGCACATCAAGTCCAGACAGCTGTCCCAACCTCCGACTATCAGGGCGTCCCGCTGAGTATCACGCGGGCCTCTGATGGAAAGTTGTATAAAATCACTCAAGTCCAGCCCCCGACGGCAAACGGACGAGGTGGTTCCTCTGACCTGCGTGAGGCAATCCTCCACAAACGCAAGGAAAGAGAAGGAGCTTCAGTGTGCAAGGAGTCCTCACACGGACGTCACTGCACCCAGATCATCGTCAACTGCTGCTGCAACAACACGGCGGTAACGGAAGACCGGCCATCCGTCTTCCAAAGATTACAATATCCGAGCTCGGAAGACGAGGCACCTCCTGTTGCCTCCTGCAATTCCGTGTGGAAAGTCCCCGCTGAGGGGAGAGGGAAGAAGACAAGCATCTCCAGTCCAAAGGTGTCAACTGCTACAGCTAAGAAACCGTCGTCTAAACGGTTGCCCTCCACCGGAGTATACCAACACACCCGTTCGAAGACGAAATCTGCTGCAACAGGAGATTCATCGTCCCCGACCCTGGGGGTTGTAGGAGCTGGGGGTGGTACTCCTCCGAACATCCATAATAATCCGATGTTTCAAGGAGACGAGCCCAGAGAAATAACCATCCCATCAGATACAACAGATGCTGATGTCCCCGAGGACATCCATGACTCTCAAGACGAAGCAAGCTCCGAAGCTGGGGGTACTGTTCCCTCCGAGTCCGAACCCGAAGAGAACATTCCCACGTATCCCGATGACTTCTCGATACACGGATACGACTCAGAGGGCACGTCTTCTACCGTCCCTTCCGTCACTCCTCACGTAAGGACGGTATTCATGACGGACAACAACCAAGGTGGTTCCGGCGATCGCCAACGCATTGACACTTTGGAGGCCATACTGCACGCCTTGGTCAAGTCTGTAGACGAGATCAAAGCGGCGCTTCCTACTCTGCAGGGAGTGACACCTGGCCAAATAAGCACGGGTCCCACAAACAACATAGATTCAAATTCAGCGGCACCAAACCCGGGCAATAATACTCCCGAGATAACGGCCCCTACCGCGACAGATGAGGCCCGAGAAGTAAGGAGAGAGGTTCAGGAGCTCCGAGCGATGTTCCACGTCCGAGAGAATTCTTAAGACCTTAGAATACGGTAACCATATCCTGCTGAATGGAGGCATGTGCCCTTTCCACCAAGATATAAGCCGTTCAATATCAACCCATATGATGGGAAAACTTCAGCAAGTCGGTACATCACTTACTTTGAGGTCACTATCGACCATCTGCCCCATGATGACGCTATCCTCACGCGGTTATTCATTGGGGCATTTGAAGGAGTCGCCTTCTATTGGTACCGTAACCTGCCAGATAATTGCATCCACTCCTTCGCTGGCTTCAAGCGCTTGTTCTTGGAGAGGTTCTATAAGGTAGGGCAGGACGACACGATGTCTACCCTCATGGACGTCGTCCAAGGAGAGAGAGCTGATGAGGAATTACATTGAGCGGTTTCGTCAAACCGCAATGAAGTTACCATCTGGCAACCCGCACTCTTCCTTGATTGAAATTTGCCAAAAGAGACTACTCCCAACAATTAGTCTCTGGATGGGCGAAAGTCAATTCAAGGACTGGAAGGCTTTTATCATCAGTGCTACAAGTGCTGAAGAACGATTGAAGAAGGCTCGCCAACTGGGGTTGCATATCTCGGAGGGAGAGAACAAGGGCAAGCGTCCCAACACCAGTAACGACAATGGGGGTAGCCCCTCCAACAGCCGGGACAATAGAGGCAAGCAGGCTATGGTGACCGATACAGCCCAGAAGCCCGAGCCACAGCCGGCAGACAAACAACGGCCTCAAATCACTTATTCCTTCGAAGACGGACACGTCAAGCCTATCTTGGACATGCTTATACAAGGAGATAGAATTCAGCTTCCTCCACCAAGACGGGAACCTCGGCCGGCTGATTTGGAAAACCCGAAGTTATGCCATTACCACCGCTACGTCCACCATGCTACACACGACTGCTACCAACTGAAACGGTATATCCAGAACCTCATCGATTAGAACGCTCTGGCTATCGACTTCGAGGAGGTAACCGTAGCAGCCAACATGGTGTTCGTACAATTCGACAGTTTCCCTCTAACAGAGACTCAAGACGGTGTTATACCCATCCCTCTGGCAACGATGGAAATTGCTAATCTTCCGCCTGCCCGAGATCAAACTCCCGGCCTAGTACCCCTCACCACATCACGAGGGGAAATCATGTGGGTCCATCCGGACCTAGTCCACGAAGTGACTCAGCCCACTCTACCTTCTAAGAAGAAAAGTGGAAAGGTCAGATCCTGCCGCACTGCCTCGGCAGAGGAGGAGGAAGTCTCAGTCGTCACCACTCGATCTGGAGCACAAGCCCAACCAGTGGCCGAAAATCCGACTAATGATCAGCCGCCCACTACCACTGATACTCTGGGATCGGCTCAGCCTTCGATGACCGACAAGCCTAGGCCGAAGGAGACTCGCTTCGACAAATCCCTCCGAAAGGAGACACCTCAGGGGCTGGAAAGGCCCTACAACTTCGACATCTTAGCTCAACTGGCCAATACACCGGCCAAATTGTCTTTGTATGAACTTCTAAGGCTCTCGAAGGATGTCCGTACGGCTTTGAGTGAGGCGCTCCAAAATGTCGACGCATACTTGGCTCAGGTCAACCTCACGGGAGATAATCAACCTGCAGATCTCCAAGATAGTACGTGTACGGGAGCAATGCCCAATATCGTCTTCTCTCCACAGGACATGCTCATCAAAACTAACCTGCACGATCGCCCATTATACTACACTGGATACATCGGCGACGTAAAGGTGGACCGAATGCACATTGATCCTGGGTCCTCCATAAGCATCATTCCGAAGGGTCTGCTACATCATCTTCGCATTTCGATGCATCGCCTGACACCTACAAGCACCGCCATTAGCGGTTTCAATTCGGGCAGGAGCTATCCAATAGGGAAGATTCGTTTGAAGTGTCAGATTGGCGATCTCCAATCGGAAGTCACCTGCTACGTCATAGATGCCGACACTTCTTACAACATCCTTCTGGGATGGCCTTGGATACACGATTACATGATTGTGCCTTCCACGCTACACCAATGCTTTAAATATGTCGATAAACACGGCTTCGTGAGGACAGAGTTTGCTGATATCGATCCCTTCAAAGGGGTCGAATCTTATTACTCAGACTCCTGTTTATACGAAAAATCAAAGAAGCACTTGGTCGAAGAAAACGAACAAGCTCATACCAAGACAGCCACAGGATCAGAAGAACCTCTGACGATCCACCTCCAGGCTCGCAAACCGGGCAATTCTGTACCCCTTACGGCTACTCTGCATAAAGACGCAATCAGTCTATCGGCACAAGAAGAGCAGATGAGAATCCGGCTGCCTAGGTCTGGCCAAGCGCCGAGACCCACACCAGGGCCGCTTACCATCAGACTACCGAGAATCGGTCAGCTTCAAACGGAGAAGCTCAATCCCTCCGACAAACCGCTCACGATACGCCTTCCCAAGAAGGGTCGTCACCCCGACGCGAGGTCTGACACTTCCAGCGAACCAGCCACTCCTCGCCCCACGTCAGATGCCAAACTGGGGGTTGCTAGTCTACCAACAACTCCACGATCTGCTCCGCCAGTTGAGCCTCTGAAGATCAAGCTGACTAGGTCGTCCTCTCAGTCTTCATTTATACAGGGGGTAGCCGAAGAAGAACCAGAATTAGCCAAGTACGTGGCTGCCCACCCCGATACCCCTTCCGCAGACGATGTAATCCCTCTCGAGAAGATACCTCATTTTATCAATAAAGGGCTATCTTTTAATTACATCGAGCTCAATAAGCTATGTACAATGTATGCTATGGACCACGGTATAGGCACTCACCTACACACACCAGAGACAAATGTACATACCGTAATCCAGCTTATTCCGGCAGAGGACGCTTACCGTATAATCGAGGGAGGGGATCATCCAATCATCTTCGGCCGAAAGGACGATCCGCACCCCTTCACCATAAAAGAAGTCGATCTTGGGTCAGATGCCGGGAGACTGCCTCTGTATCTTTATAGCCCCCAGTCCAAATACCTCATGCAGAAACAAGGGTATGATCTGGAGACTACACCTGGTTTGAATTACGGCACCGGACGGCGACTACCCCTGAAGCCCCCAGTACCGTCTGGTAAGCCACGAGACTACTATAGCAAAACTCGATGTGGACTAGGGTATGTAACTCCCACGACGACCCCGGAGAGTTCAGATGAAGAGTGCGACTGCCAGTCACATTCAACCGGGTCACCAACTTCCGACTCGGATACCAGCATCGGAGACATATTCAGACAGGTCATGTCAGTCAACATGGCATTCGCCGACGTTTACGAAGAAGACGAGGACATTCCTGAAATCCTCGAGCTTGAGCCGTAGGCCCAACAGCTTGACGCACAATGGGAAAAGCGGTTCGAGCTGAGAGAACCTCCTACAGAGGATGAAGTTATGCAGGTCGACCTCGGCACCGAATCCTCTCCAAAGCCAATCTTCGTCAGTAAAAGCCTAACAGACGAGGAACGAGAATCACTGCTGAAACTCATCAGAGAATATATTGACGTATTTGCATGGAGTTACGAAGACATGCCGGGATTAGACCCCGATATCGCTCTTCACAAGCTTAACATACGGTCTGACGCAAAACCAGTCAAACAACAATAACGACGCTTCCGCCCAGGCGTCATGGATGCGATCGAAGCCGAAGTCAACAAGCTGATAGCCAGCGACTTCATCCATGAGGAGCAACACCCTGACTGGGTCGCCAATATAGTTCCGGTCCTTAAGAAGAATGGGAAGATCCGAATCTGCATCGACTTCCGTAACTTAAATGAGGCATGTCCGAAAGACGAATTTCCCCTCCCGATCACGGACATCATGATTGACAACACATGCGGCTTCGAACGTATGTCATTCATGGATGAATTTTCGGGATACAATCAAATCAAGATGTCTCCTGACGACGAGAAGCACACATCATTTAGAACACCGATTGGCACATACTGCTACACGGTCATGCCGTTCGGCCTAAAGAACGCTGGCGCCACATATCAACGGGCTATGAGTATCATTTTCAGAGAACATTTGTGCAAAACAGTGGAATGCTACGTCGACGATATCGCCGTCAAGAGTCGCCGTAAGGAAGATCATCTGCAAGATCTGAGAACAGTATTCGATCTGATGCGAGCCCACAACCTCAAGATAAATCCTATAAAATCGTTCTTGGGCGTATCCAGCGGGAAGTTCTTAGGCTTCATCATCACTGCACGAGGTATCCATGTAGACCCTGAGAAAACCAAGGCAATCATGGAAATGGGTCCTCCGAGAAATCTCCGCGAACTTAGAGGCCTCCAAGGGAGGCTAGCTTACATCATGAGGTTCATTTCTAATCTCTTCGGACGATGCCGGCCGTTCACACACCTCATGAAGAAGGGAGTCTCATTCGTAAGGGACGAGGAATGCCAGCGTGCTTTCGACGACATCAAAAAATATTTGTCAAATCCTCCAGTCCTGGTGGCCCCGGTCCCTGGAAAACCATTCCTGCTCTATGTACGAGCAATGGAACACTCCCTCGGTGCCCTGCTGGCACAAAACAACGACGCAGGCCACGAGCAAGCTATATACTATCTCAGCCGAATGATGGTCGGGCCCGAACACCGATACACCGCCGTGGAGAAAGAATGCCTCGCCTTGGTATTCGCCATTCAAAAGACGCGGCATTATGTTACAGGACAAACCATACATGTGATCTCACGGGTAAACCCTCTCAGAGTCCTCATGACTAAACCAGGGGCGCTCAGCTCTCGCCTCGCTATATGGGCGATACTGCTGTCCCCCTATCATATGATCTTCGTCCCACAGAAGGCTGTCAAAGGCCAAGCCCTGGCAGACTTTTTGGCAGTCCATCCAGGATCGGGGTCATCCAGAATATACGAGAAAATCCCACATGAGGTCGCCGATTCGAATACAACCACCCACGATAACATATGGCAGATGTTCTTCGATGGCGCTTCAAGAACCGGTCCCAAAGGGAACATCGTCGTTGGGGTCGGGGTAGTATTGATCTCTCCTACCGGGCTAGTGATCAATCGCGCCTACTCTCTCACGGAACCCTGCTCCAACAATGTGGCCGAGTACAACGCTTTGGTCATTGGCCTCCAACTTGCAAAAGAACTGGGGGTAGAATATCTTGAAGCATACGGCGATTCGCAATTAATCGTCAACCAGATTCGGGGGTCGTACGAAGTCCGCCATGAAGACATGATCCCCTACCACCAAATAGCGATCAACATTATCTCCTCATTCGAGGGATTCTTCATCGAACACGTCCCCAGACTCCAAAATATCAAAGTCGATGCCCTAGCAGGCCTTGCCGCTTCCTTAGCAGTGCCGAACCAAGCTCATCACTTGGTTGACGTGATAGGCCACGAACTGGTCTGTCCCAAGAACAATATTCGATTCGTGGCGAGCTATTCCGCCCAGACAGTCGACGAAACACCAGACTGGAGACAGCCGTTCATTGACTTCGTCGTGTACGACATCCTCCCGGAGAATCCAAGGGAAGCCACCTCCATCAGACGGCGTTCTCTCAGATTCTTCTACGACACAGAGACAAAGATGCTGTACCGACGATCCTACGACGGGTTATTGCTCCGGTACTTGTCAAATGCAGAAGCCAAAGAAGCTGTACGAGAAGCTCACGACGGTGTATGTGGGGCCCATCAACCTGGCCCTAAACTACAGGACCGCCTTCGCCGGATGGGCTACTACTGGCCCACGATGGTGGCAGACGCAATAGACTATGCCAGAAAGTACAAAGCCTGCCAAGTCCACGCGGACTTCATTCACCAACCATCCGAGTTTCTACATCCAACGGTGGCATCCTGGGCATTCGAAGCATGGAGAATGGATATCATTGGTCCAATCACTCCACCTTCCTCCCGAGGACATCGCTTCATACTTGCGATCACCGACTACTTCTCCAAATGGGCGGAAGCTGTCCCACTCGCAGAAGTTAAGACTTCAAACGTGATCAGCTTCCTTAAGCATCACGTCATCGACCGCTTCGGACTGCCACGGAGGATCATCCATGATAATGGTCCGTAGTTTGCAAGCCATGCATTCTATCGATTCTGCGATAAGCACCGCATTCAGAATGTCACTTCGACACCATATAACCCGGCAGCAAACGGGTTGGCAGAGGCGTTCAACAAAACAATCATCAAACTCCTCAAGAAGTTTGTCTCCTCCAACAAACGCGACTGGAACGAGAAGCTCGGCGAATGCTTATGGGCTTATCGCACCACAGTTCGAACAGCTACTGGGAATACACCATTCTCTCTGGTATACGGGAGTGAGGCAGTCCTCCCACTGGAAACTCAGATTCCCTCACTCCGCGTCGCCCTCACTTATCAATTGACAACGGATGATAACTACCGACGTCGACTACAGGAGTTGGAGGCCTTAGATGAAAAATGCCTCCTAGCTCAGCAAAGGATCGAGCTATACCAAGCACGTATCTCAGGAGCCTTCAACAAGAAGGTCAAAATCAGAACATTCCAAGTGGGTGATCTTGTTCTGGCAGTCCGGAGGCCGATGGTCATGACTCACAAGACCGCAGGCAAGTTCCAGCCAAAATGGGAAGGTCCATTTGTCATCGAGGCCGTGTTCTCCAATGGTGCCTACCGCCTTGCTAGGCAGAATGGGGACTTGCTTATGTTGCCCGTCAA
This sequence comes from Iris pallida, assembly GCA_029216955.1. NCBI lineage: Eukaryota > Viridiplantae > Streptophyta > Magnoliopsida > Asparagales > Iridaceae > Iris > Iris pallida. The sequence goes on along the minus strand of JANAVB010013000.1, from coordinate 1,076,725 downwards.
CGGCAAGTTTCTGAAGAAATACTATGTTTAGACAACATCTTCCAAATTATCCAGTCATGTACCCTCTTAGTACCACTGAACCCACACCCACCATTTTCCAAATTATCGAGTCATGTACCCTCTTAGTACCACTGAACTCACACCCACCATTTTCCAAATTATCGAGTCATGTATCCATTGATACCACTGAACCCACATCTTTAATATTTCAGATCATCGAGCCATGCACCCACTGGTGCCGCTGAACTCTCATTTCCTCAAAAATCCAAATTATATACTTACATTCCGGTTACTCTCTCAGATAGTAAGTCACGTATAATCATACCTCTGAACTTTCTCCCTGGAAGAGATCCTCCCTCATGATCCACTACCCGCACTCCCAGTGCACAAAAAGGGTAACCGATCCATCAATTTCCGAAACGACCATGTCCTTATTACCTCTGAGTCGTTTTCACTTCCACCAAAAACAAACCACCCCCTCGCATAGAACTTCCATGTCCTCCTACCTCTGAGTAGTTTTATGTACCCCTTCTTCATTGAGCCCACTCCTGCCATGTCCTCATTACCTCTGAGTGGGAAGGCTCCGTCGAAGAAAATCGTCGTACTTGCCATGTCCATATTACCTCTGAGCAAGTATGCCTGTCCTCTTTCAACCTTTTATCTGTACCCACAACCGGAGTACGACCAGGATAATAGGTCCACAAATGTCCTCTGTTGACCACAAATGTCCTCTGTTGACCACAAATGTCCTCTGTTGACCACAAATGTCCTCTGTTGACCACAAACGTCCTCTGTTGACCACTATTGACTACAGAAAAGCTTCCGTGAAGTCTCCCCTACCATGTCCTCATTACCTCTGAGTAGGAAGATCCTACGGTGAAACCCTCATGTTTGCCACATCCTCATAACCTCGGAGTAAACATGACTAGTTTCCTTCCACCCTATTATCCGTGCCCTGAACCAGGGTACGCCAGGGATAGTAGGTCCACAAATATCCCTTGCTAAGTCTCTTAGCACAAACCCGCCATTTTACCATGCCCCAGGAGCCCAGCTGCTCTACGACATCCTTTTTCCCAACACCAAGAACATCCATGACCACTTTGCCATGGCCGCTCCAAAACATCCCAACCAAACTTGTTATCCGTACCTAGAACCAAGGTACACACGGGATAACAGGTCCACAAATAATCCCCCAGCAAGTCCGATTCCATGAACACCACGAGTACAAGAAGGAGAAGATGAGTTGGAACATGCTCATTTATTCAAAGTTCAAAGGAGCCACATCGGCGGGGATCACATCCCGTACAAATAAAAATACACATATATGAAAGAAAAAAAAACAAAAAGAGAAGCAAAAGAAGACAGACGGCGGATCACTGCTCTGGGGCACATAACACCGTAAGACGGTCCTTTATCAAGGCAACCGACCGCTCAAGCCTCTGTTTGGCTCGACGCTCTGCCTCCTGGTTCAACACCGCCGGGTCCTCCAAATGAACATGGGCCTGCCAGTTGTCTTCAAACTTCTTGAAAGACCGTTCCAGGTTGGCAGAAGTTCGGAAGATCCGATCGGCCTCCCGAGCGATCGACTCCTGTTCTGCACGAGCAGCCTCCCGCTCTAACTCTAGGAAGGCCAACTCCTGCTGGAGTGCGAGAATCCGCTCCTGTGTAGCAGCGATTCCACAAGAAGCAGACTCTTCACGGGCCCTACAAGTCCGACTTCGACAGCCCAGCCTGGCATACGAAGCAGAGAACTTGTCAAGGTCCTCCCGCACAGCTGGCCTAGCAGTGTCCCGAGCGAGCTTGATCCTATCCCGAGCAGCGACGAGGAAGACCCGCTCCCGTTCAATCGCGGCAGGCAAGCCAGCATGCCGTATTGCCAGTAGTTGAGTCACAAGCTGGTCAGCCTCGATCAACTTAGGTTCCAGAAGCGCAGCTAACCCCACCCCGCCAGGAAGACCCTTCAGAGTGTCGATCTGGCCCCGAGCACCCTTTAGAGACAAAGTGAAAGGGACCCCCCGGTCCACGGCAGCGTCTACACCCCTTCCTAAGTGGCGATAGAAGCTGTCAACCATATCTTGCGTCACCTCGTTCAGAGCCTCCGAGGAAGCCGATGTTAACGGGAGTGTGGCTGGCAGCGCAGAAGAAGACGCGACAGAATCTGCCGCCCCTGCCACGAGAGAAACCAACTCTGCACGGAAGGACGCTTGAATAGCAGCCAACTCCTCTTCAGCAGTCCGTAGAATCTGAATGCTCGGGAGGTCCGAGAAGTCAGTCTCCGAAGCCGCAAAAGAAGCAGAGGATGAGGCAGAGACCGTAGTTCTCGGGACAAGCTCCATCCCCACCTGCCCAGAACTGGCAGGAGGCCCCTCAATATGAATCGATAAAGGAAGGGAAACGCTCCCTTCCCCCGGATCAGGACAGGTCGAGCCTTCCCTAAGAACATCCGACACGGGAAGCAAAGGGTCGGGACCTACAGGGTCAAAACAACCATAAATCGATTTGACCTGGAGGATGTGTTGGTAGAGCGAATAAACCTCCGCATTAGTCAATATTTGGCCTATCTTACCAGCTGAAGAGCATGGAGGCTGAGGTTCGTTTGCAGCCTCCTCAGCACCTTCACCGGCAGCCTCCGAACCAAATGAGATAGGCTCCTCCACCCCAACACCTTCGGTAGGGGATACGCCGAGATCGGCATCGCCTTCCGAAATTCCAGCAATCTCGGAGGCGGGCCCGAAGGAACCTTCGTTACCCCGGAAGGGGGCCTCAATAGCTTGAGAGTCCTCAGCCTCCGCCGAGAGAACCCGCGCGGAAAGGACCGCGGCACACACGCCACTAATTAAAGCAGCGAAGGCCGAATCAACCGCAGGGACGGAAGACGGTGCATGAGAGTCCGGTGTGTCAGGCACCTGCAAAGAAAAATGATCAAGTCATATCCTAAGAGAAAGAAAATCACAACAAAAAGATGAATCCAACTTGATCTTACCTCCGGAACATCGCCAGTACCTTCACCTCTCTCCGTGATAAGTAGCCTACGAGATCTGGCTACTGTTCTCTTTACGGAAAAAGTTACTCCTTCGTCGACAGACTCACGCCTGCCTCGCTTACGCGAGGGACCAGGCATGGCAGACGGTGGGTCTACCCTCACCACCTCGGGAACAGATGGCAACCGATCTTCCATCTCATCAAAATCGGCCGACGGTCGGTCCGTCATCATCTCATCTGTCATGATGGACGGCTGATCCGTCGCTGCTTCACCACTATAGGATGGAGAATCCTCGTCATCCCGCTCCTCCTGCTCGTTGTTTCTCTCAGCTGTGTCAGAGGACTCAGAATCAGGCATGGGGACCCTATTCGCCCCTTTCTTCTTCGCTTTCAACACTGGGGTTTTCTCCGCCAAGCGAGTGTCCAGGATGAAGCTCGTCCTCGGGTCAAAATCAACAGGAGCCTGGTTTACTGTAACATGGTAGAAGGCAGCCATATGCAAGATCTCCTCCAGCACGTTTGCTACAGGAACGGAGAGACTAGTCCGAGTATGACAAGTGTCATAATAGCTCCACGCCCTAATACCATCAAGTATGCTGTCCTTAAATCCCAGGCTAGGACTGGGACGCCCAAGGAATAGTTGACAGTACCCAAATTGGTGGGCAAACCTATTGGGCAAATAAGGCTCCAGGTATACAGTGTTACGGTTGCGATAAACTAAGTGCGATGGGCGAATGTTACGCAACCAATAACGCATCTTCTCAGGCAAGAAATGAGGAGGTCTCATGCCATCAACATGAACATTCCTCACCTCCTGGTCAGTAAAACGAGGGACAGATACGAAGAAGCTATACCCGTTTGTCCTAGCCAACATCCTTCGACACGTCGGCATATTGCTATATTCCCAAGGCTGATGACGATATTTGAAAAGAAAAGCGTCATCGTCTGTAACGCTGTCTCCCGTCCCAGGCCTCATCAAAGACTGATAATGCAGCAGCAACCACCCCAACAGGTAATGATAAGGCAGCTCTATACGTTCAAAATCCATCGCCACGTCACGTGCGATGACTCTGGACGAGAAGGCGCGGAGACCATGATGAATGCTGCACACCATAGCAGGAAGAAGAGCCAATCTGACTCCAAAAGCCAATTTCACGGCAGGAAGAATAAAATGACGGCTGATCCGCTCGATGGCACCTGCCCTACCTGAAACCACGCAATTGCGTAGCCACACTATCAAAAACCCGGCCAAGAGGGCCTTATCTGATAACCGTCGAGTGCCATAATAAAAATAGCTGAAGGAGTCAGTCCGACTCCCAAATTTGTCACCCTTAGACTTCGACCTCCTAGCGGTCGACACCAAGCCTTCCACTTCACTAGGAGTTTGACGGTCTCGAGAAGTGACCCGGCCAGCAGCACTGAATTTAAAAAGATAAGAGACCCAGGACTTGGTGTGAGGAGAATCCCCCTCCGAGCTATCATTTTTCTGGATAGCCACTCGATGGCAGGTACTATGATGACATAACAGTTCTCGGTATACCGCGACGAAGCCTGGGAATCGACGATCTAGATCCCGGAATTCCTCGTTCGTCGGAGTGTACGCCTCGAAAGGCTCATCTCCCCAGGGAAGCTTGGAGACGTCATACATCTCATGGAGAGCGAGCCCCAACTCCCCTACAGGGGTGAAGAACGTCCCTGTCCGATCGTTATACATCTCCAGAAGGGCCATGAATAACGGCTTATTAATGGGCAGTCCGTGGCTGGTGCCCCGGATAGCATCATAAAGATTGAATTCTCTCAAAAGTGCCTCATATTTCCGCAGAATCCATGAAGTCAGGTTAGCCCACGGGGGAGTAGGGTGCAACCAGCCCTGCAGAGCCAACCTGCCAACAGGATAAGACCCTTTTCGGGCAAGCTGGCTCAAGAAGGTATCAGCCTGAGAAAATGAGAAGTTAGGACCGGGCGTGTTGGTAAAGGAACCCGGAACTAACCCCATCACAGACCGACTGATTGGATTCTTGATCACACGTACCGACCCGGTAGCTCTATTATGACGGATCTCACCCACGAACATCCCCGGTCAGGTGGGAGTAAGAGAATCTGTCATCTGCCTGTCCAAGACAACCATGTTGAACCACGCAAAGGGGAAATGACGCTTCATAATAGGGATATGAATCGGCCTTCCATCCAGATCAAAATCCCAATTCTCAAAAATATCAAGAACACGGGAGTTTTTAACGACCAGTGCATCCCCAAAGAGGAAGACTGGTCTCAGATGCTTCCCGTCAGGATTCCCTGAGCTCATCATATCACGAAGGAATGGGAAGGATTGAACCCTGATAACATTTACTCGTTCTAAAGGCTCGTCAACAAGGAGCTGCTCTGACATTTGACGAACTAAGTCGTCCAGTGGCACGTTTGCGGCAAGTTGCTTCGAACAAACCAGGAGTTCCCCCGCAGGATTTACGGGAAGATTCACTGGAGAGATGCAAAAGAAACAAGGTTAGAAGATAGTCAAAAATAGGAGCATCGGAAAGATCATTTAAATCTTATGCGGCTCAGGTCATTGCAGCATCATGCGGCTCAGAATCATAAGAGTCCATGCGGCTCTGATCCATCATAGCCTCATGCGGCTTCGAGTTAACCAAGTCCGTGCATCTCTGATTCAGACGAGATCATAGATTCATGCGGCTAAAGCCAGACTCATGCAAGCCGCTGCGGCCACAAACCAGCAAGCTCATGCGGTTCAGAAGTGAGCACCGCTTATGCGGCCCAAGTCGAAAATGCACATGCGGCTTAGATCGGATATGACAAGCTCATGCGGCCATGACGGGCGAAGTGCTTATGCGGTCACATCAATAAAGCCATGTACATGCGGCTTGTGCATAAAGTATGCAACAGAGCTATGACAGCAGTTAGGGTTTTCAGCGTGACCCCTTACCAGCGATAGGCGGGTAAACGTCAGGATGGACAGAGTGCACAGCAGCCGACGGAGGAGCGACTACATTCGTCGTCGCAGTCGCCGTAGCAGCAACGGCCTTGCCCTTCGCGGCCTTCGATGCAGCAGATCTTTTGGGAGCCATGACCGATTGATGAAGAAGAAAGACGAAGAGCAAAGCTGGCAACAGGGAATTCAAGCAAAGAGAGGAGGTAAAGAAATCCCCAAGAAGCTGAAAGACTCCTATTTATAGGCGATCCATAAAATAGAAAGACGCCTCGGATTACGCGCCGCCTCCAAAGATAAAGGCGAAAACGCTTCGGTCAAGGCAAAACCGACCCTTGGGATCCTCCCCCAAAAGGCGGCGTTAAATCAAATCGAAGGCATTTAATGAAGATTTGCTCACGTGGTCAGGACGCGTGGCAAAGAGTCTATGCGGCCAAACGAAGCTATGCGGCCGAGATGCTAATGCGGCTAGGAAACTTAGGTAAACAGAACATCCTATGCAGTATGAACGGGGCCATGCTTCTTATTCAAAGTGTTTCAATTTTACAAATTGAAAACTTTGAAGGGGGTCCTGTAGAAGCATGGAAAATATTAGAATAATGGCCCATGCGGCTCTGGGTAGCAAGCCCATGCGGCTCACACTGGAGTTGCCCTATGCGGTCCTAAAGAAGACCCTCAGACTCATGCGGCTCGGGGGTGTATGCGGTTCAACGAGAACATGCGGCTCAATTGACGACACGTGTGATCCTTCCCTACAGCTGGCCATTGAGAGTAATGGCCTCATTTAATGCTCTGACACAACTCGACGGCTACGACGTCTCTGACATAAAGTGTCATAATGGCTCTGCCATAATGACAGACTCTTCGGGAAAAGAAGAAAATCTCTGACCCGATCTGTCAGAAATCCTAGATTGCCACGTGGCAAAGTCTCATACGGCTTGGGTAGAGAACAGCTTCATGCGGCTCATTGAGGAGTCACTCTAATATGATTAAATCAGCCATATGCGGTCCACCCATAGCCCGGTCTATGCGGCTCAATACCACGCTAACTCATGCGGCTCACAGAGACTATGCATATGCGGCTCATGGAGAGTTCGTCCCCTGCGGTTCGCAGAGACTATGCATATGCGGCTCACGGAAAGCTCGTCTCCTGCGGCTCGATGAGGCATTGTCTTATGCGGCTCATGGAGAGTATCTCCCTGCGGTTCAAGTATTGTCCATCCTATGCGGCCCTGGCAGGATCTACGATTGAAACACGTGGCATTGGGTCAATCAAAGATTCAACTGAATCCCAACAAGAATATTTGACATTATCATCTTAATTGCTGAGATCAGGGCATATCATTTATCATCAAGCCAATGGGACACGTGGCGAGCAATCAAATATTGACATAATCAATCACGAGAATTTAAAGCAGTCAACATTAACTGCTCATAAGATTTGGTGCTATCCACATTAATGGCCGAGATTCACTATAATCAGGATCAAGGGTTCAGATAGAATGAAGGAGCGCCGACATTCCAAACATATAATCATTAGCAAACCCTAATGATCGCACCCCACTCTTATAAATAGTCAGCATCATTCCCTTGCAAAAAAAAGGGTCGGCGACAAAAAGAATAAAAAAAATAAAAAGAGAGAGATACACAGAGAGAGCTCCCCCTTTTCTTGATAATCACAGAGAGAGAGAAGCCAGGAGAGCAACCCGAGGAGAGCAAGAAGAGCACTTCTTTATCAACGTCGAGCAGATCTTCCCCGAGCCAAGGCTGCATACCGATCGTCCAAGGAGTAAGGCAGAGCGGCCGTCGCTTTCCCGAACCTCTATCGTCACCCCCCAGAATCAAAAATAAACAATTGTACTTAGTCTGCTGTACCTAGGTTTTCGTCCCTAGGCTTTCTTTGTACAAGCGAGTTTGTATTGTGAGTCTAAGTTCAGTCCTCCGATAATTGTTCTGTTCTTTTACAATCAATGGCAAACCGTCTTTTCTCAGTCTTCTCCGATTTTTATCGCAGAAGATCCATCTGAACGTGCCTCGACACCACTCAGTACCAGAACACTCTCAAACAAGAGTTTCGTCAAATATATTGATCAAAGAGGTATTCTTCCTACTCCGATAGCAGAATTCCAGGATCTTCCAACCCTTCAGATATCCCGTTAAAAGCAAAGGAAATTACTGGTGTCTCAAATGGAAACCCCTGGGGGTGAGTTTGCTGATTTACGAAGTTATCTCAATAGACCTCGGTTTACGTCAACTTCGGCAAAACGCAAGCAGCCGATGCCGAAGACAAACCTACATCAAAGGTAAACTTCCAGAATCAAAAATCCTGACACCTATGCTAATGAGGTGAGCACTTCCTTGTACACATAGGGGACAAAACATCTGAAGAACCGGAACCACGTTCCGAATTTTATCAAAGAGCATATCCCTCGAACTTCTTCCCGTCCCGGCATGGATTCCGACCTCCGAGAGCACCTCAGGCAAAAGCGGGACAATGCCTCAACATCTTCAGTGCAACCACTCGAGCACCATTGTAATCACAAGGTGGTCATCCAGTGTTGTTGCCAGACAACAAAGCGATCTGTCTTTGATCATCTAAACTTTCCAACTACAGAACCAATGTCAGAGGATGAAGACGAAGTGTTGTACGCTTCTGTCAACATGGCCTCTCGAAACACCGGGGGTCCAAACACGGCAAGCCTCGTCGACCCAGCCAGCGGTATTTAGATTTACTCTAAGATTCTTCTGAAGGAGTATTTCGACATACCCATTCCCGAAGCCGAGATACAATCGGTCAAAGGAATCTTCTTCAAGATCCTTCTGGTCATCTTCCTATTTCTCATTCAGGAGATGATTCTTTCTCTGACTATGATGCATACAGTAAAAGCTCTGAACAGACAATGTCCTCCACTGTACCTAGAGAAGTGACAGCTTATACTGTCACTAAAGACCCGGATGCTTCTAGTTCGGCTAATCAAGAACAACGAATTGCTGCATTAGAGGACAAGTTGAAGACCAAGGCTGAAATGGTCGCAAGTATACACTCTATCATTATGGCCCAACATACAGTACCACTGACTGTACCTGCTGTAAATCTCGAGATCAAAGCATCATCGGTGCCTGTCAATGCAGGGCTGGGGGTAGTCTCCTCAAATACCCCATGTACAAGTTCAACCGACTCCCAGCCAGTCAGGAGCTGGAGGTAGCGCTTATCATGCTGTTCTTCCTCCCAATACTGTCATTTAGCATGTTCCTTCTTCGTCATCGAAAGATGCTAATGAAGCTGTCAAGCTTTTACGCACTCAATTCGAGGCCTTCAAAGAGAAGGATAACTTGCAGAGATTGGGGATCAAACAACCTTATCCAGTTGAATGGAAGGAAGTCCCGTTCCCTCCCAAGTATAAGATTCCAACAATCTCGCTGTTTGATGGCAGCACTTCTCCGAGTCAGTTCATTAACCATTTTAAGGTAATGACTGTCCAACTTCAACCAAATGACGCTCTTTTTACCAGAGTATTCGTCGATTGTTTAGCCGGCGTGGCATACGATTGGTACAGAAGCTTGCCCGATGGTTGTATCACCTCCTTCTCGGGTCTTAAACAAATTTTCTTAGAGCGATTCTATGAGGAAATCAACGACATGACCAAGTCATCCCTCAATAAAATCAAACAGAGACACAATAAAATCGCTGAGAGTTTTATTGAAAGGTTCCGCCGAGAAGCATTGAAGATGCCTCCTGGGACTCCGGCTGCTGTCACCAAAGACACCTGTAAGGCAAACCTTTTGCCTATCATCAGCATGTGGACGGGATCAACTCAATTCCAGGATTGGCCGTCATTCATTGTCAACGCCAAAGCAGCTGAAGTGAGTGCTGGGAAGTTCAAACAGCTGGGGGTACAAATGTCTAACCCAGACCGGGATGAACACCACGTCGAGCGGCGGTAATCGTCAGAACAACTCCAATAACAAAGAAACCTTGAATATCAATCTCAAGAGCAAAGAGTCTCTGGCGGTCAACGTGGCTCCACCCACGTCTACTTCTACTCCTTCTGCCCCTCCACCAAGGGAACCACGTCCGAAAGTGGAGTACTCCTTTGATGAGAACGACACTGCAAGTATCTTTGATTGCTTAATCAAAAGCAATAAGCTCCAACTTTCGGACCCGAAAAAGCCTGATGAGGTCGATAAAACTGATCATCCCAAATACTGCGTCTATCACAGGTTCATTGGGCATCCCACTAGGGCATGCTATGTGCTCAAGGGCAAAATTCAAGAGCTCGTCAATGCTGGGGTTGTTACTCTGCAATAAGAAGAGAAGACTGTTACTGCAAATATGGTTTCGGTACAGTTCGAAGACTTTCCTCCGCAGATGATACAGCATGATGTCATCCCTATTCCCAAGGCTACTCTCGAAATTGAAAATCTCCCTCCTCTGTGAAGTAAAGGTCTCATCCCCTTGTCTCTTGACAATGGTGAGATTATGTGGATTCACCTTGATCTCGCTTCAGAGTTTGAAGTTCCCACTTCCTCCAAAAAGAAAGTCTGCTACAAGGGCAAAACGAAGATTTGCAATATGGTGTCTTTTGATCCCATAGTCGAAGAAGAAATCTTGCTGGGCACCAGATCAGGGAAAGCCTATCTACGGGAGGTTTTCGAAAATCAAGAGTATCCTGCTTCTTCTTCTGAGTCTGCTCTAGTACAACCGGTCTCTAATGAGGATATCCCTTCTGCATCCTCACCAGTTGTAGTACCCATTCCCTCCAAGCCGGCGATAGCTGATAAAGGCAAACAACAAGTCAGCTTCGACAAACCTTTGAAGAAGTCGTCACCTTCTGGACTTGAGAAGCCATACAATTTTGATATCTTGGCTCAACTAGCCAATACACCAGCCAGGCTGTCAATCTTAGAGCTCTTATGCCTCTCCAAAGAGACTCGAGAAACTCTGAGTGAAGCTCTGATGCAGGCTGAAACTTGCCTAGCTCTTCTCAAGAAGCCGGAAGCAGAGCCGGTCTCTTGCCTCCATTGCCACAGCGTGTTGGAGCTAATTCCAAACATCACTTTCACTCAGGATGATATGCTGCTGGAGGATAATAGACATGACCGTCCTCTATACTATACAGGATATGTCGACTCGATGAAAGTCGATCGTATTCTGATAGATCCAGGGTCAGCTCTCAGCATCATGCTGAAGACAATACTGGATGCACTGAAGATCCCAGTGCATAGTCTTTCAAGCACAATTACCACCATATTGGGACTCAACCAAGGAAGGAGTGAGCCTCTGGGCAAGATTCGCCTAAAACTCCAAATAGGTAATCTCCGCACGAAGGTGACCTTCTACATCATAGACAATCATGGTTGTTCCTACAATGCTCTTCTGGGGAGACCATTCCTACATAAACATAATATTGTTCCTTCGACTCTCCATCAATGCTTCAAATATGTCGATGACAAAGGAGAAGTTCAAAAGGAGGTTGCAGATCTTTACCCTTTTAAAGGTATCGAAGCATATTGCAACGATGCTCGCATGTACAAGGAAGAGTTTATGAAGGTGGTATTGGCCATGGACACTGAAGAAGAACAAGAAGTAGTGCCCAATGACACCCTCATCATACCTGTCAAGGGGCGTATTTTTTATCCTCAATCCTCCAAACCACTGGCTATTCACTTGCCAGCTCGGAAGCAACCAACTGAGGGTGATCAAGATCAAAGGGAGCTCAACTCTTCTGAGCCACTTGTTATCGACTTACGTCGTAACAAGAACAAAAAGCAGCTCACCTCTTCTGAGCCACTTGTTGATTTATCTCACAATAAGGAAAAGGGAGCTTACCTCCTCTGAGCCACTTGTTATTGACCTTCGTCGTAATAAGCCTCCTCCACGTTCTTCTTTTCCCCCTCTTGTAATCAATCTGACCAAGTCTGCTAAGGCTAAAGGTCCTGTTGTAAATACAGATGTACATATCAATGAAAAAGCATCTACTTTCCAGTATACTGATGTCATTTATCATGCTAAGTGCTATTTGGATATGTTAGATAGCTTTCAGTCGTTTACAATGGGAGTTGTACAGTCTCTTCAAACAGAGGTCATACTGGAACATCCAAAAGACTCGTACCGTATTGTTCCTTCTCAAAAGAAAGGCGAAAGAACAATACTTTTTAGTAGGACCAGAACAACAATTCAGCTACACGGATGATAGCAAAATTGACGATACGGGACGTCTTCAGCTTCGTCGTTATAGTCAACAGCCGAAAGACATCATCCGAAAGATGGGTTATGACTTCAAGAATGGCCTCAACTACGGTAAAGGTAGACGAACTCCTATCCGTACGGTTGTTCCGAAAGGAAAATCCGAGATGTACTACAGCAGGACCAAAAGAGGTCTTGGGTACGCTTCACCTCCGGTATTATCCCCAGCAATCTCCGAATCTGATAGTGAAGAGCGCTCTAACTCTTCCGATTCCAGATCATGGGACTCTGACACCAGCATTGGTGAAGTCCATCGGATGATCGTATCTTCTAACATGGTCTCCGCCAAACTTCCAGAAGGCTATGACGAGGATATTGAAGAAAGTCTAGAAACAGATCCTTGGGCTCAACGAATGGATACCCAATGGGAACTCCGATTTGAACAATGAGAACCTCCTATCGAAGATCAATTGGTTCAAGTTGACATAGGAGAGAGCGGGTCACCTCGTCCGATATTTATCAGCAAGAATCTTCCAGAGGCAGATAAGCAAGAATTAATTCTTCTTATTCGAGAATACATCGATGTCTTTGCCTGGAGTTATGAAGACATGCCGGTTCTAGATCCCAAAGTTGCTACTTACAAACAGAATATCTTGTCTAATGCAAAACCAATCAAACAGCAACAACGGCGCTTCAAGCCAGAAATAATGGATGCAATCGATGATGAAGTCAAGAAGCTCATAGCTTGTGGCTTCATTCGAGAAGAACAACATCCCGATTGGGTAGCCAATGTCGTTCCAGTCCTGAAGAAGAATGGCAAAGTTTGAGTTTGCATCGACTTTCGGGATCTTAATGAAGCCTGTCCAAAAGATGAATTTTCTCTTCCTATCACAGACGTCATGATTGACAACACCTGTGGGTTCGAGCGAATATCCTTCATGGATGGATTCTCTGGGTACAATCAGATTCGGATGAATCCTGAAGATGAAAAACATACCTCTTTTCGCACTCTTCGCGGAGTCTACTGCTATACAGTGATGCCATTTGGTCTCAAGAACGCTGGTGCCACTTATCAGTGAGCTATGAGTACCATTTTTTGAGATCATCTGCGCAAAACTGTCGAATGCTATGTTGACGACATCGCCATCAAGAGTCGTCTAAAGGAAGATCACATCCAAGACTTGAGAAAAATCTTTAATCTCATGTGCCAACATCAACTCAAAATAAATCCCACCAAGTCATTCTTGGGTATCTCTAGTGGTAAATTTCTCGGCTTCGTCATTACCTCTAAAGGTATAGACGTAGATCCCGAGAAGATCAAAGCCATTCAAGAGATGCGTCCTCCATGCAACTTAAAAGAGCTACGAGGATTCCAAGGTCAATTTGCGTACATCAGGAGTTTCATTTCGAATCTGTCTGGACGCTGCAGACTATTTACTCAACTAATGAAGAAGGGTGTGTCTTTCGTTTGGACTGAAGAATGTCAATGAGCATTCGAAGACATAAAGCGGTATCTCATGAACCCACCAGTCTTGGTGCCACCAATCTCAGGCATACCATTCTTAATGTATGTCCGTGCGATGGATCATTCATTGGGTACATTACTTGCCCAAAAGAACAAAGAAGGTCATGAACAGGCCATCTATTATCTCAGTCGTACTATGATTGGTGCTGAACACCGGTATAGTCCGGTTGAAAAAGAATGCCTAGCGCTTATGTTTGTTGTTCAAAAGATAAGGCATTACATCATCGGCCAAACCATTCATGTCATATCCCAAGTCAATCCTCTACGGGTTCTAATGAAGAAGCCTAGCACACTCAATTCCCGGCTGGCTACATGGGCGATTCTGCTAGTCCAATATGACATGGTATATGTTCCCCAAAAATATGTCAAAGGTCAAGCATTGGCAGCTTTCTTAGCGGCTCATCCTGTTCCAGAGACATCCAAGCTTTATGATGAAATTCCAGATGAGACATTGGAAGTAAATATGATCTCTGAAGAATTTCCCACCTGGAGTCTGTTCTTCGACGGTACATCTAGGATCGGGCCAAATGGTGCCATTGTCGCAGGAGTTGGAATTGTTTTTGTTTCTCCAGACGGATCAACTATCCAAAGAGCCTACTCCTTAGATGAACCCTGTTCCAACAACGTAGCAGAGTACAATGCTCTACTCATTGGCCTTCAATTAGCCAGACAGCTGGACGTCGAATATTTTGAAGTCTACGGCGACTCTAAGCTGGTTGTTAACCAGGTTAGAGGAGCCTATGAAGTTCGCCATCAAGATCTGGTGCCTTATCATGAAGCAGTGATCAGCATGGCTACATCATTCAAAGCCTTCTTCATCGAATACGTCCGCCGAGCGTGCAATACTGAAGCAGATGCTTTGGCCAATCTTACAGCAGTCTTAGCCATCCCCATTAAAAGATAGCAAGTGGTGGTTATCTCTAATCGAGAATTATTTTACGTCGAAAATAATCATAATATTGAGTTCAGCAATCTTGCTGAAGCCAATGTTATCAATGACGATTGGAGCTCCTTTTATCGACTTCGTAGTACATGACATACTCCCCGAAGATCCCAAGGAGGCTATGAGTATTCATCGAAGATCTCTACGATTCTACTACAATCAAACCACTAAAACTCTCTATCGGCGAACTTATGACGGTCTTTATTTTGCGCTGTCTCGCTGGTGATAAAGCAAAGCAAGTGTTGCGTGAAGCCCATGATGGTGTCTGCGGAGCACATCAGCCCGGTCCTAAGTTACAGGATCGTATCCGACGCATGGGTTACTACTGGCCCTCTATGGTATCAGATGCCATCGAATATGCAAGAAAATGTCGAGCCTGTCAAATCCACACAGATTTTATACATCAACCGTCGGAATTCCTTCATCCAACTGCCACTTCCAAGCCTTTCGAAGCTTGGGATATAAACATTATAGGTTCCATCAATCCTCCTTCTTCTAGAGGACATCGGTTCATACTAGCAATAACCGACTACTTCTCCAAATGGGCTGAAGCTATACCCTTGGTTGAAGTCAAAACCAGCAGTATTATCAACTTTGTTAAACACCATGTCATCTATAGATTTGGTGTACCTCGAAGGATCATCCATGACAATGGACCACAGTTTATCAGCCAGAAGTTTACAAAATTCTGTGATGATCATCGGATTGACAATGTCGCTTCGACGACATACAATCCTGCTGCTAATGGCTTGGTTGAAGCCTTCAATAAAACCATTATCAAGCTCCTCAAGAAGTTTGTGTCTACTAACAAACGAAATTGGAGTGAGAAGCTTAGAGAATGTCTATGGGCCTACCGTACTACGGTCCGCAACCCTACAGGCTGTACACCCTTTTCTCTGGTGTATGGTTGTGAAGCAGTTCTACCCCTGGAACTTCAAATTCCGTCCTTAAGGATCGCCATCGCCAATGAGCTCACTACAGAGAACAATGATCTCCTTCGACTTCAAGAACTGGAAGCGCTCGACGAGAAGCGACTATTGGCTCAACAGCATATTGAGTTATATCAAGCTCGCATCTCGAAGACTTTCAACCGCAAAGTTAAAGTCAGAGCCTTTCAGAAAGGAGAGCTCGTTCTAACGATCAGACGTCCTATGACTATGACTCATATGAGTAAAGGTAAATTCGATACAAAGTGGGAAGGGCCCTATATTGTAAGCAAAGTCTTCTCAAATGGAGCCTCTCAACTCACAAAATTGGACGGTCGAGTTGCAATGATGCCTATTAATGGCAAATTCCTTAAAAAATACTATGCATGAATGTAAAAGAGATTGCTTGTAAATATCATTAGACAAGTTCATAAATAAAAATCAATTTTATTTCATCATGAATGATAGTATATGATATCAAGGAAGATCACTATCATCCTTCTCAACATTGGGACGCGGACCACTGCCGTCTTTATCAAAGACATAATCAGCAAAAGATCCGAGAACATCCTTGCTGGAACCTACTAGGAACTTGCAAGCAGCCATCTTCATAGCCTCTTCCTCTTCAGTCTTTCCTGGTTCAAGCAGGAAGTCCAGGATGTCCCTTGGTGGCTTGGGTGCAGACGAACCTTCCCCCGCTTCTATCTGCTTTGGCTGGTCGGGATCGACTGGTCATTTTTCTGGGAGTTCTTCAACCTTCGGGGCGATTTCAGCCTTCTTGAATGCATCTCCAGACGACATCTTTATGTTGAAATGTGGAAGTGGTCATTCCTACCAGATTTTTGTTCTATTTATAGGCAGAGATTCTTAAAACAACGAAGCGACACATCCATTTGTCGGTTCACCCGTTCATTATTATCATCCGACGGTTCGTCCGTTCATTACCATCATCTGACGGTTCACCCGTTCATTATTATCATTCGATGGTTCACCCGTTCATCACCATCATCCGACGGTTCACCCGTTCATTACCATCTATTTGACGGTTCACCCGTTTATTCGATTCATCTGACGGTTCACCCGTTCGTTATAATTCATCTGACGGTTCACCCGTTCATTATCATCCATTTGACGGTTCGCCCGTTCATTACCATCTATTTGACGGTTCGCCCGTTCATTTGATGGTCCTTTTGTTCATCCCGACGATTCACTTCGTTCACACATTTTGACGGTTCATTATTGTTCATCATCCACATCATCAACTTGTCATCCTTGATTGAGTTGTCTACTGAAATAATGATATTCAATAAATTATATTCTGCCATGTCCACATTACCTCTGAGCAGATATAATGAATATAATTATTTTCTAAAAATTAAGAAATATATCATGTCCTGCACCTCTGAATATATTTTCTATCGCTATTATTTTAAGATATGCAATAAATAATAGAGCCACAAAAAATGTCTTTTTATTGATCAAAGTTAAAAGACATTACAAAGATACATATTGCAAAAATAAGAAGATACAAAAAATCTTTCTAGTTAGCCGGCGGGGTCATCAAGTTGGTGATCTGCTGCTTCAGAATCTGCAGTCGTTCTTCACGAGATTCTATCACTCGCTTCCTAGCTGCTTCCATCCCAGATTTTTCATTGAAGGTTGGCAGGGTTACTAGTCTGCGAGTGATTTCAGGTTGATGAGCTGCAGCATATTCATCTCTTTCTTGAGTTAGAACATCAAGTTGTTGAATTGCAGCCTGATGTTGGGTGGCTTCATCTTCCAGCTCTTCTTGAAGACGGGCAATTTCTGCTTTCAATTCAGCAACTCTCTTTTCTTTCCTTTCAGCAACAGATGCCACTGTTTCCACTTTGGAGTTGTACTCAGCGGACTTGGCAGTGAAAGTATCCAAGAGAATTTGGAAATTAACTTTCTCAACCGTAGCCTCTTGAGACATCCGTTCAAATTCGACTTGCACCAAAGGCTCTACCTCTCCCTTATTTAGCTCTTTGTAGCTCTTTACTGAGGTCTCCAGCTCATCTAATATGTGATCAAGAAAAGTAGCCTGAGCTTCATCACCTTGATTGCGAATGGCATCTACCAAGTAAGAAGTTGGACCTCTAACTGTCAAGAAATCAGCCTCTTCCTTCTCCATCACCCTATCTATTAAAGGTCCCAATGAATCAAAGAAGAACTTGGTAAATGAGTTAATGACAAATTGATTGGTAGCCAGAGCACCAGGAGTAGCAGCAACTCCTGTTGACGATGAAGCAGCAGGACGTTCAGCCTCTTGCACTTGGACGGAAGGTTCTTTAAATAAGGGAGCTAAAGTAGAGCCGGTTGCTCTTTCCGGTTGTTCTTCTGCAAAATTAAATATTATCATTTTGCCTGTCATTTGCTACTGTCAAAGAGGATAAAAAATAAAAGCAATCTTACCATGGCTTGGTCCAATATCAGGCCTGTCATCTGTTGGAACAGATTCCAACCTAGCAGAAGTAGCCTCAGACATTACTGCCTGGGTACTGCCTGCCTCGGAGCCACATGACAAATAATGACTGCTGCTAGCTATCGTCGTTACAAGCACTATATCCGTGCACACTGGAGGAGCTGGGGAAGATCCGAGTTCTGTATGGATAAGAATAAAGATGTCAGCTATTAATCTATTAAAAGAAGATTGCTAATTTCATTCTATACCTTTGGGATCAACAGTTGGAGTTTCCTCCGGGGCTACTTCCTCATCCACAATCTTTTCGGGAGACACATTCACCTCAACTTCCTTTTCAGGATCCAATGTGTCGTCAGCAGCTTCGGAAGATACATGCACTTCATCATCCCCTTCAGGATTCTGTGTATCATCAACAGCCTCTGATGATGTACTCTTCTCACTTTTATATTCTTTAGGTGCCTCCCGCTGGCAGTTGTAGCGGCCTGATCAACATAATCCTGCAGACCGAAGTCACAATCATTTAATGCATCAATCATTAAGCGGTCCTCCTCTTCGCGGAGTGTTCCTGGTGTGGCAGGAAGCTGAGCAGTTTCTACCGCTGGTGAAGGAGATCGCAAAGCTTCGTGCTCCGTCTGTACAATATCTCCCCTAGGCTCTGTAGCCTCCTCTCCCTGATTAGTCTCGTCCCTCTGTTCTGGACTAGGAGTTTCATGCCTAGGCTCAGAGACAGGAGTAGGAGATGACATAGTAATTCCAGCTACAGCATTTACCACTACCGAGGATAGAATTCGTCTTGAAGGAGTGATCGCCCTCTTTCTTCTGTGGGCCAGTTTCTTTCTATGTAGAGGTCTCTCAGGACTCTCTACATTTACTACCTCGACCTGTTTCTGAAGAGAGGTCAGCGTAGCTTCCTCGTCTCATTGGGTTGACTCGGCCAATTGCCGGGATTGTGATCTAGTAGTGACCTTCTCTGATGATTGTTCCAAGATCAACTTCTTCTTCGCAACTGGAGAAGAAGGTTCTTCTCTCCTTCTCTTTCTCTCCTTGACTGGAGACTGAACAACTTTCAAAGAAATTCTCAATGGTTCGTTGAATTCCTCAGGGAAGTTAGCCTCCCTCGAGGCCTCCAACGGGTCATCCACCGGTTTATGTTCTTTATCATTATTCAGAGCTAACGTAGCAGTTGCTCCCTTCCTCAGACGCGTCGCTGTCGCGAAGCTATCTATCAGGTTGAAGTTCTCAGCGAATGTATTCGCTGATGTATAAAAAATTGAATATGTGTATAATATCTTGGGGCCGTGATCACTCTTGGATGGCATCGAGAACACTGTTCTTGTGTCTCGAGCGTTATAGTAAGCCCAAGCTCTGGCACCATCAATCAAATAATCTTGTCCTCGCAGGCACGTTATGGCGTTACCCATGTGGAACTGGTCGTAGCCAAATTGTCGTGCAAAATGGCTCGGAAGATATGGTTCCAGGTAACACTCTTCTTCAAATCTATAAACCAGATGAGACGGCCGAATTGTCTTCAGCCACTCAAATACTGCGCGACCTAAAGGCTGCCTCCCTAGATCAACCAGATTTGTTGCCATGAATTCATAACCAGTTGGAGGAGTAACGCAGTAGAAATTCTACCCTTTTCCAAGATTTAAGGCCCGTCTGCAATCTTTCAGACTGTTATATATCCATTTTCCCTGGGAGAATCTTCGCAGATAGCTACCACCAACTGCCCCCATATTAGGGTTCATCAATGAAGGATGATGCAGAAGTAACCATCCAAATAAATAAGTATAAGGCAGCTCTAGTCGAGGGAAGTTCCCCTTCTCATCCTTCCTTTTGAGCATAGAGTCAACAAAAAGACGAAGACCGACATTTATTCTACAAGTCATCGCCGATAGCAAATCCATCCGGTAGCCAAAAACTAGTCGGACAGCAGCGAAGAGTACGCCGCGATGGAAGCGGTCGACAGCACTTGCTCCGGGGACGACGAATCGTCGAAGCCAATATGTGAGGAAACCCGCCAATTGGGCTTTCTTGGACATAGATCTATAACCCAGTCTTATAAAACTTTCAATGACATCTCCTTTTTTGAAAGGAGGATATTGTAATTCATCATTAACTTTAATGTCCATCTCTTTATGCTCTTCCATCAAACCGAGCACCTCACTGTTGCTGAGTGGTTTGAAGAAGCTAGGATTACACTTATCCTGATCCTTTATCTTCTTCTCTATGATGTGCTCAAGGAAGAGATAAGACAGCAACTTCGATGAATAGCAAGTACCAGAAGAACCACTCTTGTAATATAAAGAGCAGATCTTGTAATGACACAGCAGTTCTTCAAAGACATCCATCATCTCGGCATTTTCTCGGCGAAGTCGGTCCATTTCATCATTTGTAGGGACAAATTCCTCATAAGGGAATTCTCCCATTGGCAAGTGCGAGATATATTTCATCTCATGTAGAGCTAGTCCGATTTCACCACAGGGTGTCATGAAGGTCCCTGTCCTGTAATTATACCTCTCTGCCAGAGCAAGGAACAGATGAGGGTTGGGTTGAAAGCCATATACAGTAGCAAATAATGGCTGATATAGCTCAATGTCCTAGAGCTTTTCTTCAAACTGGACCAATATCCAGTTAGCTATGCAATTCCATCTCTTGTGATCTGGGTTCACCAGACCTGTCAGTCGGATGTCCTGATCCGGGTATCTGCCTTCAGCCTTTGCAAATTTATTAGCAAAAATCGGCGTCCTCACCAGCAGCAATAAAGATGAGTTATCTGGAGGGATACAGCTAGGCTTCAAACCTCTAAGCACTGAGCTATAACGCTCAGAAGAGCTGTAGAACATATCCCTGTTATTCGGTCCTTTCTTTACACAAATAGTTCATGTTCTTGCTTGTTGAAGAGGGGTAATATCCCAGTCCATTCTCCTGGGATAGCTGGCATGGGCATAACGGGATAGAGGGAGGCATCTGGCAATGTCCGGTAACAGTATTACTTTCTCCTTTCTCTGGATGAGTCTCTGCTCAACACGAGGCCTTGGTTGAGAACACTTCTCAATAGCTTCTCTAAATAAGAACAAGGGTTTCTTATGAGTAATAGCATCGGCAGTCTGCAGAGGCTGCCCATTCATCAAACTCAATAGAGTTTCGTTGTCCTGTGCTACTAATATAGCCTGACGGGAAGACGGCAGAGCATATTGGGGGAATATCACATGGGACAAGTCTTCCTTGAACTCTGGTTCAGCAAGAGTCCCTACGAAGGTTTAATATTCTGGGTCTTTTCTGATATCAACTGTATCAAACAGAAAGACAGAATTCAGTACATGTCAAAACAAAGAAGTCTGTTCAAAAAATCAGCAAAGTGTGCTAGTGTCAGATTGCGCTGAGTATCAGATTGCGCTGGATGTCAGAGTACGCAAACAAACAGCTTCTATGCGCAACCTGTCTAATTGCGCTAACATATTTAATTGCGCAAACCTTCAGATTGCGCTAACAAACTTGCGCAAGGCAACAGTTTGCGCTGACAATCTTGCGCAAATCAGCAGATTGTGCTGACTTTTGCCAGCGCAATTCAACCGATTGCGCAAGAAAATAGTCTTCATAAAAATGAAGACTATTGGGTTCGTGCAACCGAAACCCTAAACAGGGTGGCGCCGTATAACCAAATCTCTAAAAAGAGATAGGTTTGAAGATTCAACAGTGTTAAAAGAACCCTAAAAAGGGTCTTTTGATCGGATTCACTACCTTGCAGTGCGGGGTGCGCAGCTTCGTGTCGAGAAGGGCGCGGTGCAACACGAGACGAAGACTCGGCGGGGGCCTTGCCTTTCTCAGCAGCAGAGCTCTTTGGAGCCATTAAGGTCGATGAAGACGAAGAAGGAGAGTCAGGAGAGCTCAGGAAATTCTTTCTTTCAAATGTTTAGAAGCAAGTAAAGAATGACAGAGAAGATAAAGAGAACTATTTATAGTTTTCGAGAATGAACAGACGCCTTAGATTGTGCCGAAGAAACAGGAACTAATTCCTCCAATTGTGCAGACAGGTCATCACATGCGCAACTTGATTTAAAATTCAAAATTCAAAGTATTTCGAAACTTTGAATAAATTCAACTTTTGAAAACTTTGAAGGGGGTCTTGTAGGTCCTAAAAATCAAGTTGCACCCATCAACAAAGTCATAAAAATCAAGAAATGCATCTTTCAATTGAATTGCGCATAAGACAGATTGTGCACCATCTCGATTGTGCAGTCTGAACTGCGCCCTCATTCAAGTGTGCAAGCTGACGTAGCCTTGTCATCATTACCTGACAGAATCAAATCTTCTGACAACTGACAGCACGGAGAATGAGGAAACTGTTCGTTTATCGTACAGCACAGCGCTCGAGGACAGCTGTATATGTAGCATAATCTGTCAGACTCTCTGCTGCGCGGTCCATTCCAGCGCAATCTGATGCCAGCACAATTCATGTGGCGCACTCCATCAAGACAACTGACAAATGTACACGTGGCCTTCATGCCATCAATTACTCACCACGTGGCAACCGTCTGCACACGATCATGCACATTTCAATCAAATGATGCCATGTGTCCAGCACAGTTGGCCCACGATCAAATAACTGCCAACGCAGTTTGATGCTGCGCAATCCAGTCCATGCACAATCCATCCTGCGCAATTCAGAATAACTAAAAATTAGTTATTTCCAGAACTCTATAAATAGAGTTTCAAGTCCTTCCTAGGAGAGGGGAGACAAAAAAAAATCAGAAAAATCAGAGAGATCAGGAGTTCTTGCCCAAGTGCTGCTGCTTTCTTCCGAGGCTTTTGCCTTCAACTTCAGAGGCTATCGTCTTCAAAGTTCACATCGTCCAAGGGATAAAGCGATCGTTATCTAGATCGGATTCCTACAGTTGTACTTTCCCAGAATTCTATTGTAATCTTCTTATAAAGTTTGTTGAAATAAAATCCAAGTTTTGTTTTTGCAAACAATTGGCACATACTGCTACACAGTCATGCCTTTCGGTTTAAAGAATGCTGGCGCCACATATCAAAGAGCCATGAGCATCATCTTCAGAGACCACTTGCGCAAGACTGTGGAGTGCTACGTTGATGATATCGCCGTCAAGAGTCGCTATAAAGGAGACCATCTGCAGGATTTGAGGACGGTATTCGACCTGATGCGAGCGCACAACCTGAAGATGAATCCCACAAAATCCTTCTTGGGTGTATCCAGCAGAAAATTCCGAGGTTTTATCATTACTGCCCAGGAAATTCATGTAGATCCAGAGAAGACGAAGGCAATTATGGAGATGGATCCCCCGAGAAATTTTCGCGAACTCAGAGGCCTTCAAGGGAGGCTAGGTTACATCAGGAGGTTCATTTCTAACCTCTTCGGGCGATGTCGGCCATTCACCCATCTCATGAAGAAAGGCGTCTCGTTCGTATGGGATGAAGAATGCCAACGCGCCTTCGACAGCATCAAAGAATATCTGACGAACCCTCCAGTCCTATGTCACGATCCGCAACCGTTTTTTTTTATATAAACGGATACGAGACATGTCCAAGCCAGCCTACGCCGCAGTGTCGGCGGTAGAACGCTGTCACGGCCATGAAGATCAAAATCACAAATAATACTCATTCACAAGATTAATTTAATTTACAAAGATCACAAGTTTTACTTTTGCATAAAACATAAACTTGTACAATTATAGAATGACTACAACTCAACTATCTAGCTAGTCTCTAGGCTTCTGGCTGCAAGTATCCCTGTATCTCCCATGCTAAGTGAATCCACGGCTAACCTGAAAATGTTGGTTTCCAGTCAGGAATGGAACGAGCACAATTCACTGAATGCAATTTCAAATAAAGAAGATGACTATAAAACAAAGGTTAGACATCAATTATGAGTTTTAAAAATAAACAGAAAATACAGAAAACCAATAGTAAATAAATAGACACAACAGACTTTTCCCAACTGCTAGAAGTACCTTTGATATGTGATCGGTCTCGGGACAATTATGCGACACTGTCTACACTGTCTAAAGTTACACTGTCTAAGTTACACTGTCTACACTGTCTAAAGTTACACTGTCTACACTGTCTAAGTTACACTGTCTACATTGTATAAAGCTACACTGTCTACAGAAAATATTGCAATAAAGAAACACTGTCTACAAAATAATAATCACGATCTACACAATTTAAATGCAGTAATAATCATGGTCTACACTGTCTACTTTGCAATAAATAAATCATTGTCTATACTGTCTACAAGAAATAATGAATCACTGTCTACACTGTCTAAGGTCAGATCACACATCATTGGTACTTCTCATTCCCGACTCAACAATTTTAATAGAAAATAATCACATAACCAATGGCCAATCAATGAAATATAGTAAAAATCAATATCGAAATGCAGACAATAAACTGTACTCGCATGTGGTCCTCTGCTGGTGAAACCGACAATCTGAACTACTCAATGTGCCAGTATAGTCCAAACCCGTACAACAGTCCCCGGAAGCTGAAATAAATAATACCAATGATCTCAGAATAGTCCAATTAGCTAGGATTGCCTGTCCTTACATCCAATTCTGGACACAGGGGCAAAACGGTAATTTCGGGCAAAAACGATGTCCGCCGTTGGACTCGATTTGCACCGAAAAGCGTGCCAGAGTCAATGGTCTCTAAAGTCGTCAAACTACATGTCTACGGATCCAGTTTTTCGATACGAACCCAACCATATGTCCAGAGTTGGATTCCGGCGGGCCGTGCACAAAATCGCCCGTTGAGTGGGACCGTGGGGCCCGCAAAACGACGTCGGATTCAACTGTCTCAGAATTGGACCAAACTTGGCATACAGGACCAGAAAAATGATATGGTCCTGATGGCACAAGTTTCGTCTCGATCTGACGAGCGTGCACAAAGTAATTGAGAAATTTGCAACGTGCACGATACGGGGAATTTCGACGGATACGCATCGAAATCGTCGCGCACACGCGACCAATTCGAATTCCGTCAAAGCCCACACGACCACGAAGCTGTTACGAAGCTTTCGGTCCTCTCAGTTCGCGGCCACGTCACCCAGAATGGCGGGACGCATGTCGTGTGGATGATTTTCAAGTTTTGAAAATAGGTTTTCGTCAAAGTTCGGGATCCGATTTCTCGGCGCACAGTTATCAAAATTGATTTCTGTAAGAAGGGTTTTCTAGCCCTATATGTTGTCTAAATTACTCTTTAATTAGTTTTCCTAAATTCTTAATGTTGGATCCAGAATTTCTCTTCGAACCCAACAGTTGGGGTCGGGTTCACTGTTCTGCATTTGGACAGTTTTTTGGGTTTTTTGCGATGATCTTCTGATCGATATGGTTCCGTAGAATTAATTCTACATGAATAGAGTCGAAGGGGGTCAACTAGGCTTTCCGTAGCGATTTACGGTTCGTAAAATAGTGGAGTATCGAGAGATGAATCATACCTCGAAGTAGGGTTGCTGCACTGCTCTCGCTGCTGCTAATCCGCAACCGTGCGCGCGTGCGCTGCTCTCGCGCCCGGCCGGCGGCGCTCGCGGCGGTGGCGCACGCGGGGAGGGCTCGCCTGAGGTCGGGGTGGGGGTGCGCCAGGGTTGGTGGTGGTGGCGCGAGCGTTCGCTTAGGGTTTCTGGGTTTTTTGTAATCCCTCGATCTCTTAGATATATATGTACAGTTCGGTTGTGAAACAGAGCATGCTTGCCTCTGTTTGGTGTGTGCTTGTTCGGGCTAGGGGGGTTTCCTGTGGGTTGGTGTTGGGTCGGCCATGTAGCATGGGCTGGTGCTCTTTTGCATAATTCTTTTTTTTTTCTTTTCTATAATAAGTGTATATATATATATGTATATACACACACGCGTACATATATATGTACTTATATATATATATATCTGTCCCCATATCCACCTATACATGTTTCCTTTATATGTACCCATACACACACACATATCTAATATATTCGTTTATACCCTTATTTCTATATTTCAATATATATTTCTATAAATATGATACATATATATATATATTTATCTATATATATCTCTATTTAGTTTAATACGTATATTTCCTATGAATACATATCCATATCTATATTATACATTTATAAGATAAATATAATATGATCAATAATAATATTAATAAATATATAATAACAACCTCAATAAAATTATAATAATAATAGTAATAATAATAACGGAACTCAATAACCCAACCATGATGTATATACCACTACGCACAATCTAATAATCCCGAAATGTATACAAGGACCTATTTATATAAATATTACTGAGTATCAATTACTAATTATATTTAATTATGAATACCTAGAATTTAGATTAATAAAACGGAATGCAGTACACTCATACCAATTTACATCAACAAAATGTCATTGAACGTACCGCACTCCTACATGGGCTTGGGCTCAGTTCGGGCCCATTCCGAGCCAAGATGGTATAACCGGTTTCTTAAACTCAATAATATAATTAATAAATAAATAAATTTTCGGTAAGGGTTAAGTCGCAACTTGGCCTGGTTTTTCCTAGTTAGGACATCACTATGGCTCGGCCTTCCTTGGCATGGCTAATACACTAGTCAAGGCATGCCACTGCACTATCCGTGCCATGATTCCTAGTCACCTTGTACTCCAAATCTCAACTATGGCTAAAATCATCTACCGTAATAATTAACTAATAATTATATAAAATTCTAAAAATCACCATTTAAATAAAATAAATAATAATAATAAAATATTTCAGAATTTCCGGGAAGGGGAGCTACAAATCTACCCACCTTAAAATAATTTCGTCCTCGAAATTTAAGGGAAGGGTCCATCAGCTATGATAGAGGACGGTTTCCATTAGCTATCATTTATTCTCATGATCATTACATACTACGAATCCTTGAGAGTTTCTACTCACCTTTGGTCACACTACTTTCTCAAATCTTATGTCACTAAAACTTTATAATCTTCCAACTAATTGCTAAAATACTACCAATAAATATCTCCTGCTTGTGGCCACTATAATTCTCTCATATTTATTAAACTATCCAAAATCTAACAAGCAACTAATCTACACAAGTAGCTAATAAATATTGCTAAATTCCAATAAGCGTGACCATTCGACACTCTGAAATAGGAAGGGCAGGAAGATAAGAAAGAATAATTGAGAGCATTTATGAAGTTTCAAGAGCGGTAGAGGGTATCTAATGTTGCAGCTAGAAGGAAAATTCAAGAACCATTAACTTATTTGCTAGATTGGGCTACTCTAGTCCAGTCACTTGTGAAATCGAAGAACCCTTCCTCTCTTAGAGTGGCTTGCACTCCGTGTAATATAGAAGTTCCGTTTTCGAAATTCTATCTAAACAAAGTTCCATAATAGAACGGAATTTGAGGAGTCCAGATTGTGATCTTTTCCATGGTTATTTAAACACACGGGCAAGGGATGTAAATGCAATACAAAATCATATCGCGACTTCCAAGTAAATGGAATATGGTTACGAATGACTTCACATTCTAAAAGGTAGAGAATTACATAGTAGGTGTAGGGACTTATTTTTTAAATAGTTCGGTTTTATAGTCCAAATAGGATGGTATGCATGGATGGATCTTACTGGGTCCTAATGGGTTTCCTGATTGAACATCAATCGTTGGTCGAATAAATCTTGGATTTCAATCCACATGGACTGGACAAGATCTCCATGATAAAATTATTTCTACTAGGTTAAGGTAACCTAGGATAGCCTTATACCCAAATGGTTGAGCTAGTTGGGCAGTCGGATTGGTTAAATAGGTTCTGTAAGCCCTGTAGGTGCGCCTTCCGTGACCTTTGTGTTTAAGTAGCACATGAGACCTTAATTAGGTGGCACACTAGTGGCATGTGCGTAGTGGGCTTCGAGTAGATCGCAACCATAAATTGGGTTGGAGGAATTGAGTCGCAGTTGAGGCCCTAATGGAAATCGAAAAGTATACCGGTTTTATGGTAATGGTTATAGCTAATCCTTTTGTCCTGAAAGACGTACCATAAAAATAGGGTACAAGGTGAAGAACAGTTTGGCAACTCTAGAGGAGGGTGAATAGAGTATTTGTAGAAAAATAGCCAATTAAAAAATAACTCTTTCACCAATAATAAATAATCAGAGTAAAGTGCGAAAAATAAATGGAGAGTAAAAGAGCATACGCAAACACAGCAATTTTAACCTGGTTTCCCTCGTGGAGGACTAGTCCAGGCCTGAGAACTCTAGCTCAGGATTAAATCCACTATTTGTGAAATAGTAGTTTACAACCCGTGCCTTTATTTCAGAAGAGCACGTCAACTTCTAACTGAGGATCGCAGTGGCGATTTGCTTGGAATTGTCCAAGCGACTTCTTCGACTCTTGCACAAGAATCCTAACTGAGAGATGCTGAGCACTCGAGACTTAGGAGGCTTGTGGCTAGTAGATGGGAAGGGTATGGCTTACTTGAGCTTATAAGAGAGAAGAGAAAAGAAGATTGGATGGATTGAAATGAGAGAATTCATGCCCTATTTATAGTGTTTTTTATAGGCAGAATTCGGCCAGAATTCGGGTAGGAAAATTCAAAAATTTGGCCGCTTGGACAACTAGCAACCAGCTAACCCTAAAATTAGGGTTCCTGATTTCTAGAGGACAGAGTTCGGCCCGAACTTTGTGTGGAGGCAGAGTTCGGCCCGAACTCTGTCTCCAGAGCACAGAGTGGTTCTAAGGGGATTTTTGGGCAGTATTTTGGTTCAGTGGAGCTTAGGATTTTGGGTAGGCTATAGACTAAGTGTCAAGAGCTCAGCATGACTCAGAGTACACAAGTCTAGACTCAATGAAAATATAAAATACAGACTCGAAAACACACTGAGAGCCGGAGACTGAGCTGTCGTCTGTCTTGAACTGAATGCAGACGTCGTGTGTCGTATTGAATTAATACAGATATTATTTAGTCAATGTAGTCAATATTTGGTTGACTGTGACTTTGTGTCAAC
This sequence comes from Iris pallida, assembly GCA_029216955.1. Lineage (NCBI taxonomy): Eukaryota > Viridiplantae > Streptophyta > Magnoliopsida > Asparagales > Iridaceae > Iris > Iris pallida. Next base: position 1,047,777 of record JANAVB010013000.1, on the reverse strand, counting down.
AATCTCCCCCATATTGATAATTGACAAAATAATATATGTATATTCAATATTCATACCTGGACACAGTTGATTATAGCAACATAGCTCCCCCATACTCGATGCCGAGCTAGAATGTAATAGCTCCCCCGTAATCAGTGAACAGTGCTGAGCTAAAAGCAATAGCTCCCCCGTAAAAAGTGCATGGAACCTGTATAATATCTTCCAAAAAGCACAAACAAGCACAGATATAGGATATGATACCAACCAAATATATCCAGCCATATATATCCAGGCAGAATATACATAGTTCTCCCCCTTTTGGCAGTTAGCAATATATACTGCAGATAAATGAACAATAGAAAAACTGCAGTAGACAAATAATAGTAATACAACCACACCAAGCAGAGAAGAAACAGTATAGAAATAATCAAAAGAAGTACTAGCATAAAGTGAAACTACGATAATGAGCATAAAATGTCATCCACAAAATCAAATGTAAAGCACACAACCAGAGTTTAACTACATAAATCCAAGTACAGAAATCCATAATAAACTAAATAACTGAAATCAAAAAGCAACAACTAAGATCATCAGCAGTAGCAGCAGCAGCAGATAGTAGCCAATCTCCATCATGGAGCACGAGATGATCCAGGAGGGTTTGAACGTCTGGGATCCACAAGAGCAGCACTCGGATCCAGGTAACGCATGACCCACGGATCATCAATGCGATATCCCTCACGATCGGGATCCCGCTGCATGGGAATGGCCATAGTAGGATGATGGGACATGGAGTACCGAATATCATGCAGCGAGTTGCTGAGTGCACTCATCTGCAGGGTAGTACGGTAGTCCATCTGAGCCCACCGATCGTCCTCTAAGTCGAAACGATCCCGGAGCATGGTCTGGATGGACTCAAGAGTGGCAGGTGGAGGAGGTGCATCCTGACCGAGGGGAGGGGCGTCTGGCTCCTCATCATCAGAATGCTCAGAAGCCTCAGGAGAGGCGACGACTGCCTGAGTACGTCGTGCCTTGGACAGGAAAGCAGGAGCAGGTAAGAACGGACAGTCATGAATAGGAATGATGAATGCACGAAAAACCATAGGAAGGTATAAAGGATAAACCAAAGCTCTTGGTTTCTTCCTACAATTTATCATCCAGTCCATCATTGTCCTAGGAAGATTGAAGGGGATACGATAATGAAGGTAATATAAAGCAGAGATCTCAAAGTAGGTAACTTCATCAGTTGAACCAGCTTTTGTTAAGATAGTATTGAACACGATGCGATGAAGTTCATAAAAGTAGGGGGTGAGATGTTTGGCCTTTAGCTTGCGAGGACTTACGTTAGGAGCACATAAATCCTCCTTGAATCCTTCAAGGGAAGTATTGCCAACAAATTGAAGTTGACGTGCTTCCACAAGCTTGTCCCACACATTAAGATCCGGGAGAGCAAGAAAGTCTTCCAACTCAGAATCATTGAAGGCAATGTTAATGCCAGCAACCCGGGAATAGATGTGGGTTGCATCGTGAGTCAGATTACAGTAGAACATTTGGATTGCGCTACGGTAAATGACAAAGTTGGAAGCAACTAGTTCATCCAAACAAAGATCACGAAATAAAGATTCATATTGAGAAAATATTGTGAAATTGATGGGATGGCCCCCAAATACCGGACGAGTCCTAAAATCGCTAAACCATTCATTAGAGGCGTCTAGCGACACAAATAGACGGTCGTCGTATGTATTAGGGTCATCGGGACGCGACGGATTGAACAACGGATGAATGGGGTGTTGTTCAACAACTTGTTCAATCGGAGGAGGAGGAACCGAAGAGGAAGCTCCCTCATGTCGAGTCCTTCTCCCTCGTTTGGACAAGCGAGATGCCATTTGCAAAGAATTAGGAGAACTTGAAAATGATAGAAAGAGAGAGTTATACCTGAAAATAATACCAAACAGTGGAAGAGAATGTTGAAAAACCCCTTTCCCTTGATTTTGAGAAGAAATGGAGCTCTCTAGATCAAGAACTAGGGTTAGGGTTTGGAAGGAAGAAGGTTGAAGAGGTGGAGAAAAAGGAAATATGGGAGGAAAGAGAAGGAATCCCGAAATAAAATAGGGGTTTGTCTTTGGTCGGATAGAATATTGACCATTGGATCTAAAATGATCCAACGGCAGAGCCAGATCCCGACCCTGGAACCTAGGGACCGAACTCGGCCCGAACTCTGTTGGGGGCAGAGTTCGGCCCGAGTTCTGGATTAGTGGTCCAGAACAGAAAACAGGCTGAAAAGATAGAGAAAAGTGTTTAAGTGTTGGAAAAAGTGATAGTTGAGGATAAAAGTTTGATGAAATCAATGAAGTACATAGAGAGGTACTCAAAAGTCAGAATGAACTTTAGAATGTAATAATTAGGCAGTATTAAGTCGAAACAAACCATATAATAAACAAGAAAATATATTGTAATTCAATATTTTAAATTTGCCATGGGTTAGCTGCAGGGGCCGGATCCCAGCTAGCGGTAGTCCTAAGGACTAGTGCACCGTGTCACTTAGGCTTTTACGCCTTGTTGTCAGAAGGACCCTTTCGGCTTATACCCATACCAAATTCGTCGTAAAAGAATCAAAATATACTCGATATTTATGCAGGTGAGTCTCAACTTATAACTGCTTCATCCAAAATTCCGAGTTCACGACAAAGGAAATTCTTGACAAATTCTGTCTGCATACACTTGGCAAATTCTTGACAGAGGGTTTCATCAGTAGAACCAAAAATGATATCATCAACATAAATTTGAATCAACAGAACAGTGTCTTTAAAAGATTTTATAAATAATGTAGTGTCAATTTTCCCTTTTGAAAACCCTTTCTCAAGTAAGAAGCTACTTAGCCTTTCATACCAAGCTCTGGGGGCTTGTTTGAGGCCATAAAGCGCTTTCTTCATCTTGAACACGTGGTCGGGAAATTTGTGATTTTCAAAGCCAGGAGGTTGTTTCACATAAACTTCCTCCTTAATAAAACCATTCAAGAAAGCACTTTTCACATCCATTTGAAATAATTTAAAGTTTTGAAAATTAGCAAAAGCACAAAGCATCCGAATGGATTCTAGTCTAGCAACAGGAGCATACGTCTCATCGTAGTCGATACCTTCCTCTTGGTTGTATCCTTGAGCTACTAGACGAGCTTTGTTACGTGTGACTGAACCATCTTCATTTACTTTTTTTCTAAACACCCATTTAGTACCAATTATCGAGTGATTAACCGGTCTAGGAACGAGTTCCCATACTTGACTTCTCTCGAATTGGTTGAGTTCTTCTTGCATAGCAAAAATCCAAAATTCATCATTGAAAGCTTCAGAAATGTTTTTAGGCTCTACTTGTGAAATGAAGGCAGTGCTAGCAACGGAGTCTCTTAGTGATGATCTAGTAGTTACTCCACGTGAAACTTCTCCTATAACTAAATTTTCTGGATGAGAAGGTTTAAAAGAGAATTTCTTAGGCAAACCCTCCAGAGAATCAGTTTCGGTTGAAGTATTCATTGGAGTAGAAGTTGATGGCTCAACGTCATCATCAAGAGTACTTACTGCACTGTTGTCTTCATCAAAAGTCACATTTGTTGACTCTTCCACAATAAGTGAGCGTTTATTAAACACTCTATATCCCTTACTCTTGGCGGCATAACCAAGAAAGATACCATCGTCAGCTTTGGCATCAAATTTGCCTAAGTTGTCTTTGGTGTTAAGGATAAAACATCTACAACCAAAAACTTTAAAATAAGAAACATTGGGGGTTCTCCCAAACCAAAGCTCATAGGGTGTTTTCTTCGTAATGGGACGAATCAGCACCCTATTCAAAATTTGGCATGCTGTACTGACAGCTTCTGCCCAAAAGTATTTCGGAAGTGAAAATTTATTCAACATGACTCTGGCCATATCGTCGAGAGTTCTATTCTTCCGCTCCACAACACCATTTTGTTGAGGAGTTCTAGGACAAGAAAATTCATGATCAAAACCATTTGCATTACAAAAATTTTCAAAATCATAATTTACGAATTTGCCTCCATGATCACTTCGGATTCGAGTAATCATGTAGCCTTTTTCGTTTTGAACTTTCTTTACAAAAACTTTGAAAACAGAAATAGCATCGCTCTTATTAGCGAAAAAGAAAACCCAAGTAAATCTTGAAAAATCATCAATAATAACAAATGCATAAAGTTTGCCACCAAGGCTAGCTATTCTACTAGGACCAAATAAATCCATATGAAGTAATTGCAAGGGTCTAGTAGTACTTACAGAGTTGATGGAATAAAACAAGGATTTAGTTGCCTTGTTTAGTTCACATTCGGCACATACCGTGTCCTTTTTGAATGTGATGTCAGGCAATCCTCTCACTAGCTTCTTGGTAGAAAGCCTGGATATAGCATCCATGTTGGCATGACCAAGACGCTGGTGCCAAAGTAGTCGTTCGTCTTTGTGGGCATATAGACATCTACCTGTATTGTTAGTATTTATAGAAAGATAGAAAATATAGATGTTGTCCTCTCTTTTCCCTTCAAAAGTAATGTCTCCTGTTGACCTATCATAGATGTAGCAACTGTTTTATCCAAAGTTAATATCATATCCATGATCAGCAAGATGACTAATGCTGAGCAGGTTATGCTTTAACTCGGTCACTAGGCAGACATCCTTTATTACAGGAGAAGGAGGATGACCAATGATACCATTACCTATAATGTGCCCTTTGAGATTGTTACCGAAGGATACGTATCCTTCTCTCTTCATCGATAGTGATGCAAAAAGATTTGCGTCTCCCGTCATATGTTGCGAGCATCCACTATCGAGAATCCACTTACTTTCAGTTGAGGAGGGAAGGTCCACCTACATCAAGAGTAGATGTGACCTTTGGTACCCGAGTTCTTGAGGGTCCTGAAAAGTTAGTCTTTGGGAACCAAGCATATATCTTTTTGTCTACAAGTCTTCTAACTCTGCACTGTGGTGAGATGTGTCCATGTAATCCACAATAAGTACAGATAGCATTCTTATTTATACTAGGAGCATGAGAATAATATCTATAAGCAACAGGATGAGAATGGACATGATGTGAAGAGTTAGCATGGTGAAGATGATTATGCATAGAAAAAGTGGCATGGTGATGGTGTCTATGAGGCATAGGATGATGGTATTGTCTATGGTGTGTGACATGCTGATATTGTCTAGATGGCATGGCATGATAATTTTGTCTATATGGTATATGAAGATCTTGTCTATATGGCATTGCATGATGATTTTGTCTATATGGCATGGTATGATGATTCCTATGTGTGGAGTGATGTTGATTATGTCTTTGTGCATGATGATTGTGTACTGAGTGAGAATTATTCTTACGTGCACGTGGTTTGTGAAAGTTTGTGTATATAAATGCATGGTTATGTGCTGCATGAGAACGACGTGCATGAGAATGACGTGGTTGACTGGCATGAGTGGTGTTGTGCCCATGTGATTGGGTTTGAGGTTGAACAACCTGTTTACCCAATTTGGTTTCTAATCTCTTAGAAACAGCTTGCAGTTCTTCAACCTTAATATTTAAGCCATATATCTTAGTCATGGAAATCTTGTGTCTACTCTTTTCTTCAGCAAGCAACGTGTTGAGTGTAGTGATTTCTTGAGTTTGTTGCTCAATACGTGCTTCAGCATCATGTAAGCTTAATTTAAGCTTGGATACTTCATCAGTGTCATTAGTGGGTGACGTGTTTCTAACATTATCAAGAAGTAAAGAAATTCTTTGTATCTCATCTTCTAGACTTTTGATTTTATCCTTGGCATGTTTATATTTATCGATGACCTTTTTATGATCATCGAGTAAATCAGTAAAAGCATCGCCAAGTTCATCAAAAGAGAAGTCATCTAGAGTTTCGTTAGATACCTTGTTGGAAGTTGCCATTAGGCACACATTAGCTGTATCTTGAGGAGAGTCCTTTTCTTCCTCGGAGTCACTCGCTTCACTTTCATGCCAAATGCCCGTGTTGGCATATTTCTTTGATGAGTTCCTTTTGTATGGCTTCTCATAGCGGTTGCTCTTCTTCAGGAATGGGCAGTCTTTTCGGACATATCTAGTTTTCTTGCAACCGTAACAAGTTGGCTCTTCTTCATCGTCTTCTTGAGATTCCTTCTTCCTTCGATTGAAGCGAAGGAATTTCCTGAAGTTGCGAACCATGAGAGCTTAGTCTTCATCATCCGAATTATCTTCTTCGGTCTCATCATGATTAGCCCTTCGTTGATGAGCTTTGAGTGCGATCTCCCTGGTCTTCGGAGCAGGCTCTTCGAAGTCCTTGAGGTCAAGCTCGTGAGTCATGAGCTTACCCATCAAGGTCTCCATTGACATTGTTGTGAGATCGTTTCCTTCTATGATGGCTGTCACCTTAGGGTTCCAAATCTTTGGTAGCCCTCTGAGCAACTTACGAATCTTCTCGTGATTTGAGTACTGCTTTCCAAGCGAGGATAGAGGATTGATGATGTCGAGGAATCTTGTGAACATTTGAGTGTTCGTCTCACTTGGCTTCATCTTGAAAGCTTCGTATTCTTGAGTGAGACGGCTTATTTTGGATTCCTTGACCTGTGTGGTTCCTTCATGCGTCACTTCTAGAACTCTCCATACTTCATGAGCAGTGGTGCATGTAGAGACCCTGTTGAACTCATTCCTGTCTATAGCACAGAATAAAGCATTAATAGCCCTAGCATCTAGACTTGCCTGTTTCTTCTCCTCGACAGAATATTTGTCGTGTGGTTTCTCAATGAGGTCACCATCGACAACTATCCTGGCGGGCTTTTTGTAACCGTCAGTGACGACAGTCCACAGGTCAAAGTCTAGAGACTTAAGATAGAAGCTCATCCTTGTTTTCCAATATGTGTAGTTAGTCCCATCAAATAGGGGAGGCCTATGAGTGGACTGACCTTCACCATGATTGGAAATCAAGGATTGTGTGGTTGCCATGGATCAGCTCTTAGGATGTAAGTCCTTATAAAGAGAACAGAGCTCTGATACCAATTGAAGAACAGTTTGGCAACTCTAGAGGGGGGTGAATAGAGTATTTTTAGAAAAATAGCCAATTAAAAAATAACTCTTTCACCAATAATAAATAATCAGAGTAAAGTGCGGAAAATAAATGGAGAGTAAAAGAGCATACGCAAATACAGCAATTTTAACCTGGTTTCCCTCGTGGAGGACTAGTCCAGGCCTGAGAACTCTAGCTCAGGATTAAATCTACTATTTGTGAAATAGTAGTTTACAACCCGTGCCTTTATTTCAGAAGAGCACGTCAACTTCTAACTGAGGATCGCAGTGGCGATTTGCTTGGAATTGTCCAAGCGACTTCTTCGACTCTTGCACAAGAATCCTAACTGAGAGATGCTGAGCACTCGAGACTTAGGAGGCTTGTGGCTAGTAGATGGGAAGGGTATGGCTTACTTGAGCTTATAAGAGAGAAGAGAAAAGAAGATTGGATGGATTGAAATGAGAGAATTCATGCCCTATTTATAGTGTTTTTTATAGGCAGAATTCGGCCAGAATTCGGGTAAGAAAATTCAAAAATTTGGCCGTTTGGACAACTAGCAACCAGCTAACCCTAAAATTAGGGTTCCTGATTTCTAGGGGACAGAGTTCGGCCCGAACTCTGTCTCCAGAGCACAGAGTGGTTCTAAGGGGATTTTTGGGCAGTGTTTTGGTTCAGTGGAGCTTGGGATTTTGGGTAGGCTGTAGACTAAGTGTCAAGAGCTCAGCATGACTCAGAGTACACAAGTCTAGACTCAATGAAAATATAAAATACAGACTCGAAAACACACTGAGAGCCAGAGACTGAGCTGTCGTCTGTCTTGAACTGAATGCAGACGTCGTGTGTCGTATTGAATTAATACAGATATTATTTAGTCAATATAGTCAATATTTGGTTGACTGTGACTTTGTGTCAACACAAGGGAACGGGTTTGAGTGGGACATGATATACCTAGATGAAGGTGGACTCGTCTAGATCTTTCATATGAATTTTGTTGGAAGGTAACAACTGGCCTCGTGTTCCGAATATTAATGACACGGTCGGGGACACAAAATGATCTAAATGAAAAGTGGGAGTCCAAGGGTACTAATCATCATCCTATGGAGGTTATTCTAATCAATCGAAAATTCTCGTATATCTCAAAAATTTTAGGAGGCTTACAGTCTACCCACCTTAGAAGCTAGGATATGGTTTTAGGAATAATGAGACTAGAAGAATTCCAAAAGTCCGGGTATTGTACCTCGACTCTTGTTAATAAAGAATCAAGCACGACGGAACGGGGTACGATGGTTATAAGTCAAGTCAATGATCGTTCCTCAATAAATGGAACATGAGTGTGTACAATTACACACGGTCGATAAAATAGAATGACCTACTCGTCCACCGTATACAAGAGTTATCGATGGGGTAACCAACTCTAGGGCACAAGATTTCTACAACTGAGTCGTGAGTTTCTATTTGTGTTAAACCTGCCCGACTATTGTCCCAAGAGTTCTAGGGGTGTGCGCTTAAGGGTTGTTAGTTAAAGTAAGATGCAAGCAATAAATTAGAGACTCACAACAATTGGTTTCCTTGAGGATAGATAGTCTCCTAGGTTGGCATTACGACTAAGGGTAAACCCTAATCATTCTCAAATTCAGATGGTTAGAGTGTCTCAATAGTAGTTTGAGGGTCGATGGAAGAACGAGTAAATCAATCACATGACTGGCCGATGGTAGCTACACTTGTTCCTACCATTATGATAGCCATGGGAATACTCTGTATCTCTCTTCCATCACGAGCTTTCGTCTTTCCAAATCGGTGAAAGACAAAAACAATAAGGAATTCAAGGGAGATGTTACTGAATACAATTTTTGTGATTCAAGGGCGAACATATAATTCAAGAGGAATTTGTCAAAGCAGTCGCGGATGATATCCTAAATCCTATATCTCCATCCACGTAGTGTAATTATACGAAGAGCGAACCAAATGCATCATGGTTGATCAGACCATAATATACTGATTCTGATTAGACAATAAGTTAGCAGGCGTCCCCACTAAACATATGCCTCAAATCAAGCTTGAGAACAGAGTGAGCTTGCAAAAACTAGGCTGTAATAGCAGCGTTGGTCAAGATAGTCAAGATACAAGTACGCGAGATTTTTGAAAAGAGGCACAAGTAGTTCGAGTTTAGAGAGAATCAAAACTTACCTGGTGTCCTTGCTTATACAATCTTTCTAAAATCTTCCTGTCCATAAGGTCTTGGTCAACTAACAGGTTATGGAACTCTGGATTCTATATTCTTGGTAACTTATTAGTGTCGGTCAATTACCTCGTCAATAGATCACAAGGACCACATAATGCTAGGTTGGGAGACATGCTACTCAACTTACATAATTTCCACTAATATTGGCTTTGGATCTTATGGGACATACATGGCATTGTCCTATCCTCCATAGTATCCTAAACCTGTAATCACGTTTGAAGTCATTTCACCGAGAGTTACGCCTCGCCCATATACTCGGGCTGTGGTAAACCCTTGGATTCGTGATTCAGTGGTGATATCCTATCAGATACTCTACCTGTCACAAGGGTAACTACGATCAAAGAGGACCAGTAGCCATAGTTTTAGAAATATTCTATAACATATATTCTCTTAAACTAATTTCAACTCTAGGGGTCGTGCCTTGCCAGTGCGCTGCTGGCTGCAGTGACTCCATAGTCTTCATAATTCAAATAAATGGCGACAGTGCGCTGCTGTCCTGCCATTATAAGTTAGCTAACATACCTTTAACTATATATGCAAGAGCTCATGAGCTTCTAGAGATTCAAGCAAGTCGACTATGTAATGAGGCATAAATATTTGTCCTATCAGTCACAATCTTTAAAATAACAGATTGCACAGGGAGGAATAAACTGAAGACAAAGAACTAAAAACATTCTGGTATCCCTTTCACGTGTATTCGAACCATGGGAGAAAAATTTTGGATCAGTCTACCTCGAGATTTGCATTTGAATAACCGAATCAGGAATTATAAACTATTCCCTTACGGCAAAATAGGATTTTAAATGGGCAATTCAGACTAAGATATGGTGACGATATCCAAGGAGGCAAGAGAATGAATTGAATAATCTATCAAGGCTAGATCATTAATTCTATAAAACCCTGCCTTACCAAGGGAATAAACTATCCATATTGGATTACATCATCGTGTCAAGAGATAACAATGTACCTATGGGGATCTGATAAACTATCAAAATTAATAATTCCTCATCTACATTGCATGGCCTAGACTATCCATTGGTAAGTTTGTATAAGGGACTCCTAGTCCTAGTCATTCTCGTAAATTAAATTAATTTCCAATTCGTGAATGAGCATTTCTAGTCGCAGGCTCGCAATAGTACGGCTAACTTAAGTACTATCACGAGTTCACAAGATTTGTGAAGACAGACCTGCATGGGCCACCACAAAAACTTGTCACGACCCGCACCCATTTTTTTTATATATAAACGGATACGAGACGTGTCCAAGACAGCCTACGCCGCAGTGTCGGCGGTAGAACGCTGTCACGGCCATGAAGATCAAAATCACAAATAATACTCATTCACAAGATTAATTTAATTTACAAAGATCACAAGTTTTACTTTTGCATAAAACATAAACTTGTACAATTATAGAATGACTACAACTCAACTATCTAGCTAGTCTCTAGGCTTCTGGCTGCAAGTATCCCCGTATCTCCCATGCTAAGTGAATCCACGGCTAACCTGAAAATGTTGGTTTCCAGTCAGGAATGGAACGAGCACAATTCACTGAATGCAATTTCAAATAAAGAAGATGACTATAAAACAAAGGTTAGACATCAATTATGAGTTTTAAAAATAAACAGAAAATACAGAAAACTAATAGTAAATAAATAGACACAACAGACTTTTCCCAACTGCTAGAAGTACCTTTGATATGTGATCGGTCTCGGGACAATTATGCGACACTGTCTACACTGTCTAAAGTTACACTGTCTACACTGTCTAAGTTACACTATCTACACTATCTAAAGTTACACTGTCTACACTGTCTAAGTTACACTGTCTACATTGTATAAAGCTACACTGTCTACAGAAAATATTACAATAAAGAAACACTGTCTACAAAATAACAATCACGATCTACACAATTTAAATGCAGTAATAATCATGGTCTACACTGTCTACTTTGCAATAAATAAATCACTGTCTACACTGTCTACAAGAAATAATGAATCACTGTCTACACTGTCTACACTGTCTAAGGTCAGATCACACATCGTTGGTACTTCTCATTCCCGACTCAACAATTTTAATAGAAAATAATCACATAACCAATGGTCAATCAATGAAATATAGTGAAAATTAATATCGAAATGCAGACAATAAATTGTACTCGCCTGTGGTCCTCTGCTGGTGAAACCGACAATCTGAACTACTTAATGTGCCACTATAGTCCAAACCCGTACAACAGTCCCCGAAAGCAGAAATAAACAATACCAATGATCTCAGAATAGTCCAATTAGCTAGAATTGCCTGTCCTTACGTCCAATTCTGGACACAGGGGCAAAACGGTAATTTTAGGCAAAAACGATGTCCGCCGTTGGACCCGATTTGCACCGAAAAGCGTGCCAGAGTCAATGGTCTCTAAAGTCGTCAAACTACATGTCTACGGATCCAGTTTTTCGATACGAACCCAACCATATGTCCAGAGTTGGATTCCGACGGGCCGTGCACAAAATCGTCCGTTGAGTGGGACCGTGGGGCCCGCAAAACGACGTCGGATTCAACTGTCTCAGAATTGGACCAAACTTGGCATACAGGACCAGAAAAACGATACGGTCCTGATGGCATAAGTTTCGTCTCGATCTGACGAGCGTGCACAAAGTAATTGAGAAATTTGCAACGTGCACGATACGGGGAATTTCGACGGATACACATCGAATTCGTCGCGCACACGCGACCAATTCGAATTCGTCGCGCACACGCGACCAATTCGAATTCCGTCAAAGCCCACATGACCACGAAGCTGTTACGCAGCTTTCGGTGCTCTCGGTTCGCGGCCACGTCGCCCAGAATGGCGGGACGCACGTCGTGTGGATGATTTTCAAGTTTTGAAAATAGGTTTTCGTCAAAGTTCGGGATCCGATTTCTCGGCGCACAGTTATCAAAATTGATTTTTGTAAGAAGGGTTTTCTAGCCCTATATGTTGTCTAAATTACTCTTTAATTAGTTTTCCTAAATTCTTAATGTTGGATCCAGAATTTCTCTTCGAACCCAGCAGTTGGGGTCGGGTTCACTGTTCTGCGTTTGGACAGTTTTTTGGGTTTTTTGTGATGATCTTCTGATCGATATGGTTCCGTAGAATTAATTCTACATGAATAGAGTCGAAGGGGGTCAACTAGGCTTTCCGTAGCGATTTACGGTTCGTAAAATAGTGGAGTATCGAGAGATGAATCATACCTCGAAGTAGGGTTGCTGCACTGCTCTCGCTGCTGCTAATCCGCAACCGTGCGCGCGCGCGCTGCTCTCGCGCCCGGCCAGCGGCGCTCGCGGCGGTGGCGCGCGCGGGGAGGGCTCGCCTGAGGTCGGGGTGGGGGTGCGCCAGGGTTGGTGGTGGTGGTGCGAGCGTTCGCTTAGGGTTTCTGGGTTTTTTGTAATCCCTCGATCTCTTAGATATATATGTACAGTTCGGTTGTGAAACAGAGCAGGCTTCCCTCTGTTTGGTGTGTGCTTGTTCGGGCTAGGGGGGTTTCCTGTGGGTTGGTGTTGGGTCGGCCATGTAGCATGGGCTGGTGCTCTTTTGCATAATTCTTTTTTTTTCTTTTCTATAATAAGTGTATATATATATATATGTATATACACACACGCGTACATATATATGTACTTATATATATATATATATATATATATATATATATATATATATATATATATATATATATATATATATATATATATATATATATATATATATCTGTCCCCATATCCACCTATACATGTTTCCTTTATATGTACCCATACACACACACATATCTAATATATTCGTTTATACCCTTATTTCTATATTTCAATATATATTTCTATAAATATGATACATATATATATATTTATCTATATATATCTCTATTTAGTTTAATACGTATATTTCCTATGAATACATATCCATATCTATATTATACATTTATAAGATAAATATAATATGATCAATAATAATATTAATAAATATATAATAACAACCTCAATAAAATTATAATAATAATAGTAATAATAATAACGGAACTCAATAACCCAACCATGATGTATATACCACTACGCACAATCTAATAATCCCGAAATGTGTACAAGGACCTATTTATATAAATATTACTGAGTATCAATTACTAATTATATTTAATTATGAATACCTAGAATTTAGATTAATAAAACGGAATGCAGTACACTCATACCAATTTACATCAACAAAATGTCATTGAACGTACCGTACTCCTACATGGGCTTGGGCTCAGTTCGGGCCCATTCCGAGCCAAGATGGTATAACCGGTTTCTTAAACTCAATAATATAATTAATAAATAAATAAATTTTCGGTAAGGGTTAAGTCGCAACTTGGCCTGGTTTTTTCTAGTTAGGACATCACTATGGCTCGGCCTTCCTTGGTATGGCTAATACACTAGTCAAGGCATGCCACTGCACTATCCGTGCCATGATTCCTAGTAACCTTGTACTCCAAATCTCAACTATGGCTAAAATTATCTACCGTAATAATTAACTAATAATTATATAAAATTCTAAAAATCACCATTTAAATAAAATAAATAATAATAATAAAATATTTCAAAATTTCCAGGAAGGGGAGCTACATCCTAGTACCCCCGATTGCTGGGAAACCATTCCTGCTCTATGTACGAGCAATGGAGCATTCCCTCGGCGCTCTGCTGGCATAAAATAACGATGCAGGCCATGAACAAACTATATATTACCTCAGCCGAATGATGATTGGGCCAGAGCACCGATACACCGCCGTGGAGAAGGAATGCCTCGCCCTGGTGTTCGCCATTCAAAAGACGCGGCACTATGTCACAGGACAAACCATACATGTGATCTCACGAGTCAACCCTCTCAGGGTCCTCATGACTAAACCAGGGGCACTCAGTTCCCACCTCGCTACATGGGCGATATTGCTGTCCCCTTATCACATGGTCTTTGTTCCGTAAAAGGCTGTCAAAGGTCAAGCTCTGGCAGACTTTTTAGCAGCACACCCAGGCTCGGAGTCGTCTAGAGTATATGAAGGAATCCCATATGAGGTCATCGACTCACATACGGCCTTCCACGATGATATATGGCGAATGTTCTTCGACGGTGCTTCGAGAACTGGATCCAAGGGCAACATCGTCGTTGGAGTCGGGGTGGTGTTGATTTCTCCTTCCGGACTAGTGATCATTCGCACTTACTCCATCACGGAACCCTGCTCTAACAATATGGCCGAGTACAACACTTTGGTCATTGGCCTCCAACTTGCAAGAGAGCTGGGGGTAGAATATCTTGAAGCATACGGCGATTCGCAGTTAATCGTCAATCAGATCCGGGGTTCATACGAAGTCCGCCATGAAGACATGATCCCCTATCACCAAATAGCGATCAACATTATTTCGTCATTCGAGGGATTCTTCATCGAACATGTCCTCAGACTCCAAAATATCGAAGCAGATGCCCTCGCAGGCCTTGCCGCTTCCTTAGCAGTGCCAAACTATACTCATCATTCGGTTGACGTGATAGGCCACAAATTGGTCTGTCCCAAGAACAACGTTCAATTCGTGGCGAGTTATTCCGCTCAGACGATCGACGAAGTGCCAGACTGGAGACAGCCGTTCATAGACTTTGTCGTCTACGACATCCTGCCCGAGAACCCAAAGGAAGCCACTTCCATCAGAAGGCATTCTCTCAGATTCTTCTACGATACAGAGACAAAAATGTTGTATCGCCGATCCTATGATGGATTATTGCTTCGGTGTCTGTCAAACGCAAAAGCCAAAGAAGCCATACGCGAAGCTCATGACGGTGTATGTGGGGCCCATCAGCCTGGCCCTAAATTGCAAGACCGTCTTCGCCGAATAGGCTACTACTGGCCCACGATGGTAGCGGATGCGATAGATTATGCAAGAAAATACAAATCCTGCCAAATCCACGCGGACTTCATCTACTGACCCTCCGAGTTTCTACATCCGACGGTGGCGTCCTGGCCATTCGAAGCATGGGGAATGGACATCATCGGTCCGATTACCCCACCTTCCTTCCGAGGGCATCGCTTCATACTCACAATTACGGATTACTTCTCCAAATAGACGGAAGTTGTTCCGCTCGCAGAAGTAAAGACTTCAAATGTGATCATCTTTCTCAAGCATCACGTCATCTATCGCTTTGGGCTGCCCCAAAGGATCGTCCACGATAATGGTCCGCAGTTCGCAAGCCATACCTTCTATCGCTTCTGCGACAAGCATTGCATCCAGAATATTGCTTCAACGCCATATAACCCAGCAGCGAATGGGTTAGCAGAAGCATTCAATAAAACAATCATCAAACTTCTCAAGAAGTTTGTGTCTTCCAACAAGCGTGACTGGAACGAGAAGCTTGGTGAATGCTTATGGGCGTACCGTACTACAGTCCGAATAGCCACTGGAAATATGTTATTTTCTCTGGTGCACGGGAGTGAGGCAGTCCTCCCCTTGGAGACTCAAATACCCTCACTCCGCGTCGCCCTTACTTACCAATTGACGACGGACGACAACTACCGTCGCCGGCTACAAGAGTTGGAGGCCTTAGATGAAAAGCGCATCTTGGCTCAGCAACGAATCGAGCTATACCGAGCACGCATCTCTGGAGCCTTCAATATGAAGGTTAAAATCAGAACATTCCAAGTGGGCGATCTTATTCTGGCAGTCCGGAGGCCGATGGTCATGACTCGCAAAACAGCCGGCAAATTCCAGCCCAAGTGGGAAGGTCCATTTATCATTGAGGCCGTATTTTCCAACGGTGCTTACCGCTTCGCAAAACAAAATGGAGACTTGCTCATGTTGCCCGTCAATGGCAAGTTCCTGAAGAAATATTATGTCTAAACGATAATATTCCAGATTATCGAGTTATGTACCCGCTGGTACCGCTGAACTCACATTCATAATATTCCAGACTATCGAGTCATGTACCCGCTGGTAACGCTGAACTCGCATTCCCAAAAATTCTAGATCATCGAGTCATGTACCCGCTGGTGCCGCTGAACTCACATCCACAAAATTCCAGATTGCTGAGTCATGTACCCTCTGGTACCGCTGAACTCACATCCTTCTTCCACTAATATCCCAGATTATCAAGTTATGTACCTGCTGGTACCTCTGAACTTACACTTTGATTCCAAAATCCCTGGATTGTCGAGTTATGTACCCGCTGGTACCCCTGAACTTACATCCCGGTCACTCTTTTAGGGAGAAAGTCATGTATAACCATACCTCTGAACTTTCTCCCTGAAAGAGCTCCTTACTCGTGATCCACTACCCGCACTCCAGTGCACAAAAAAGGGTAATAGATCCACAAATTTCCAAAACGACCATGTCGATGTTACCTCTGAGTCGTCTCAATTCTACCAAAAACAAATCACCCCTCTACATAGAACTTCCATGTCCTCATTACCTCTGAGTCGTTCTATGTACCCCCTTCATTGAGCCCACTCCTGCCATGTCCTCATTATCTCTGAGTGGGAAGGCTCCGTCGAAGAAACCTTTATGCTTGCCATGTCCTCATTACCTCTGAGTAAGTATGTTGATTCCCTTTCGACTTATTATCTGTACCCACAACCGGAGTACGACAAGGATAATAGGTCCACAAATATCCTCCGTTGAATTCACTCCTGCCATGTCCTCATTACCTCTGAGTAGGAAGATTCTACGGCGAAACAAAAAGCCCTTATACTTGTCATGTCCTCATTACCTCTGAGTAAGTATGTTGGTTCCCTTTCATCCTATTATCCGTATCCTAAGCCAGGGTACGCCAAGGATAATAGGCCCACAAATGCCCTTTACTAAGTTTCTTAGTACAGGCCCATCATCTCTCATCAGGCCCCGAGAGCCCAGCTGTTCTACGACATTCTTTCTCCCGATACCAGGAGCGTCCATGACCACCTCACCATGGAATTGTTCCAGGTGTCCCAATCAAACTTGCTATCCGTACCTAAAACTAAGGTATGCCAAGGGTGACAGGTCCACAAACAAGTCCCCCGTACGGGGCAAAACATCACCATAACACCACAAGCACTCAATATTCCAGCCAAATCCTTACTTTTAATAACAGGGTGGACGTCAGGATGCCCTTCAGGCGTAGTGGCCGACGAGGAAGCCACTTTCTTGCCCTTCGCAGCAGCAGAGGCAGCCTTGGAAGACTTGGGGGCCATTATCGGTCGGAGAAGGGAGACAAAGGAAGAAAATTAGGGCTGAAGGCGAAGAAGAGAGTAAAGAAACCTCCCTGACTGAACACATTTATATTTATAGGCGGGCGCCTCGATCCACGAACAGCCTGAAAACCGACTCTTCAGTTATCGAGACGAGCCGACCAAAATAAAGGCCACTCTTGGGATCCTGCCCCGAAAAGCGGCCTCAAAACTGACGGCAAATCAACAGCATTTAATGCAAAATATTTCCACATGTGGCAGGATGACGTGGCGAGGAGCTATACGGCCAGAAATTCCCTGCGGCTGATTGACTAATGCGGCTAACGAGGCCATGCGGCTGAGAAATCCATGCGGCCAGAACATCATATGCGGCCAGAAGAGTTTATACATAGCCATGCTTCTTATTCAAAGTATTTCAATTTTGCAAATTGAAAACTTTGAAGGGGGTCTTGTAGAAGCATGGAAAAGAATAAAGAAAGATCCATGCGACCAAGGATCCCCATGCGGCCCAGAGAGTTCATGCGGTTCAGGGACCCATGCGGTTCAAAGCGTCTATGCAGCTCGAATAGTTCCATGTGGCACAGAGGGGAGCCACGTGGCCTGTAACAGCTCTTCCTTTTGTCTTTTACTGTATTAAATGCCTTGACGACTGACAGCTCTGACAAATGACAGCTCTGACACAAAGATACAGTAATGACTCCCAGGGAAACGAAGGAAATCTCTGACACAATCTGTCGAAGTCCAGAAACCTTCATGCGGCCCTGACACGTGGATAGTCGTATGCGGCTCAGACAGAGGCCATCCCATGCGGCTCAGGCCGAAACTGTCCTATGCGGCTCAGACCGAAGCTATCCCATGCGGCTCAGGCAGAGGCTACCCCATGCGGCTCACTAGGACCATCTTCATGCGGCTCACTGAGAAGCCACCCATCATGCGGTCACCTATGTAGGCCTCAAAAATGAAAGTCACGCTGAGTTGATCAGGACAAAGTCTAAAAGTCACGCTGAGTTGATCAAGACAATGTTTAAAAGTTACGCTGGGTTCTACCAGACTATTTCCTCAAATATATGCAGAGACAGCTCATCATTTGTCAGAGTGTCATTATGACTGACAGCACGACAGTCAAAGAATGTCTCCTCGTATGCTACGTATGCACGGAACTCGAGAGATCACAGTCGACTATTGTGTGACTTTCGAAATCTTCTTCAACAAGACTCAGCCTTCATCAAGTTGGCGTACCAAAAGAGCTTATTGTCATTTAATGCGACTGGCAAGGCAATCAATGTCAGAGATTTTGTGTCAGTCGAGGCACGTCGAATCAAGACAGCTGGCAGTTCTGACTCAAGTCTGCGTGTATTTTGAACTTCTATGTTCCTTCCTCAAGCTTGCGTGAATTCTAAGCTTTCAGCTTCCAGTTAGCGTGTATTCTGAAGCCTTCTATCCAAAGTCTGCGTGGATTTTATCCTCAACAAGGCTGCGTGGATTTCGTCCTCAACAAGCCTGCGTGGATTTCATCAAATTGGAGTACGTGGCAGCCATGCCACCGATCTCTCACATGCGTGTCCTGTAACTTGCACACGACTCATGCACGATTGCCATGTGTCCAACAGTTACAGGCCACGTCCAGTAATGCTCATAACCTTGCATATGTTAAATCCTGCGTGATTTTCAACTATGCACAGGTTGTGAAGACAGTTATCTTTTCAATTATTTTTGACTCTATAAATAGAGTTATTTTCTCATTCATTGCACAGATACAAAGATATCTAAATTGCTGTCGAATTCTTGAGAGCTTTTCTTCTTCGCATCGTCTAAGGGATAAAGCGATCGTCTTCTAGATCGGATTCCTACAGTTGTATTTTCCCAGAAACACAATAAATAAAGTGAATTTATTTATGAAAAACAAATTGGCGACTCTGCTGGGGAAATCCATCTCCTCTTCTGAGATGGCAACAACTCAATACGATACTTTGTCGGTCGGATCGACGAAGAAGGTGATATTGATTCAGTTCAATCAACTCGTCTACGAAGAAATGCGACAGGCTCAGGGTGGCAAGCACACTTCAGCCTCTATCACCACTGCCAAATCAAAGGGACGATCTGTCTATGTCCCTAAAAATCTGTTGGCAACCAAAGACGGTGAAGTTTCTGCCACAGTGTCTATTTCTAACACTGGCAAGAACTCCACTGCAGGCACGCATACTCCTGTGTGCTCGAAGACGACAGCATCCAAAAGACACGCTAGCAGTGATGGCTCTTTAGCCAAATCTGTTTTCGTAGTCACGCAGTCCAAAAGTCATGCTGACAGTACTGGCTCTTTAGCCAAACCTGTTCCAGCGTGCAATTCCAAACTCAAAAATCACGCTGACAGCACTGGCTCTTTAGCCGAACCTGTTCCAGCGTGTAATTCCAAACTCAAAAGTCACGCTGACAGCACTGGCTCCTTAGCCGAACCTGTTCCAGCGTGTAATCCCAAATTCAAAAGTTACGCTAGCAGCACTGGTTCTTTAACCAAGCATGTCTCAGCGTGTATTCCGTACGCATCATCCACCAAGTCAGCTCTCCCTGACTCAGCATGCGTACCAAAATCTGGCTCTTTAGCCAAGACTTCATATGCTGACAATAATGGCTCCTCAGCCAAATTGTCACCAGCATACTCTAAGAAGAATAGCTCTTTAGCTATTTCTTCTTCTTTGCCAAGTTCTGCTAGAACTGGGGGTGGTCTTGCTTTAACTCCTCCATAAATGGCTTACAAAGTCCCTTCGAAAAGGAACAACTCTTTAGTTGTTTCTTCTGCTCCTGTAGAGCTTACTTCAGGAACAGCTTTGACTGACAGTTTTGTTAGTCAAAGAAAAGGAAATAGTCTCTTGACTACTCTCCCTTCTGGACATTCTATGTCTCAAAACTTGAACAAGTCTAAGAAGAAACATTTCTTAATGTCTTCTTCTACGACTTCTTCAAATTGGGCACAGAATTTGTCTATACAAGATGGTCTGTTACCTACTCCTAATCAAGGGGGTGGTTCAACTCTTTCTTCCCTGCAAATATCCAGATCAATAGAAGGAAAACTCCAAGTTTCAAAAACCAATATTTTACCTCCAACAGATCTAAGAACAAAACTTAATCAAACCCGTTTGGGAAGCACTTCTGGTATTAAGAAACCATACCAATCGAAAACGAAAGTAAGAGATCCGGATGCAGAATATGCCAGAAATTATGTGGCCCAGATTAATCACTCCTTGTATAATCAAGACTCGTCAAGACCCAAGAACAGGAAATACATTCCTAAAAATGCACAAAGATTGTTCTCAGATATACCTCAATCTTCACATACAGATTTACGAGAACATCTTCAACAAAAGAGGAGGAATAATTCTGTGTCAATAGATCATGACCATGCTGATCATGAATGTGACTTCCAGCCAAGGGTCATAATTCAATGCAGATGTCAAACTAAACGACAATCTGTCTTCAATCGGATTCAGTGTGAACCTATGCCTGATGAAGATGAACCCCTTTTCGCTTCTATCAACATGACCTCTCGGGATACTGGGGGTAGAACTGATAGTCCAGATGGAGTATATAGAGGCACTAG
Source organism: Iris pallida (assembly GCA_029216955.1). Lineage (NCBI taxonomy): Eukaryota > Viridiplantae > Streptophyta > Magnoliopsida > Asparagales > Iridaceae > Iris > Iris pallida. The sequence continues at coordinate 1,026,731 of JANAVB010013000.1, read as the reverse complement.
ATCAAGGGTCATGGCTTCTAATCAAAGAACTTTGGTTTCTGAAGATTATTCTGAATTTCTTGGAGAATCTAATTTCCCACCTCTTCCTACTGGGGGTAGTTCTCCTACAAATGACTTTGATACACAAAGCAGTGATTCAGAACATACAACATCCACTAATTCATCAATAATCCCTCGGACAGTCACAACCTATATGGTGGATAGGAATACTGAATTAAACAATAAACCTTCTTCTTCGACGACTCCTCAAGACCAAAGAATTGCTTCTTTGGAACAGCAAATGAAGTCTATGGCTGATACTATGAAGTCAATGTATGAACTCATAGCAACCCAACTGCAAAATCGACAGACTGTACCAGATGCCATACCAATTGACACTGGTGTAGGTCTAGTACATGTTCCTCCAGCAATACAATCCAATACTCCTGGGCAAGCTCAACCAGTTCCTAGTCACTCAGGAGCTGGGGATAGTGCTTATAATGTTGTTCCTCCTCCCAACTATTCTCTACAAGCTACAACTCCACAATCTTTCGGAGTTGTTACTGAAGAATTGAGGAATCTCCGAACTCAATTTGAGGCATTCAAACAGAATGATGGTTTGCAAAGGTTAGGTATCAAGCAACCTTATCCGATAGAATGGAAGCAAGTATCTTATCCTCCTAAATACAAGCCTCCTACTATCTCATTCTATGATGGAACCACTTCTCCGAGTCAATTTATCAATCACTTTGAAGTGATGACTGACCAGCTACAACCAAGTGACGCCCTCCTTACTCGGGTGTTTGTCGGATGTCTCAAAGGAACGGCTTATGAATGGTACAGGAGTCTCCCTGATGGGTGTATTACCTCATTTACCGGCTTCAAACAAATGTTTCTTGAACGATTCTTTGAAGGGCTCAATGACATGACTATGTCTGCTCTTATAAGAATCAAGCAGAAGAATAATAAAACTACTGAGGATTTTATTGAACGGTTTCGAAGAGAAGCTCTAAAGATGCCTCTTGGAACTCCTGATGCTGTTACCATTGACACATGTAAGTCGAATCTGTTGCCAATCATTAGCATGTGGACAGGATCTACTCAATTTCAAGATTGGCCTTCTTTCATAGTTAGTGCCAAAGCCGCAAAAATTAGTGATGAAACCTTCAAAGGTTTAGGAGTGCAGATGGCTCCTAAAGAAACAGGTCAAAGTACTAACAATAATGCTAAATCCAATACTCGCAAGGGAAAAGAAACCCTTGAAGTTAATCTTCAGAGTAAAGATGCATCGACTGTTCAAACTCCTCCTGCCTCTACGACTCAACAACCAAGAGCACCTCGCCCCAAAGAAGAATACTCTTTTGATGACGATGATGTCCTTGGTATCTTTGAATGTCTGCTGAAAGGTAATAAAATACAATTACCTGAAATCAAGAAACCCGATGAAGCTGGTAAGACAGATCATCCTAAATACTGTCCGTACCACAGAATGTTGGGCCACACAGTTCGTACATGTTATGTACTGAAAGGAAAGATCCAGGAAATGATCAAATCTGGAGCTATCACTCTTACTCCGAAAAAGAAGACCGTCACCTCCAACGTCGTCTCTATGCAATTCAGAGATTTCCCTCCTCAATTCCTTGAAAGCGGGATCGTTCCTATTCCCAAGGCAACTCTTGAAATAGTGAATATTCCTCCTCCACAGTCTGAAGGATTAATACCGATCACTATGGAAACAGGAGAAATCATATGGATTCATCCTGATTTAGTGGCAGATTTTGAATCTCCTCCTCTTCAAAAGACTACTTCCCGAAAATCTAAGAAGGCTAGAAAAACTAAGTCATGTCATATGACTTCTCTCGGATCTACTCCCGATACAGAATCAAAAGACAAAGCAGAATCACTTGCTGGTGCTACTAGAACAGGGAAACCTTATCTAAAGGATTATTCCAAGAATTCTGAAGATATTCCTGATGTCTCTCCAACTGACAAAGATACTTCTAATGTTCCTCTTAAAGAAGAATCATCCACTGCACATGTTCCTTCAACTACACCGGTTGTACCCACTCCTTCCAAGCCTACAGCTCTTGAGAAAGGCAAACAACAGGCTCGATTTGATAAACCAATCAAGAAGTCCCCTCCTCTTGGGCTTCAGAAGCCTTATAACTTTGACATTCTAGCTCAACTTGCTAATACTCCAGCTAGAATGTCCCTCTTTGAACTTCTACATCTTTCTAAAGAGACTCGGGAGACATTAAGTGAGGCACTTCTTCAGGCTGACTCTTGCCTTGCACAATTAAAGAAGCCAGATGAAGAACCTGTCACTTGCTTACATTGCAACAGTGTATTGGAGATTATCCCAAATATCACCTTTACACAAGATGACATGCTACTGGAGGATAATCAACATGATCGGCCTCTCTACTACACCGGTTATATCGATACGATGAAGATAGATCGTATCCTCATTGATCCAGGGTCTGCTATAAGCATAATGCCAAAGAGTCTGTTGGATGAACTAAAAATTCCTCTTCATAAGCTTTCCAAGACAGTTACTACTATCTTGGGATTCAATCAAAGCCGAAGCGAGCCTTTGGGAAAGATTCATCTGAAACTTCAGATAGGCGATTTCAGATCCAAAGTCACTTTCTATGTGATCGAAATTGTGGGATCTTATAATCTTCTTCTGGGAAGACCCTTCCTTCATGAAAATAATGTGGTACCTTCTACTCTTCATCAGTGTTTTAAATACATTGATAGCAATGGAAAAGTACAAAAGGAAGTTGCTGATATAAATCCTTTCCGTGGGGTTGAAGCGTATTTCAATGATTTCCGGATGTACAAAGAAGAGTATACAAGGGTGATACAAGCTATGGAGAAAGAGGATTCGCAAAGTGAGACCTTGATAATTCCTGTTAAAGGTCGAATTACTCAGCAACAGTCTCCTAAATCCTCCGGAGAAGGCCCCTTCATTATTCCAGTGAGCGGACGGATCTCTCCATTACCCCAGTCGTCTACTCAAGATACATTGATCATTCCTGTCAGTGGGCGTACTACAGTTCCTGTATCTTCACATATAAAACAGGATACTCTGGTAATCCCTGTTGGAGGGCGGACTACTCTTCCATCTCAGGCTGCAAGGGAGCTCACCTCTTCTGAGCCATTTGTTATCGATCTTAATCGAAACAAAACTTCCTCTCATTCTTCTTCTCCCCCTTTAGTCATTGATTTGGCTAAGATTTCTAAGGCTCAGCCTTCTCCCAATGTAAATACTACTGCTTTTAAATTTAATGAAAAGTCTTCATCTTTGCAGTATATTGATGTGTGTAATCATGTTCATAGTTATTTGCATTTGTTAGATGACTTGAGAACAATAACCATAGGAGTTGTACAGACTTTTCATACAGGGGTATCCCTAGAATCAGCACAAACTTCATACTTTCTGGTTCCTAGTAGAAAGCCAGGAGACATTCCAATATTCTTCTACAAAGGGCCCCAGAATCCATCTGATCTGGAAGACGATGACAAAGACGATGATACTGGAAGGTTACAATTACGTCGTTATAGTCAGCAATCTAAAGACATTATCAAAAATATGGGCTATGACTTCAGAACTGGCCTCAGTAATAGAAAAGGAAGAAGAATGCCTGTCCGGATTCCTCCTCTGAAATACGGAAGGACAAAATACGGATTAGGTTATACTGCTCCTACTCCCTTTATCAATACTATTCATGAAGATCCCGAATCTGACGAAGATAAGAGATCTGATTCTTCTAGTACCACCTCTTGGGATTCTGATACAAGTATCGGTGACTTCCACTACAACATTCTGTCTTCCAACATGGTCTCCGTTGACGGTTTTGAAGAAGATGATGAAAACGAAGACGAATTTGAAATCTCACCTGAATCAGAACAATGGGCCCAAAGGTTAAAAAATCAATGGGAGTTCCGATTTGAGCAAAAAGAACCTCCGACTGAAGACAAACTCGTTCAAATAGATGTTGGTGAAGAGGGATCTCCCAAACCAATATTCATTAGTGAAAGTCTTTCAGAAACTGATAAGCAAGACATGATCAAACTTATTCATGAATACATCGATGTCTTCGCTTGGAGCTATAAAGATATGCCAGGACTTGATCCGCAGATCGCAACTCACAAACTCAATATCATGCCGAATGCTAAACCGGTCAACAATAACAGCGACGATTTCGTCCAGACATTATGGATGCAATTGAAGCTGAAGTCAATAAACTCATGGCTTCTGGGTTTATCAGAGAGGAACAACATCCCGATTGGGTGGCTAACATAGTTCCTGTCCTTAAAAAGACTGGCAAGATCAGAGTATGCATAGACTACCGCGATCTCAATGCGGCATGTCCTAAAGATGAATTCCCTCTACCAATTACTGATGTTATGATCGATAATACCGGTGGGTTTGAACGGATGTCATTCATGGACGGGTATTCTGGGTACAATCAGATTAAAATATTTCCAGATGACGAGAAACACACTTCTTTCAGAACGCCGATCGGTATATACTGTTATACAGTTATGCCATTCGGTCTCAAGAATGTAGGAGCAACTTATCAACGAGCCATGAGCACTATATTCCGTGAACATTTGCGAAAAACAGTCGAATGCTATGTTGATGATATTGCAGTCAAAAGTCGACAAAAAGAGGATCACATCCAAGATTTGAAGACTATTTTTGATCTAATGCGTAAGCATCAATTAAAGATGAACCCTACTAAGTCCTTCCTAGGCATCTCTAGTGGCAAATTTCTCGGCTTCGTCATTACCTCGAAAGGTATACACGTAGATCCCGAAAAGATCAAAGCCATCCAAGAGATGCGTCCTCCACGCACCTTAAAAGAGCTACGAGGATTTCAAGGAAGGATCGCTTATATCAGAAGATTTATCTCTAATCTTTCAGGACGCTGCAGACCATTAAATAAACTTATGAAGAAAGGTGTTTCTTTTGTCTGGAATGATGAATGTCAGAAAGCATTCGATGATATAAAACAATATCTAATGAGCCCTCCAGTATTGGTACCTCCTGTCTCAGGAATACCGTTCCTCCTATATACCCGAGCAACGAGTCATTCATTGGGTGCGTTGCTTGCTCAAAAGAATAAAAATGGTCATGAACAAGCCATTTACTATCTCAATCGTACCATGACCGGAGCTGAACCTCGATATTCACCGGTCGAAAAGGAATGTCTAGCCCTGATGTTCGCTGTCCAAAAGACACGACATTATATCATTGGCCAGACCATTCATGTCATTTCCAGGATCAATCCTATACGGATCATGATGAAGAAACCAAGTGTTTTAAATTCTCGATTGGCTAACTGGGGAATCTTACTTGCTCAGTATGATATGTACTATATCCCTCAGAAATCGATCAAGGGACAAGCTTTAGCTGATTTTCTGGCTGCTCATTCAATTCCAGAAGATTCAAAACTCTACGATGAAATCCCAGATGAGTCTTAGACTCAAACCAAATTGCTGAAGAAGATCCTACTTGGCGTCTATTCTTTGACGGAGCCTCAAGAATAGGTCCTAATGGTGACATTGTTGCTGGAGTTGGAATCGTTCTTGTGTTGCCAGAAGGCCTTGCTATCCAAAGAGCTTATTCTCTCGATCAACCATGTTCAAACAACGTAGCTGAGTATAATGCATTGCTTATTGGTCTTCAACTCGCTAAACATCTGAATATTCAACATTTGGAAGCGTATGGAGATTCTAAACTCATTGTTAACCAGATAAGGGGTACTTATGAAGTTTGCCATCAAGATCTGGTTCCTTATCATAAATTGGCTATATCTATGGCTTCTTCATTTGAAGGATTCTTCATCGAGCATGTTAGGCGAGCATATAATACAGAAGCTGATGCTCTTGCTAATCTTGCGGCGATGTTAGCTATTCTGATTAGACGTCAACAAATGATTATTGTTTGCAATCGAGAATTATTTCATCTTGAGAACAATCTAACTCTAGGACTTCCAGTTGACATTGAAGAATCAACATCTCATGATGTCAATACAACAAGAAAATTTGGATTAAGTCGTAAATCATTATCATCTTCATCTGATTCTAGTATAGAATTCATCTTTAGCAATTCAACTGAGACTCAGAATATGGATAAAGATTGGAGACTTCCTTTCTTAGATTTCGTATTGTATGATATTCTTCCAGATAATTCGAGTGAAGCAGCATCTATCAGACGACGATCACTCCGATTCTATTACAATCATACTACAAAAACCTTATATCGTCGAGCTTATGATGGTTTACTTCTTCGATGTGTTGCCGGTGATGAAGCTCAACAAATTATCCGCGAAGCACATGATGGAATTTGTGGAGCACATCAACCTGGACCAAAACTTCAAGGCCATATTCGACGTATGGGTTATTATTGGCCTACTATGGTATCAGATGCCATCGAATATGCAAGGAAGTGTAAAGCTTGTCAAATCCATATGGATTTTATCCATCAACCCTCAGAATTTCTACATCCAACGGCACCATCATGGCCCTTCGAAGCTTGGGGCATGGACATTATTGGCCCAATCAATCCGCCGTCATCAAAAGGTCATCGGTTTATTCTCGCAATAACCGATTATTTCTCCAAATGGCCCGAAGCTATTCCTTTATCTGAAGTCAAAACTTCTAATGTCATCAACTTTATCAAGCATCATGTCATCTACAGATTTGGTGTTCTTCGACGCATTATTCATGATAATGGACCACAGTTCGTCAGCCAGAAATTTACTCGATTCTGTGACGATCATCGGATCAATAATGTGGCTTCTACCGCATATAATCCGGCAGCTAACGGATTAGCAGAAGCTTTCAACAAAACCATCATCAAACTCTTAAAGAAGTTTGTTTCTACCAATAAACGTAATTGGAGTGAGAAACTTGGTAAATGTTTGTGGGCTTACCGCACTACAGTTCGTAATGCTACTAAATGTACACCTTTCTCTCTGGTGTACGGATGCAAAGCTGTTCTCCCGTTAGAGATTCAAATTCCTTCTTTAAGGATAGCAATCGCTAATGAACTTACCACCGAGAATAATGATCGTCTTCGACTTCAGGAATTAGAAGCTCTGGATGAAAAGCGGTTATCTGCTCAACAGAATATCGAATTCTATCAAGCTAGAATCTCAAGAGCTTTTAACAAGAAAGTCAGAGTTCAAGCATATCAAAAAGGAGAACTTGTTCTTACAGTTAGACGTCCGATGACTATGACGCACATGAGTAAAGGCAAGTTCGATCCAAAATGGGAAGGTCCATTCATTGTGAATAAAGTCTTTTCTAATGGGACATATCAGCTTACCACTATGGATGGTAAAATCACTATGATGCCCATTAATGGCAAGTTCTTGAAGAAATATTATGTATAATATTTTCATCTGTCAAGATTGTTCTCCTATCATTCCCCAGCTAGCAAAAATACCAAAGTCATTGTTCTTTACAAGAATTGTTTCGATATCTTTTATCCCCAGTAGAAATAGATATTCTATTTTGTATCATTTTCTTAGCAAATTTGATATCCAGAAAATCATGTCCATATTATCTCTGAATTTTCTATCTCAGTATCATATTTATGAAAATGATATCTAGTCTTTTGATTCTCGAGTCCAAAGATCATAAAAAATTGAGTTCAAAGATATTTTTATGTCTGAATTCTATTTTTTTCAGTATTAAACTAAGATCATCTCTAGTTTAATATTATCTGATAGAATTACAAAGTTAATTTGTATATTCTATTCTATTGAAATGTGTCATGTATTATCTACCTCTGAACATATTTTCTATGAATACATCATTATCAAAGCAACAGAGTCAAAAATCAGATCAAAAGTTCTCATTTATCTTCATTCAAAATCAAAATATTGAGTACAAATGAAAATGTAAAAGATCTATTTATTAGGAGTTATTAGCTCCTTAATACGGTCAAGTAAAGTACTCATTTTCTCATCATGAGCTTTGCGAACTCTTTCTGCTGCTTCAACCGTGACATTTTGTTCATCAAACGTGATAATAGCAGATTGGCGACGGTTAACTTCTTCAATTTGCTCTGCCTGCATCTGCTCTCGCTCTTATTGAAGAAGTCGATAGCGTTCGGTTTCAGATATACGAGCAGTGACGACCTCAGCCTGCTCCTTTTCCATGAAGGCAATTCGCTCCTGAAGACGAGCCAGCTCCTCTTTCAACTTCTTGAGCACTTCAGCTTTTGATATTTCATCCTTCTCCAGAAGTTCTACCCTCTGACGAGTAGCTAATATCTCTGCACCCTTTTCTACTAATTTTTCAGATGAAGAAGCAAGAAATTCTTCTAATACAGCTTGCTGGGCCTGGGCTTCATGCTCTAATTGAGCGATCTCAGCCACAGTTAAAGATTGAATATCTTCCTTCTTAGTCTCCCAGTATTTTCGGATGGTTATCTCTAATTCATCTAGGAGATATTCGAAGAAGATACATTAAGATTCGCAGCCAGCATGTCGTAGTGCTTGGAGCGGGAAATTGACCATCGTTCGGAGCTCAGAGTAGGGCATAACTTCGTCTTTCAAGGAACGCCTGGAGTACGTATCCAGATATGAATAGATGATATCTGAATACATCCCCAGAGTCCTTGCCAATCCCGTCTCAAACCCAGGAGTTATGGTCATTATTGAAGAAGAAGCTTGTACGTTCTCTGTCCTGGGAATTGAAGTTTGTGCCGCTGGAGAAGTTGGCAAATGCGAGCTCCCTTCATCAACATCAGTCTGAATAAGTGGAGCATGAGTCGAGCTCATTGCTGCAGCAGTTCCTACTAGTCAAAGGAAAAATAATCAGCATATAAAGAAAAAGAAACAGTAGAAATAGAATTTGAAATTCTACCAGGCTGAGGTTCATATTCTGTGTGTTGAGGGAGTCTCGCATCTTCTCGCAGTCGATCCATAATGGTGTCTGACACCTGCTTTATGTGACTACTTCCAGCTCCAGAATTACTGCGTGCTAGAGCGTTGTCCGGAGATTGAGCAGGTTCGGAGCTGAGTTCCATTCTATTCCCTCTGATTTTATCTTCATCATAATGAGTAGAAGTGCCAGCATGCCAATCCTCTCCTTCTTCATCTTCTTCTTCTTCTTCAGACTCTTTTTCATCTCCAACTTCAGGATGAGTCTTTGATCCGGAGTCCATGATATTCACATCTTCATCTATTCCTTGAGATAGATGAATCTCAGGAACAGTAATGATAGCAAGCTCAGTATTGACTGTCGGTTCAGTTTCTTCTGGAATATCAGTTCGAAGAATGATGTCTTTACAAACATTCTTCAACAAGTCATCAGCAGCTGATAGCTCGGACGTTGTCACGTCTTCATCGCCTCTGGCCAAAGAAATGTTTTCTTCAACCTGAGTTTCTGGAACTTCCGGTTGTTCCATAACTTCTGTCGGGGCTAGTTCTTCTTCAGAATATTCAATCTGGTCATCCAATGCCTGGATGACGCCCTCTGTTCCATGCTCAAAAGGGATCATCCTCATCTCTGAGGGTTCAGTAGCTACTCTACTTGTTGTCGGAGCAGTCATTTCCTGAGCTCGAGTGGACTCTACCTCAGTCCGTTCAACTGAAGTTGCTGGAAGATGAACATAATCAGATTCTGTTTTCTCAGTGGAAGCCGCTTCATTGATCTCTGGCAAAACCCCTCCACTCATAATTGTTTCCAGGAGTTCATTGCCCTTCATTTTGCCGACGATCTTCTTGACGTACCTGTCTCTCGACCTCCTTGTTATCAAAGGAGCATCGTCTTCATCTGTATCTTCGTCTTTATCGGCGGCGTCATCTTCGTCAACTGAGATGCCACCTAAAGATGAAGTAGCAGTTACTGAGACCCCTTTCTTCTTCTTCTTAGATGTCTGAGACTTAGTACTCTTTTAGGAGACTGTCTCAGATTCATCACTTCGCTTCCTCTTAGAAAGGGATACAAATATGGGAGGAAGAACTTCATCAGGAAAATTTCGCTCTTGAAATAATTCATATAGGGGCTCAACCTCCGCTGTCTCATCTTCACGTTCCGGAGAAAATCGTTGAATAACAATCTTCTTCTTCGACCTCTTTGATGGAGCTGGGTCGTCTTCCGCAACAAAAGTCTTCAGATGGAAACTCGGCATGAAGGTGCTCGACGAAACATAGAAGCGAGCATATGTGTAAAGCATCTTCATCCCCGTGCTGGATAAAGGATTAGGCATAGAGAATACAGCTTTTGTATCTCTAGCCGCGAAGTATCTCCAGGCCCGAGCTCCGTCAATAAGCCATCTACGAGCAGAAAGGCAGGTAGTGGCATTCCCAACATGAAGTTGGTCATATCCGAATTGCCTAGAAAATCGGCTCAGTAGATACGGCTCCAGATACGTCATTTCTTCATGACGGTATACCAGATGAGAGGGCCGGATTCTCTGCAACCACTGAAAGGCTATATCATCTAGCCTGTTCCTTTTATCTCCGTCTATCATATTCAAGGGCATGCTCTCATAACCCAGTGGTGGAGGGACACATTGAATGGACCAATGTGACGCTCGATTCAGAATATTTCTGCATTTTGGAAGAGTGTGAACCTTCCAGAAAGTTTCTCTGGAGTACTTCTCCAAAAAGAGACTGCCACTCCCTCCTGCTCCCGGAGGTATCAGACCGTCGTGATGGAGAAGAAGCCAACCATATAGATATGTGAAGGGCATCTCTATTCTTGGGAATTCATCGGTCATCCTCCTCTGATTAGATAGCATATTGGTTACAAAATTCTGAAGACCTGCGTTCAGCCTACAGGTCATCGCTGATAATAAGTCTATCTTATAACCATACATAAGGCGCACTGCTGCAAAAATAACGCCTCTATGTATTCTGTCCAGAGAGCTGGAGCCAGGAACGACGATTCTTCTTATCCAAAGAGATAGGAATCCGACTAAATGACCGTTCCTTGACAGAGGCTTTCCATTCTGTCTCACATACGAGCTGAAGGTGGTTCCAGCTTTAAACTCATACCAGTCTTCATTGATCGTGAAATCCTTGCAGTCATACTTCTCTAGTAGATAAATGATTTCACTCCCAGAGAGAGGCTTGAAGGAGTTAATTTGGTACCATCTCTTCTCGTTTATCTTTTTCTCATCCTTTTCACGGTTCATGAAAAGATAAGACATCCACTTCTGGATGTGGTTGTCGGTTTCTTCCTTAGTATTCTTGTAATACAGAGTACATGTACCAAAATGGCACATCATCTCTTCAAACAGGTGCACCATCTCTGGATTCTTATCCGACAGAAAGTTCAGCTCTTCTGTCGTAGGCACATACTCTTCATACGGCAGTGTGCCTGAAGGCAGATGCGAGATGTATTCCATCTCATGAAGGGCAAAGCCCATCTCCCCTTTGGGAGTCATAAATGTCCCCGTCCTGTGGTTATACCTCTCAACCAAGGCCAGGAACAGAAAGGGGTTGGGTCTGAAGCCGTAGGAGGAATTGACGATCGCGTCATAAAGGTTTATCTTCTTCAGCTCACTCTCAAACTTCTCTAGAGCCCAATGGACCAAAGTCCTCCACCTCATGTTTTCCTGATTCATTAAGCCGTTCATCCTCGGCGTCGAATCAGTGGGGTAGAATGCCTTCTCGTTTGCCATGAATTTATTTATGAAAACAGGCGTCCTGAATGGCATCAATATTGATGAGTCTTCGGGTGGTACACATCCCGGCTTCAAACCTCGAAACACGGATACATGATTCTCTGGGGAACTGAAGAATCCCTCCTTCCTGTAAATGATATGGCTCGCCTTTGCCTGCTGATATTCTGTTAAGTGCCAGGACATCTTTCTGGGGTAACTGGCATGCATGAATCTCATGATAGATAAGCCCCTAGAAACCTTCGTCCAGTACATGGGCTGTCTTGCATCACCTTCGAAATAGAAGCAGACCTTCTCTCTGATGCCCTTTGGTTGTGACTTCTGCGCTATGGCATCCCCGAACAGAAATGCTGGTTTCTTGTGGGACACCAAATCAAGACTCTGAAAGGGTTCACCATTCATCAGACAGAGTAGAGTTGTATGGTCTTGATTTGTCAACAACGACAGTCTGGCTTCTGGAAGGTCAAACTGAGAAAATTGCACATGAGATAAATCATATTTAAATGAAAAACTCAGGTGCCCTTCATAATCTGCCTCTTCACTGCAGATGTTCACTACAGAAAATGAAAGAAGACAAGGTCAGATGTGTTTCAGTAAAATCTATGTCTACGAGCCTTATGCGTGTATTGCAGTGTTCGAAGGAAATTTCATAAATTACGCAGATTTCAGATAGATGCACTGTCAGAATTACGCGAAGATTTGTCAGCGTGAATAGCAGTATTCGAAGGAAATTTCATTTGTCACGCAGACTTCAGACAGATATACTATCAAGACACGTTGAATGATTTATTCACGCAGGTGATTAATTCACACAAAGTCCAGACAGATTAGAATGAAAGTCACGCATCATTGCCAGAATCACATTTAAGTGAAAATGACAAAAATATGCTGACGGATCAAGACTAATCTATCCAGAGGATGACTCTCAGAAGCTGCGTGAATAATTCAACATTGACATCTCTGCTAACACATGAAAAATCACGCAGAGTCATGAGAGCCATGCTCATTTGCGTGAAACACAGAGCTTCGTAAACATGAAGATGTGAAGTATGGCCGACCCTAAAGAGGGGGGCATACTTTATTATTATCCTTTGCCCTAAGAAGGGGAGATATATTTCTGAAGTTCACTATTTGTCTTAAGATCTTAAGATTTCTATGTGGAGTTCATCTTCATCAAAGTCATCTTCATCAAGTCATCTTCAACAGTTCGTATCCTCATCCATCACTTACGCTGCATTGGAGGATGCGTGACTTCGCGTCAAGGGAGTCTGTCGGTGGTGGCACGCGAGGAAGTCGCAGGAGCTTTCCCCTTGGCCTGAGCGTCGGTTTTCTTAGGAGCCATTGCTGCTGAGAAGGGGAAGATGAAGTTTCTCTTCTGTGGATTTTCTCTCTCTAAAGCAAGTAAAGAAGGAAAGAAGTGATTTATGGCTTATTTATAGGCTCATGAAGAATTCCAAACGGCAACAACATTATTTGCCTCGATTTAGGAGCTTTGCACGGGATCCTAACCGCACAGAATCCCAACAGTCCAATCATTTCGGAGTAAATCTCTCTTTAAAGTCATCTCAGCATGACTAAATTTATTTTATCATCTCGATTTCAAAGTATTTCGAAATAATTTATCATTTTTCGAAAACTTTGAAGGGGGTTTTGTAGGCCTCAAAAATGAAAGTCACGCTGAGTTGATCAGGACAAAGTCTAAAAGTCACGCTGAGTTGATCAAGACAATGTTTAAAAGTTACGCTGGGTTCTACCAGACTATTTCCTCAAATATACGCAGAGACAGCTCATCATTTGTCAGAGTGTCATTATGACTGACAGCACGACAGTCAAAGAATGTCTCCTCGTATGCCACGTATGCACGGAACTCGAAAGATCACAGCCGACTATTGCATGACTTTCGAAATCTTCTTCAACAAGACTCAGCCTTCATCAAGTTGGCGTACCAAAAGAGCTTATTGTCATTTAATGCGACTGGCAAGGCAATCAATGTCAGAGATTTTGTGTCAGTCGAGGCACGTCGATTCAAGACAGCTGGCAGTTCTGACTCAAGTCTGCGTGTATTTTGAACTTCTATGTTCCTTCCTCAAGCTTGCGTGAATTCTGAGCTTTCTGCTTCCAGTTAGCATGTATTCTGAAACCTTCTATCCAAAGTCTGCGTGGATTTTATCCTCAACAAGGCTGCATGGATTTCGTCCTCAACAAGCCTGCGTAGATTTTATCAAATTGGAGTACGTGGCAGTCATGCCACCGATCTCTCACCTGCGTGTCCTGTAACTTGCACACGACTCGTGCACGATTGCCATGTGTCCAAAAGTTACAGGCCACGTCCAGTAACTGCTCATAACCTTGTATATGTTAAACCTTGCATGATTTTCAACTATGCACAGGTTGTGAAGACAGTTATCTTTTCAGTTATTTTTGACTCTATAAATAGAGTTCTTTTCTCATTCATTGCATAGATACAGAGATATCTAAATTGCTGTCGAATTCTTGAGAGCTTTTCTTCTTCGCATCGTCTAAGGGATAAAGCGATCGTCTTCTAGATCAGATTCCTACAGTTGTATTTTCCCATAAACACAATAAATAAAGTAAATTTATTTATGGAAAACAACCTACGCTCATGCGGCTCAGATCATCTCCATGCGGCTCATAAAGAGGGTATCTATCATGCGGTCACCTACGCTCATGCGGCTCAGATCATCACCATGCGGTTCAAATGTTCAAGAGGCCACTCCCAAGCAACTTTGACACGCGGTCAGCCATATGCGGCTCAATAGGGAGCAATCCTCATGCGGTTCAGATTTCCTAAGTGGTTCGCAGTTGAGACACGTGGCATGATAGTGGGACACGTGGCAAAATTCATCAACAAATCCCAATAAAATATTGGGATCAAATCAGATCATTTACAATCAAGCAAATCAATGACACGTGGCGGGAAATCCGAGATTGGCATAACAAATCATGAAGATTTATGTCAATAATTATTAATTATCCACAGAGATTTGATACAATCACATTAATTGCTCAAATCTATTATATTCAAGATGAGCGGCCCAGATTCATTGATCCTTAGCCGCCGACTTTTGAGAATGGGCAATCATTGTAAACCCTAATGAGGCCCCTCATTCTTATAAATAGCAGGGTGCCATTCCCTTGCGAGAGAGAACAGAGAGAGAGAGAGAGTCAGAGAGAGAATATACAGAGATCGAAAGGAGAGCATTTCTTCATCAACGCCAAGTAGTTCTTCTCCGGAGCCAAGGCTGCATCCGATCGTCCAAGGAGTAAGGCAGAGCTGCCGTCGCTTTCCCGAGCCTCTACCGTCACTCCCCAGAATCTAAAATAAACAATTGTACTTAGATTGCTGTACCTAGGTTTTCGTCCCTAGGCTTTCTTTGTACAAGCGAATTTGTATTGTGAAGTAAAAGTCCAGTCCTCCGATAATTATTCTGTTCTTTTATATTTCATGGCAAACAACATCAGGAGGTTCATTTCGAATCTGTCTGGACGCTGCAGACCGTTTACTCAGTTAATAAAGAAGGGTGTATCTTTCATTTGGACCGAAGAATGTCAACAAGCATTTGATGATATAAAGCGGTATTTGATGACCCCACCAGTCTTGGTGCCACCCATCTCAGGCATACCATTCTTAATGTATGTCCGTGCTATGGATCATTCATTGGGTGCTTTACTTGTCCAAAAGAACAAAAAAGGTCATGAACAAGCCATCTACTATCTTAGTTGTACTATAATTGGTGCTGAACATCGTTATAGTCCGGTTGAGAAAGAATGCCTAGCTCTCATGTTCGTTGTTCAAAAGACTCGGCATTATATCATTGGCCAAACCATTCACATCATTTCCCGAGTTAATCCTCTTCGGGTACTGATGAAGAAGCCCAGTACACTCAATTCTCGACTGGCTACATGGGTCATTCTGCTAGCCCAATATGACATGGTTTATATTCCGCAAAAGTCTGTTAAAGGTCAAGCACTAGCTGACTTTTTAGCAGCTCATCCTGTTCCAGAGACATCCAAAATTTATGACGAAATTCCTGATGAGACATTGGAATCAAACATGATCTCTGAAGAATTTCCTACCTGGCGTCTGTTCTTCGATGGAGCATACCGGATCGGATCAAATGGAACCATTGTTGCAGGAGTTGGGGTTATTCTTGTTTCTCCAGACGGGTCAACTATCCAAAGAGCCTACTCCCTAGATGAACCTTGCTCCAACAATGTAGCAGAATACAATGCCTTGCTTATCGGACTCCAGTTAGCTAAACAGCTGGAAGTTGAATATATTGAAGTCTATGGCGATTCTAAACTGGTGGTCAATCAGGTTAGAGGGACATACGAAGTTCGCCAACAAGATCTAGTGCCCTATCATGAAGCGGCGATTCACATGGCCACATCCTTCAAGGCTTTCTTTATTGAATATGTCCGATGAGCTTGCAACACTGAGGCAGATGCTTTAGCTAATCTCGCAGCAGTCTTAGCAATTTCTGTCAAAAGACAACAAGTGGTTGTTGTTTCCAATAGAGAATTATTCTGCACTGAAAACAATCGTAACATCGAGTTCAGTCACTTCACTAAAGTCAATGAAGATTGGAGAACTCCTTTTATCGACTTCGTAGTTCATGATATACTCCCTGAAGATCCTAAAGAGGCTACGAGTATTCGTCTACGATCTCTTCGATTCTACTACAACCAGACTACCAAGACTCTTTATCGACGGACTTATGACGGCCTATCCTTGCGCTGTCTTGCTGGTGATGAAGCGAAGCAGGTATTACGAGAAGCTCATGATGGTATCTGCGGAGCATATCAGCCTGGCCCTAAGCTACAAGATCGTATTCGACGTATGGGTTACTACTGGCCCTCTATGGTATCAGATGCCATCGAATATGCAAGAAAATATCGAGCTTGTCAAATCCATGCAGATTTCATCCATCAACCTTCGAAATTTCTTCATCCGACTGCTGCTTCCTGGCCATTTGAAGCTTGGGGCATGGATATCATAGGTCCTATCAATCCTCCTTCTTCTAAGGGACATTGGTTTATTTTAGCCATAACGGATTATTTTTCCAAGTGGGCCAAAGCTATACCTTTGGCTTAAGTCAAAACTAGCAGTGTCATCAACTTCGTCAAACATCATGTCATTTACAGATTTGGTGTGCCTCGACGAATCATTCATGATAACGGACCTCAGTTTATCAGTCAAAAGTTTACCAGATTCTGTGATGATCATCGGATTAACAATGTCGCTTCTACAGCCTATAATCCTGCTGCTAATGGCTTAGCTGAAGCCTTCAACAAAACTATTATCAAGCTCCTTAAGAAGTTTGTGTCTACTAACAAACGGAACTGGAGTGAAAAGCTTGGAGAATGTCTATGGGCCTACCGTACTACAGTCTGCAACCCCACAGGCTGTACACCTTTCTCTCTGGTGTATGGTTATGAAGCAGTTCTACCTCTGGAACTTCAAATTCCATCTCTAAGGATTGCTATCGCTAACGAGCTGACCACAGAGAACAATGATCTTCTTCGACTTCAAGAATTGGAGGCACTTGATGAGAAGCGGTTATTAGCCTAACAACACATTGAGTTGTACCAAGCCCGCATCTCAAAGACTTTCAACCGCAAGGTTAAAATCAGAGCCTTTCAGAAAGGAGAGCTCGTTCTAACCGTCAGACGTCCTATGACTATGACTCATATGAGCAAGGGCAAATTCGACGCAAAGTAGGAAGGTCCATATATCGTAAGCAAAGTCTTCTCAAATGGAGCCTATCAACTTACTGAGCTCGACGGTCGAGTTGCGATGATGCCTATCAATGGCAAATTCCTCAAAAAGTACTATGTATGAATGTAACATAGATTTCATGTAAATACAACAAGACAGTTCATAAATAAAATAAAATTTTATTTCATCATGAACGATGTTACAAAATATCAAGGACGAGCATTACTATCATCCTTCTTAAAGACAGGACGAGGACCACTGTCGTCCTTTTCAAAAACATAATCGACAAAAGAGCCGAGGATATCCTTGCCCGATGACACCAGAAACGTGCAAGCGGCCATCCTCATGGCCTCCTCTTCTTCAGTCTTACCTGGCACAACCAGGAAGTCCAGGATATCCTGCGGCGGCTTGGGTGCAGACGAACCTTCGCCCGCCTCCGTCTGCTTTGGCTGGGTTGGTTCGGCAGGACGTTCCTCAGTACCTCCTTCAACCTTCGAGACAATCTCAGCCCTCTTGGGTACATCTTCAGACGACATTTTGTTAAGAAGTGAAATTGATCATTCCCTCTAAAGTCTATTCTATTTATAGACAGAGAATCATGAGACAGTCGGTTACGCAAATCGAAGCGACGTATCTTTCACAAACATTTATTACACCTATTCGACGGTTCGCCCGTTCATTACATCTATTCGACGGTTCGCCCGTTCATTACATTCATCCGACGGTTCACCCGTTCATTTCATTCATCCGACGGTTCGCCCGTTCATTACATTCATCCGACGGTTCACCCGTTCATGTCATTCATCCGACGGTTCACCCGTTCATGTCATTCATCAGACGGTCTGCCTGTTCATGTCATTCATCTGACAGTTCATCCGTTCAATACATTCATTCGACGGTTCACCCGTTCATTCCATTCACCCGACGGTTCATCCGTTCATTCCATTCACCTATTTGACGGTTCATCCGTTCATTCCATTCATCCGACGGTTCGCCCGTTCATTTCATACATCCGACGGTCCACCCGTTCATACAATCCAATTGACGGTCCATCCGTTCATTCCATCCATTTGACGATTCATTTCGTTCATACATTTTGACAACTCATCCGTTCATCCATATCAGCAATTTATCACGTATTTATTACCTCTGATTAAGTTGCCTACCGAAATAATGATATTCAACAAATTATATTTTGCCATGTCCACATTACCTCTGAGCAGATATAATGAATATAATTATTTTTCAAATTATGAAATATATCATGTTCGGAACCTCTGAATATATTTTCTATCGCTATTATTTATATCCTTAATGGGTTATGCAAAAAAAATAATAGAGCCACAAAAAATAATGTCTTTTCATTGATCAAAATAAAAGGCATTACAAAAAGTTATATCATAAAGAAAAAAAAAGTACAAAAGGCCTTCCTTCACTCAATCGGTAGGGTCATCAAACTAGCTATCTGCTGCTTCAAAGCTTGAAGTCGTTCCTCACGAGAATCCATCACCCGCTTTCTAGCCTTAGCCAGTCCAGACTCAGCATTGAAGATTGGCAAAGTCACTAGTCGACGAGCAATTTCAGCTTGGTGAATCCGGACATACTCGTTCTTCTCATGGGTTAGAATGTCCAGTTGCTGAACTGCAGCCTGATGTTGAGTAGTCTCTTCTTCCAGAGCAAGTTGAACGATTCTCAACTCTTCTTGAAGCCGATCAAACTCTGCCTTCAGCTCAGCAACTTTCTGTTCTTTCGCCCCAGCAGCAGATGCTACTATCTCCAACTGAGAATCATACTCAGAAGACTTCGTAGCGAAAGTGTCCAAGAAAGTCTGAAAATCAGCTTTCGTAACTTCAGCTTCTCGAGTCATCTTTTCAAACTCAGCATTTACCAGGGGCTCTACCTCTCCTCGATTAAGCTCTTTGTAAGTCTTAATTGACTCCTCCAGTTCGTCTAGCACATGTTCGAGATAGGCGGCTTGAGCTTCATCACCCTGACTTCGGATGCCGCCTATCAGATAAGAAGTTGGAGTTCTGACTGTGATAAAATCAACACTCTCTTTCTCCATTACCCTCTCTACTAAGGGTTCTAATGAAGTGAAGAAAAGGTTGGTGAAGGAACCAACTATAAACTTGTTGGTGGCCGCAGCACTGGGAGTAGCAGCTACTCCTATAGAAGTTGAATCAGCAGATGCCCGCACAGGCGGAAGTTCGACAGCATGAATTGTAGTCTCTTTGGACAGGAGAGCCATAGTAGAACTGGTTGCTCCTCCCAGATATTCTTCTGTGAAATCAAATAGACATATTATTTTGTTGTCACCGAAAACTGTTAAAAGAGATCAAAATAAAGGAGAGCTTACCATTGCTGGGTTTATTGACAAGATTGTCATCTGTTGACATAGGCTGCAGCCTCGCAGAAGTAGCTTCAGACATTACTGCCTGGCTACTACCCGCCTCAGAGCCGCTTGATAAATGACGACTACTGCTGGCTACCGCCTTTATTTGCACTATATCAGTGCATACTGGAGGAACAGGAGAAGGTTGAATCTCTGCATGAATGAAAGTTAAGATGTCAGTCATCTAATCTATCAATGAAGATTATCAAAAATCGGTCAATACCTCTTTGATCGGGGATAGTAACTTCCTTCGGTGCTGCTTCATTAACATCATTCTTTTCTTGGGATGCATGAACATCAACATCCTCTTCCGGATTCAGAGTGTCATCAACAGTCTCTGCTAATGTTTCTTCATCATCCGCACCTTCTTCTCGGGCTTCCTCGCTATCACTTGCGACGACCGGATCTATGTCATCACGGAAGCCAAAGTTACAGTCGTCTAGAGCCTCAATCATTAATTTGTCTTCTTCAGCACGAAGTGATCTCGGTGTAGCTGGAAGATGGGTAGTTTCTGCTGCAAGTGTAGGAGATCGCAATACTTCGAGAGACACAGTCGCCTCTTTTGTTTTTGCGGCCTCTTCCTCTGCCTCCGCGGTCTTCTCTCTTTCCTCTACAACCTCGTCCCTCTTCTCTGTACTAGAAGCTTCTTGTCTGGGCTCAGGGACAGGTGTAGGAGACGGCATCATAACTCCGGCGACCGTACTTGTCAGGACCTATGCCAGGATAGGTCTTGGAGGAGTGGCCACTTTCCTTCTGAAAACTATTTTCTTTCTGCGTAAAGGTCTCTCCGGACTCTCTACGTCTATAGCATATTCTTGTCTTTGAATGGAGGTCGGGGTCGTCGCGTCTTCTCTCTGAGTTGACTCAGCCTGCTGCCGATATTACGACCGGGTAGTGACCCTCTCCGATGATTCTAAAACAATCTTCTTCTTAGAGACTGGAGAAGAAGGTTCTTCTATCCTCCTCTTCTTCCCCTTGATCGGAGATTTGACAACTTTTAGAGAGACACGTAGCGGCTCGTAGACTTCTTCAGGGAAGTTGGCTTCCCTTGAAGCTTCCAGAGGTGCATCAACTGGCTCGTGCTCTTCATCATTACCAGGAGCCAACACAACAGATGCTCCCTTCTTTAATCGGGCCGCTGTCGCAAAGCTGTCTGCTAGACTGAAGTTCTCAGCAAAAGTATTTGCTGATGTATAAAAGAGTGAATAGGTATATAGCATGCGAGGGCCACGATCGCTCCTTATCGACATCAAGAACGTTGTCCTTGTGTCTCAAGCATTGTAGTAGGCCCAACCCGGGCTCCATCGATCAAATAACCTTTTCCTTGTAGACACGTTATGACGTTGCCTACATGAAACTGGTCATAGCCGAATTGGCGTGCAAAACGGCTGGGGAGATAAGGCTCCAGATAATAATCGTCTTCAAATCGGTAAACCAGGTGTGATGGCCGAATTGTCCTCAGCCAATCAAAAGCTGCATGGCCTAAAGACTGCACCCTCCCAGAGTCGACCAGATTTATAGACATATGTTCATAACCAACGGAAGGGGGAACACAATAGAAGTTCCATCCCTTATCGAGATTCAGAGCGCGTCGAAAATCTCTTAAAGTGGTGTAGATCCACTTACTTTTGAAGAATCTCCTCAAGAAGCTGCCGCTCACTGCTCCCATATCAGGGTTCATCAGTGAGGGATGGTGCAGAAGCAGCCATCCGAATAGATAAGTGTACGGCAATTCCAGCTGTAACGCCCCAGTTCCAAAATACGTAGGACTAGGAACGTAGACATGCCAGCTGTATTCATACGAAGTATACTCCAATATATGGAAGCCTCGTATAAATACATAAACTGTAAATGCAGTAAAACCACAACTAATCTCATCCACACAAAATAAATGAATAGAAGATGTTATATAATGAGAATGAATTTGTCTTGATACAATATGTTGGGCGGAGACAAATCTACTACCAACAAAAATAAAAAGTACATGGAAAATAAAATGACTTTGGCAAATGAAGCGAAGACGATCCAAGTGCAATCTTCCTCGAAGAAATAGCGAAGATCACGGCTAGAGCTAGAACACCTGCGCAAGACAATAGCACACACCTGGCAAGACAACCAGGTCCTCAGAGGGACGTAACAAGACACATAATAGCATGCCATATAAACTGAATAAATATTGCTCAATAAATAAGTAAATCGAATTTATAACATGTTCCAATACGCACCTACTGAACGAGCGTACCATCCCCCCAACCAAACAAGGACAGGAGATGGTAAACTAATTCACGGCGACGTATCTTCCCATGCTAAAATCCGATATGGTATCCGGACCCTAACAAGGTTCAATACCTTCTCATCGAAGTAGTAAGTCACACCTACAACCAAACAAGGACAAGATGTGACGAACTAATCCGCGACAAGTTATTGTTCCAAGCCACGGTCAGATACAAGTACCCAAACCAAAAGTACTCGTACCTAACGGATAGGGTAGCCTACCGTTCTAAGTGAAATGTAGTTAAGAACAATCCTTCCTACGCATGGGCCCTGGCTGAATAGGATCGGCATAGTCCCCCCTTGGGGCACTAGAGGCCCAAGCAGTAAGAGCATGACATTCCGCAGAATCGTCAGTGGCCGTCAGTAATCATGGGTAATCTGACCCACGTCTCCGGCGGAGCTCACGGGTTACAAAAGGGAAGTGCATCGAAGCCCATACGCTAAGGAATTGTCCTCCCCGCCCAATGCCTACTATGTTGTATCCACAACACAAACCACTATAACCGCTAAGTCAAACTAGCATGCAACCTCTATTAGCGGTTATTCCTATCGTACGGCTTGTACGTACTGGTGGCCAGCCAATCACGCACTTTCGTGTTCTACATGCGACACACAACTTCGTGTTTACAACGTGTCAAGGCCAATGAATGCGACACACAAGGTGGTCCCTTAAATCTAGGTTTAATTTGTAAGAAAAATAATACACAGCAGGAAACTGAACAGTAAATTCTAACAGTTATGCTATGTATCACAGTTTATAAAGAAAATAGTGAACATGCATGAAATATGAGCTATAAAATAAATAAACAGCTAATGGCAAGGTGTCTTGCCTGATATTGCGTCCGGTGTGTTGCGATGATCACGGTGGCACGATCTGCGACTTTGGTGCAACAACTGTACAAGGGGACCTCGGATAGTGACACGGTCGGTTCCATTGGGTCCAGAAGGGTCAACTTAGTTAGGGTGGACATAAGGTGGTACGAATTTGGTGATAGGATGGGAATAAGAGGATCGGTTACGGACAGGAGATGAATCAAAGAATAATGGATAAATAATAGAAAGCTATTTATAATATTTGAAAACTAGTTTTTATGCGTCAAAAATAATTATAGCAAAATACTTAATATTCAAGAAAAACATTTTTTTTAGGCAAAATCCTAATTTGTGTCAAAATATGATTTTGTTGGTCAAAAGTTACATGTAATTATTAATAAAATATATTTAGGCAGAAAATATTTTAAGCGATATAAAATAATATTATAAAAAATTTTAAGGGTAAGAACCAAATTGGAATTTATATGTAGAGTTAAGTTACTACTACATTTTGTTACAGAAATTTATATATAAATAAAAGTACTAAGATAATAATAACAATAATAATATTAATAATAGCAATATTAAAGGAAGCTAAAAACTCAACAGAAACTAGCAACACAAAAGAACCAAGAATAATTAATAGTGATAATAATAAAAATAAAATAGCAAGAATAATCAATACTAATAATAATAACAGTAATAATAATAGTGATAATAAAGATAATAATAATAATAATGATAATAAATAATAACAATAATAATACGGAATATCTTTTCCTACATATCAATAAACTTACTATGTACTGGTAAAAATAGCGATTTGAGCAAAACAAAAACAAAAGAATAATAATAACAAAAAGACAAAAGCATCTTGAAACACTCAAAGTCAAGACAAGGACTCAAAATCTATACAGCTGTGCTACTACTAATAATGAATGAATATACTAATAATATTAATAATAATAATAATAATATTGCAATTCCTACAAAAACCTTGGAATGAAATAAAAATAAAAACAATGAAAGAAGAAAGAAAAGGGGAAAATTATAAAACAAAAAAATAAATAATATTAATAATGGTTGAAACCACATACGCAGCACTGCTCCTTAGAAAGTTCAGAGAGAGGAGTGAGTACAGAAAGTTTGGGAAAAAAAACCTAAAAGAACGGAAAGGAAGGAGAGTGGAGAGAGAGGGGATGAGCGGAAAGGGGGCGCGAGAGAAAATCAGAGAGAGGGGTTCGGGAGAGGAACGGGGAGAGCGAGAGAGGGTCTCGGGACGGCGGTTACTACGGAGGAGGAAGAGGGGAGAAGTCGGGGGATCGGGCTCAGCGGCGTGGCACGCTCGCCGGCGGCTGGGCGCTCGGCGGAAGGACGACGGAGTACTGGCGGAGGTCGGGTCGTGTGGTGGAGGAGCGGCGGAGGGTTTTGGGGGCAGATCGAGAGGGAAGTGGAAGGGCGGAGTCGCCGGCCGCGGAAGAGTGGGCGGTGGCGCGCCGGAGACGAGGGCTAAGCGCGGGGCTGTCACGGCGGCGAGGCGGAGAGGGTTTCGAAGGGCGGCGCCGGGCGCTCCAGTAGGGAGGTCGGAACGGAGAGGCTCGCCGGCGGTGGCCAACGCACGTGCGGATCTGTCCGGCGAAGCAAGCGTCGGCGGCTCGGCGCGTTCGCGGCGAAGGATCGGCGACTTCGGGGTTCGGCGTCGAGGAGGGTCCTGCCGCGGCGAGGTACGTGGTGGTGGTGATGTGTTTTTACTTTGGGTTTTCTTTTTGGGAAATTGGTTGGGTTTTGGTGGTGGTGCCGACGGCAACAGCCGTGGTGGCGGTGGTGATGTTGTGGGCGTAGGTGGTGGTGTCGTGGGTGGTCGGTGTTGTAGGGGTGATGGTTGTGGTGAGTCTGGTTAGTCGGAGGGCAGGGAACGGTGGATGTGGTGTTATGGGTGGTGGTCAGGAGGGTTTGCGGATGTCGACGGTGAGGAGAGGGTTGGCGGCGGTGCCGCGACGCGGGTCTGGGGATACGATGGATGCGGCGGTGGTGAGCGGGGGAAAAGGCTGGGAAGAGGTTGGGTTTGGTGTTGACGGCGATGGAGACGAGGAGAAGAGGTGTGATGACGTCGATGGGGCGGAGGCTGCGGTTATGGCAGTTGGGTGTGGGTGGACGGGTTAGAGGATAGGGATAGGGTTAGGATTAGATTTAGAAATCGTGTCCAAGTGTCGGACACGGAAATTAGGTTGGAAGGATTTGATGTACGTGTCCGGTATGTCGGACACAAAGAAGATGATGTACATGTAAAAAATATGGAATAAGATGATGAACATAGGAACACGGACACGATGCACTGCACTTGGCTATGGAATTTATTTGTGGAGGAATTTATGGAAGATGAATAGGGTGGAGGAGTACCTACCTATATTTATAGGATGTGGGAATTCCCACTTTGGATAGGATTAGGAATAGATTTAAAACCCAAATTTAGATAGCTTACAATTTAATTTAAAATCAATCAAATCAAATCCAAAATCAAATCCAATTAAATCTATTTAAAATCAAATTAAATACTTTTAGTTTAAAATCAAATCAATTTAAAATATAGATAGTTTACTATTTAAATGTATCCATGGAATCAAATCAAAATTTAAATTGTTACAAATATTTCAAAAATATGTTTTCCAAAATACTATAATAATTAATTTCGAAAATAATAAATCTTTTTGAATAATAAATCTCTTTTTGAACAATAAAACATTAATATTAAATAATTTCGAAAGTACATTATTATTTAAAATAAATATATATTTATGAAATAAATATTTTTGCACAAAAAATTTTATTATTAATAACTGCTAAGAACAATAGACTTTTTATGGCAAGAATAATAATATTTTTGAAAGTGTAAGAAAAAAATAAAAAATAATTGTTTTTCTAAAATATGTACGCTCGCACATATTCGTACTCGTCGAGCAAACAAAAATTTTTGCATACGACGTACAATACGACTACGTGACATACAGTACAGAATTTTTTAAATCGGTATCAAATTTAATATATGAAAATAGTAGAAAATTTAGGGGTTTTACACCAGCCGAGAAAAGTGTTCTTTCTCACCTTTTGCTTTAAGCATTAACTCGACGAAAAGACGAAGGCCGTCATTCACTCTGCATGTCATTGCTGACAGAAAATCCATCCGGTAGCCGAAGACTAAGCGGACAGCAGCAAATAGTATGCCGCGATGAAAGCGATCGATGGCACTGGCCCCAGGAACGACGAATCTTCGAAGCCAATAAGTGAGGAAACCCGCCAGCTGAGCTTCCTTTGACATGGGTCTATAACCCATCCTCATGTAGCTTTCAATAATGTCTCCTTCCTTGAAAGGAGGATATTAAAGATCGTCATCAATCCTGATATCCATATCATTGTTCTCCTCCATCAGCCCTATCACTTCGCTGTCACTAAGTGGTCTGAAGAAGGTGGGTTTGCAGTTATCATGCTCCTTGGTCTTCTTCTCGATGATATGGTTGAGGAAGAGGTACGGCAACCATTTGGTCGAATAACAGGTGCCTGATGTGGCACTCTTGTAGTACAAGGAACAGATCTTGTAATGACACAGTAGCTCTTCAAAGACAGCTACCATCTCAGCATTCTCCTGGCGTAGTTTGTCCAACTCATAATTTGTCGGGACAAACTCTTCATAGGGGATATCCCCCATTGGCAGATGGGAGATGTACTTCATCTCGTGCAAAGCCAATCCAATCTCTCCGCACGGCGTCATGAAAGTCCCCGTTCTATAGTTGTATCTCTTCGCCAGTGCAAAGAATAGATGCGGATTAGGGGAGAAGCCATAAACAATGGCGTACACTGCCTGGTACAGGTCAATCTCCTTGAGTCGTTCTTCAAATTGAGCTAATATCCAATTGGCTACACAGCTCCACCTCTTGTTATCCGGATTCACAAGACCTGTCAGCCGAAGATCTTGATCCGGATACCTCCCTTCAGCCTTCATAAACTCATTTGCGAATATCGGAGTTCTCACCGGTAGCAGCAGGGAAGAATTTTTCGGCGGGATGCAACCGGGTTTTAGTCCTCTGAGCAAAGAGCTATGACGCTCAGAGGAACTGTAGAACATATCCTTGTTGCCTGGCCCCTTCTTCACACAGATATTTCCCGTTCGGGCTTACTGAAGCGGAGTTATATCCCATTCCATTCTTCTAGGATAGCTCGCAAAAGCATAGCGAGACAGGGGAAGGCATTTGGAGATCTCCAGCAGAAGTATCGTCTTATCACCCCTTTGGATAATTCTCTGCTCCATGCGAGGTCTCGGCTGAGAACTCTTGTCAAGAGCCTCACCAAACAGGAATAGAGGTTTCTTGTGAACGACTGTGTCAGCAGTTTGAAGTGGCTGCCCGTTCATCAGACACAGCAAAGTTTTATTGTCTTGCGCACTCAGGACGGCTTGCCGAGATGACGGCAAGGCATACTGGGGAAATGACACATGTGAGAGATCCTCCTTGAACACAGGTTCAGCCAATGATCCTGCAAAGATCTCATAATTGGGATCTTCCCTGAGGTTAACTGCATCAATAAAGAAACAAAGATCAGTATATGCAAAATCAAAAAGTTTCATTAAAAGTTCATCAACTTGTGCTGAGTGAAACAAGCTATCAGATTGCGCCAGCATAGTCAACTTGTGCAAGCTATCATATTGTGCCAGCACAGTCAAACATGCACAATCTATCAAGTTGTGCCAGCACAGCCAATGTGCACAAGACGTCAGGTTGCGCTAACATACTTGCGCAAAACATCAGTTTGTGCTGGCACAACTGACTTGTGCAAATCAATGGATTGTGCCGAACATCTTGTCAGCGCTTTCCAACCGATTGTGCAAGAAAATAGTTTTCATAAAAATGAAAACTATTGTGTGTGCAACCGAAACCCTAAACAGGGCGGCGCAATACCATCAATCTCTAAAAAGAGAGAGGTATGAAGGTCTGAAAATGTCAAAAACCCTAAAAAGGGTTTCGATCGTGATTCGCCATCTACCTTGAAGCGCTGGATGACCTAACTTATTACGAGATACTTGTGGCACAACACGAGTCGAAGTTTCGGCGGGGGCCTTGCCCTTCTCGGTGGCTGTTCGCTTGGGCGCCATTGCGGTTGTCGACGGCGGGAAGAAAACGAAGTAGTCGGAGAAGGAGATGAGCTTTTGTCTCTTGAGAAAATCGAAAGCAAGTAAAAGTTGAAAGAATGAGAAATGAAACTATTTATAGTTTTTCAAAAGTAACAGTCGCCTCCGATTGCACCGAGAAAGTAGGAGCTGATTCCTCCAAATGCGCAATCAAAGTACAACTTGCGCAACTTGATTTTAAACTCGAAATTCAAAGTATTTCGAAACTTTGAATATTTTCAAATTTTGAAAACTTTGAAGGGGGTCTTGTAGCTCCTAAAAATCAAGTTGCACCCATTAAAAAAGTAATAAAAATCAAATTGCGCACCCTTCAAATGGACTGCGCAGGAAACAGACTGCACAATAAATCAACTGCGCGAGGCCGAACTGCGCCAACATTCAAGCGCGCTATGCTGACATGGCAATGCCATCATTACCTGACACAAAATCAGATCTTCTGACAACTGACAGCCTGAAAAGCGAGGAGTCTGTTCGTTTCTCGAGCCGCGCCGCAGGACAGCTGTCCAATTCCTAGCGCAGTCCAGCTGTCAAAAGCCAGCGCAATCTGCTAGCCCAATCTAAGCGCAGTCTGTCAGATCCTCTTCAGCGCAGTTTGAACCTAGCGCAACTCAAGTGGCGCAATCCATCAAAATAACTGACATTTGTTATGTGGCTTATATGCCATCAATTGCTCAACACGTGGCAGCTTCCTGTACACGACCAAGAGCATTTCAATCAAATAATGCCACGCACCTAAATACAGTTAGCCCACGATCGAGCAACTGCCAATGGGCCAGCGCAGTTTGCAGTCTGGCAGTCTGTCGCCAGCGCAGTTCATCATGTGCAATCCAGAATAACCACAAAAAGTTATTTCTAGAACTCTATAAATAGAGTTTCAAGCCCTTCATTATCAAGATGAGATCATTCAAGATCATCAGAGAGATCAGGAGTTCTTGTCCAAGTGCTGATGCATTCTTCAGAGGCTATCTTCTTCAAAGTTCACATCGTCCAAGGGATAAAGCGATCGTCTTCAGATCGGATTCCTATAGTTATACTTTTCCAGAATTCAATTGTAATCTTCTTACAAAGTTTGTGAAATAAAAAGACACTTTTGTTTTTGCAAACACAGGTGTGATCTGAAGCTGAAGACCAATTTAAGGGAAAGCGTCAGGCAGCTGGAGTACACGAGCGTAATCAGGAGTTTGATGTATGCTAATACTGCTATAAGGCCTGACATAGCTTTCGTCGTGGGAATGTTGAGTCGTTTCACGAGCAACCCAGGCATTGAGCACTAGAAAGCTGTGAAACGGGTTATGAGATATCTCAAGAAGACTCAGACATATGTACTGCACTACAGCGAAGATCCGTCGGTAGTAGAAGGCTTCAGTGATGCTAGCTGGTGCTCAGAGTTGGAGAGCGAGAGGTCCATAGGTGGATTCATTTTCGCAATGGGTGGAGCTGTTATATCGTGGAAGTCAAAGAAGCAGACTATGCTCTCGTGGTCATCCATGGAATCTGAGTTCTTTGTACTTGATACCGCAACAGAGGAAATAGAATGGCTTTGGGAGCTCATGTATGATCTTCCAGTAGTTTGGGCGCAAATACTGGCAATTCCAATATATTACGACAACTAGGCGACTGCAGCGGTGACATCAAATGATCTCATCAACGGAAAGAAGATGACTGTGCGGTTAAAGCACAGGACGGTACACAATCTCATCAAGAGGGATGTTATTACAGAGATTGATGTTCGGAGTCAGAAAAACCTGACGGATCCATTCATAAAGGGCCTCAAGCGCGAGCTGGTCGATTAAACAGCAAATAAAATGGGCTTGAAGGTATTCTGATATTATGTTATTGCAATCTTACCATAAAGTTTTATGTTATTAGTTCAAAGAAAAATCTACTAGGCATCTAGCTTTTGGTTAAAGGGAGGACCATTAACTGGAAAAATATCAGGAATAGTGGGTACATGTCCTCTGTGGCATGGAGAGGTTATGGACCTACAACCATTGTTGTCTACTGTATATTTATTGCGGAAAACGGATCCTGTGGGAAAGTTGGCTTAAACGCCTTAATAAGTTCTCAGGCAGAGTGAATGCTTAGTGTACTTTACAGGAAGCACGGTAGCTCAGCACTACAAGGAGTGAAACTCCATGCTACCAGTGGGGTGACTCTAACATGAGGTTCCCGGCTAGGGGTAAAGCCTCGGCTATGCAGGCCAAGTCACAGTGGCGTAGCACCGCAAATAAGTAGGTAGCCTAATGTTTTATGTTGAACTTAAAGAAGGGTAGACATCACTACAAAGGAGAGGTGGTGTCGCGCCCCAGAACCAGAATACTGGAGAGCGGGGGCGTACATAGCCAGCTACGTATATTGAAATAGAATACATCTCAACTATACGGTCAAGGCTGTCTAGATATGAGGGTTTACTACAAGCCATCAGTCTCTTAAGGTCAATAACAAGCCTAGTGTCTCAATCTTAAGCAAGCGAGTAGATATAAAAAGATGGTAGATCATCAGACATACAAAGTAAGGCGTCCCATACATTATATATTCAGATGATCATGAAGCTAGTCATACAAAATACGAAGACTAGCAAGAGTTTAAGTCATACATGATCAACCCTAGGATTTGTTAATCATGTTACAGCCCGTAGGCAGACAATAAGTAAATGTGCATCGAGCTAACAGGTGCTCGTCGGCTAAACGCCTCAAAAGAATAATTTACAATGAGTGAGCGAAACAAAATAGATTAAACCCACTCGTAGCCCGGATTTCTTCTAGTCGCCACCATCGGGCTGGAGGTTCGGTAGATCCTCGGGTGCTGCTCCGAAATCTGGCCACACAAAACCAGCTGGGTCAAACCCCAGAAAGAGCAAGTGCCAACAAGGAGACTTCACTTAAGAACTAAAACCAGCATGTCAGCACATAAGGTCATAGGTGAAATAACATAAGACATGAGTTAAAGAAAACATGATGATAAACGATAAGATAACTAAAGGACTATTCCGGTAACCAAGTTACAACCCGTAAACCAAACGAGGACCGAGGTTGTAACCCTTCACCTGAACAGAACTTAGCCTCGAACCAATTATCGACAAGGTAAAGCATAAACAAGCATGTCCGGAGATATCCATGTACCGGATCTAGGCAAGACTAGACAAGATAGGACTCCATCCATCATTCACGGCCAAGCAAAGAGTACGGCTTGATACTTAACTAACTAGGGTTACCACAAGCTTAGTTACTAGCAAGATACAATGAGGTACGCCTATGGCCACAAGCCCTGCAGACTATCCAGGTTATCCAGACGCAAGGTTCAAGCTTAGAGTTATCATGCCTTGTTAGGTGACTTGGATGCAACACATGACAGTGTGCATAGTAATCGTTTCATGGAGTGCCCCACATAATAGTGAGCTGGAAATGTGTCCTACTCGTCGGCAGGCTACAAGTCCATCAAGGAAGGCGCCCAGATAACGGGATTGCTTGTAGCCGGAATACCTCTCTATATGCTCTACTTGATCAATCTAGTCATTAACCTAGTCAGATTCGGTATGAATCCCTGACCGTGGTAACCAAGGATACATGTCCTAGACATGATGCGAGACAAGACTGGTTGCTTATACAAGCATATTCAATACAATCACCTACGGTGTCAAGAATTTACTTAGCATGTCAGGTTAGCCGTCGCAACAGCGTATCAAGGTTATCATGTCGGGTTGCTTATACAAGCATATTCAATACAATCACCCACGGTGTCAAGAATTCACTTAGCATGTCAGGTTAGCCGTCGCAACAGCGTATCAAGGTTATCATGTCGGGTTGCTTATACAAGCATATTCAATACAATCACCCACGGTGTCAAGAATTCACTTAGCATGTCAGGTTAGCCGTCGCAACAGCGTATCAAGGTTACTTATCAAGGCAAGGGTGCGTCACAACGGTGTAGGGTGTGAAAAATACTGACACGCTGACATAAGACCAAGTCAGCCAAAGGCCATACGCTCAGTGCAAAAGTCATAAGCTCAGTGAATATTTTATTAGTTATTGGAAGATATGGCGTATTCGAGAAGATTGAGGACAGCCACGTGTCTACTTCCCCAGTTATACGACTCCTCATCAAGGCAGCGTATGTACTCCATACGACTCCTCATCAAGGCAGCGTATGTACTCCATACAATCACCCACGGTGTCAAGAATTCACTTAGCATGTCAGGTTAGCCGTCGCAACAGCGTATCAAGGTTACTTATCAAGGCAAGGGTGCGTCACAACGGTGTAGGGTGTGAAAAATACTGACACGCTGACATAAGACCAAGTCAGCCAAAGGCCATACGCTCAGTGAATATTTTATTAGTTATTGGGAGATATGGCATATTCGAGAAGATTGAGGACAGCCACGTGTCTACTTCCCCAGTTATACGACTCCTCATCAAGGCAGCATATGTACTCCATACGACTCCTCATCAAGGCAGCGTATGTACTCCATACGACTCCTTATCAATGCAGCGTATGTACTCCATACGACTCCTCATCAAGGCAGCGTATGAGGTCCATACGACTCCTTGTCACCCAAGTCAGCGTATGCAAGACATACGTCTCTAAAAGGCAGCGTATGGACTCCATACGACTCCTCTTCAAGGCAGCATATGTACTTCATACGACTCCTCATCAAGGCAGCGTATGAGGTCCATACAACTCCTTGTCACCCAAGTCAGCGTATGCAAGACATACGTCTCCAAAAGGCAGCGTATGGACTCCATACGACTCCTCTTCAAGGCAGCGTATGTACTCCATACGACTCCTCATCAAGGCAGCGTATGAGGTCCATACGACTCCTCATCAAGACAGCGTATGTACTCCATACGACTCCTCATCAAGGCAGCGTATGAGGTCCATACGACTTCTTGTCACCCAAGTCAGCGTATGCAAGATATATGTCTCCAAAAGGCAGCGTATGGACTCCATACGACTCCTCTTCAAGGCAGCGTATGTACTCCATACGACTCCTCATCAAGGCAGCATATGAGGTCCATACGACTCCTTGTCACCCAAGTCAGCGTATGCAAGACATACGTCTCCAAAAGGCAGCGTATGGACTCCATACGACTCGTCATCAAAGCAGCGTATGTACTCCATTCGACTCCTCATCAAGGCAGCGTATGAGTCAGACTGCGCTGCGTTAAAGAGCGTGCGCAACTCAGTGGCGCAAGCTAAAAAGCTCGCGCACACTGCTCACTGTCTTCTCCAAAACAGCAAGAACTCCATGGTTTGAACCCAAAGCTTCAAAAGTCCATAACTCAGTCAAAACAAGTCCAAATCCAACTTTTCAAAGGTCAAAATTGGGTAGAATAAAATTTTCTACAACATGGAACCATCAAAACTTGAAAACAAAGAAGTTTGATAGATCAAAACCACCAAAATCCGAAAATAACTAATTTCTAGATCTACAAAAATTAAAGCCTCATAATGCAAAATAACAAGTTCTAATGTGTCTTAGAAATATGAGGAGAAGCTAATGGAACAATAAAAAATGGGCTCTCTTGTGGAAGCAAGTTGTGCTTGCCTAAGGGGTGTTCTTGGTTGGTGGTGGGTTTAATGGAGAAGGAAGAAGAGTTAATAGGAAAGTGGAGGAGAGAGAAAAGTTAGGTGGGTTATAAAGGGGGATGGTGGTAGGTTTAACATGATGAACCAAAGAATAAACTAAGACAACCCAAAATAAACCAAGTTAAACCATTACATGGCATGACGAACCTAATCAAGATTAAACTGAAATTAGCTGGCCAGGCAGGAAAAAAAAATAAAATACATGTCAGGATCCCGTATACGTATACTGGAAATACGTAGAACGAAAAATGGGGGTGACAGGTGGTCCCCATGTTACAGTGGCATGACACTATGATGAGGTACCCGGATAGGGGTAAATCCTCGGCCTTGCAAGCCATGTCCTTGCGACATAACACCACAAGGGAGCCTAAGGCTTCATGCTAGGTAGTATGGAACTACAAAGAGGCTGTGACCTCATGTTACAGTAGTATGACGCTACGATGAGGTTCCCGGGTAGGGGTAATACCTTGGCTTCAGGCTATGTCATAGCGGCGTAGCACCGCAAGGGAAGCGCAAGGCTTCATGCCATGTCTCTTTAATAAAGGACTCACCTATAGTGTAAGGACAGATATATCAGGCTATCTTCTGAGGATAAACTTATAGATGCCCAAAATTATACACTGAAACTAGGCTGGCATAGGGCCGTTAATGTGCAGCCAGAAGCACATGTAACTATATTATGCGAGTGGAAAGAATTTTAGCTATAGTGCAAAATTCAAGGCTTAGTTCATTCTTGTATTATAGTCTGTTATTTGACCCATACGGGAAGATTCAAGTCGTCAGCGACATGCCTCCTAATGCATGATGGACAATTTCTATGGGGAACACTCAAACCCATATATTGAGATAGGTGGAGGATTGTTAGTGCTTTTCCTTTAACATGTGTATAGAGCTTGCTCTCAACACATGCCTAGTGAAGTTTAGTCCCACATTAGAAAAGCACTATGAGGTATCTCAACATATATACTTGGTATGTGTACTTGGGATATGCACATGGGGTGGTGATCCTAAGGAGGGAACCATGTGGGTGATTTTATTAGGAGGTAAGGATAAGAGTCCATGGTAAAGCTTAATGCTTTTTGCTCTTGGAAATTAGTTTCCATTAGAGCCAAGCCCCGTAGGGGCTTAGCGACTCGGAATTGGACTCAGGCTCATAGGCTCATGAGGCATTTTATTGGTGCACTTTGCACTTAGCACGTCAGCATCGTCATTAGACGAATAGTGCGCTAAAGTTGTGCTTGTTGTGCAAGCCTCTTGCACAGCCATTCGTACGCCAGTTGGTACGGCCAGATGGTGCGCCAGTTGGAGCAGCCAGTTGGTGCAGCAGTTGGCGTTGCAGTTGGCACGGCAGTTGGCATGAGGTGCACTCAGTGCACATGTGGCGCAGGTTGCACGATGCGAGTGTGGCACAATTGACGCAGGATGCGCGGCGCGCACTTTGCGCAGGGTGTACGTAGTGCACTAGTACACGCGGTGTGCAGTTTGTGCAGGGTACGTGGAGTGCACTAGTACACGCAGGAGCAGTTGGGCGCTATTGGCGCTTGTGCGTATCTTGCGCACGATGTGCGCCATTTGGCTTAGATCGTGTCTGTGCACGATTAAGCAGTTACAGCATGTTCGGGATGGTTTCTTCCCATATCCTGAACATGTTACTAACTGGGCGATTACAGAGCGGGGCTTTATAAGCTTCTCTTCTCTCTCTCTCAGAACACAAGTTCAGAACATAAATTCCTTATGAATTTCCATAGAGTTTGAGAAAGAAGAGAAGCAATGCACCAGTGCCACTTAGCGCAGGAGTCCATGTGCCATCCGAGGAGTCAGAAGAGCGGAGTGTTCTAAAGTTCACCGTCGAACTTGCTGGTTCCTGGAAGCTGTTCGTGTAGGGTGAATCAAGCTTTGAGCAACGGTGATCATTCACCCCAGCAGGTTATTCTTTCATCCATCGCCTGTCATCGTTGCTGTTGCGAGCAAATCACCTTCTTTTTAGAAGTGCTACATTCGTTTGCTGCTGTTACAAAATCATTTAGATTTTTGTAACCCAAAATCCTCCAAGGATCTCTACTGTGCACCTTCTTTGAAGTGCTGCATCGAAATATTGTCTTTACAATCATTTCATTTCTCAGTTTTTTATCAAAAATTATGCCCCGAGACTAACAAGATCGGTTACGGATCCTTGTTCATTCATTGTTATATGTTGTATTTGTTGTTTTCAAGCATGTGTTTTCTAGTTGGTTTTCCTTTGACTAGTCCTAGAGCCTCGTTTCTAGTCCTTACTACGGTTGGCCTGACCAATCCTGATTTGTTCCTAAATATTAGCAACAAACCCTGAGGACCTTTCGGACTTCTGGGATGGTGTGCCACGATTCTAGATCTTTCACTAAGCTGTGTATGGAAGGTACAATCTGCATGCCTTATTTTTGTATGCTTCATGATATCATATGTATCATTTCAGTCGTTTGGTTTTTCCTGCTTTTCATGTATTTATCATACTTTTTGTTTCTTTCATTGATTTTTGTCTGTGGACTTGAGATCGAATTTTAGCATGTCTGTAGTCTTGCTAGGACACCCAACATAACTACAACCGTGACCACAATACGGGTACTAGAGTAGTTCGTATTGCATAGATGGCCTACGTCGTTTCCACTCTCGAGTATTCTGGTTCTAGAGCATGAGGCAATGTGTCTAGACAGTCTTGCCAAACTACATGTACAAGTTTCCGTTAATTATTAAACATTATTTTTTATTAAGTATTCGATAATAAATTTTTTTTATAAATTTTAGCTAACCATTAAATCATGCATACTAACAGCAACACAATTTCTTTCAAATAATTTTATTTAACTTTTAAACATTATTTTTCTCACTGGATAACTATTCGAGCTCTCGTGCTCTCCATCTAGTTCTTACAGAAGTGTGAGGAAATCATGTAAATTATTCTTTACACCTGGTCAATTTATATATTATGGAATGAATCTCTATTTTTTAATATAAAATCAAGTTATTTTTTCTTTTATAAAATAAGTGCAAGTTAGTAGACTTTTATATTTACTAGTTATACTATAATTTATTGAAAAAAATTATTAGTCATGTTTTATATATAAATATTTAAATTATATAGTAGAACTATGTGACTAACCGCAAACGTGCTATAATATGATTAAAAATAAGATAAAATTTTAAATTGTATTGAAATATTTTATACGCGCTTATGCGCTTGATGGATATGCGCTCTTGATGGATATGCGCAAGGGAGGCTGGCGCATGAACAGATTGTGCAGCAGATAATGTGTGCGTAGAAGAGCTCGTAATGGAGATAGGCGCCGGAGATAATACCACTGGATCCGTAGGCGTGGCCGAGATTGGCGTAGAAGAGTTTAACGCAGGGATGGGCACAGTAGCAATTAGACCTGTCAATTGGGCCGGGCTGGCCCAGCCCGGCACAAGTTCGGCCCAAAAAATTTGCTCATGTGTCGGTTCGGCCCAAAAAATTGTGAGCTCGGGCCGACAAGTCCCGTATATTGGGTCATGCTGGGCTACGTATATCAGCCTATAACATAATCCCTGCCCGGCCCCAAGCCTGGTATGGCATGTCCAACCCAAATAGATGTTACGCCCCGCTTGGAGTGGTGCCGATTTCTCCCTCCGGACTGATGATCAATCGGGCATACTCCCTCACGGAACCTTGCTCAAACAATGTAGCCGAGTACAACGCTCTAGTTATCGGCCTCCGACTCGCAAATGAACTGGGGGTAGAACACCTCGAAGCATATGGCGATTCACAGCTAATCGTCAATCAGATCCGGGGCTCATACGAAGTTCGGCACGAAGATATGATCCCCTACCATCAAATAGCGATCGACATCATTTCGTCCTTGGAAGGTTTCTTCATAGAACACGTTCCCAGGCTCCAGAACATTGAAGCTGACGCCCTAGAAGGACTTGCCGCTTCTCTAGCGATTCCAAATCACGAACACCACTTGGTCGATATAATAGGCCGTGAGTTGGTCTGTCCCAAAAACAATGTTCAGTGTGTTGAAAGTTACTCCGCTCTGACCGTAGACGAAGCACCAGACTGGAGACAACCATTCATCGACTTCGTAGTCTATGGCATCCTGCCAGAGAATCCAAAAGAAGCCGCTTCTATCAGAAGACGTTCTCTCATATTCTTCTATGATAAAGAGACAAAAATACTGTATCAGCGATCCTACGATGGACTACTACTTCGGTGTCTGTCGAATACAGAAGCCAAGGAAGCCATACGTGAAGCACATGACAGCGTCTGCGGGGCCCACCAGCCTGGCCCAAAATTACAAGATCGCCTTCGTCGAATGGGCTATTACTGGCCCACGATGGTAGCGGATGCGATAGACTACGCAAGAAAGTACAAAGCCTGTCAAGTCCATACAGATTTCATCTATCAACCTTTCGAGTTCCTACATCCGACAGTAGCGTCCTGGCCGTTCGAGGCATGGGGAATGGATATCATTGGTCCTATCACCCTACCTTCATCCAGAGGACACCGCTTCATACTCGCAATCACAGATTACTTCTCCAAATGGACGGAAGCTGTCCCACTTGCAGAAGTAAAGACATCAAACGTGATCAGCTTCCTTAAGCATCACGTCATCTATCGCTTCAGATTGCCTCAAAGGATCATACACGATAATGGTCCGCAGTTCGCAAGCCACGCCTTCTACCGTTTCTGCAACAAACATCGAATTCAGAACATCGCTTCAATACCGTACAATCCAGCGGCAAATGGGTTGGCAGAAGCGTTTAACAAAACTATAATCAAGCTTGTAGAAGCATGGAAAATATCAGAATAATGGTCCATGCGGCTCCGGGTAAGAAGCCCATGCGGCTCGTACAGGAGCTGCCTTATGCGATTCAAAGAAGACTCTCAGTCTCATGCGGCTCGGGAGTGTATGCGGTTCAGCAGGAATATGCGGCTCGATCGACGCCACGTGTCCCCTTATGATCCTTCCCTACAGCTGGCCATTTGAGTAGTGGCCTCATTTAATGCTCTGACACAACTCGACGACCGTGACGGCTCTGGCATAAAGTGTCATAATGGCTCTGCCATAATGACAGACTCTTCGGGAAAAGAAGAAAATCTCTGACCCGATCCGTCAGAAGTCCTAGATTGCCACGTGGCAAGTCTCATGCGGCTTAAATGGAGAACAGCTTCATGCGGCTCACTGAGAAGTCACCCTATATGACCAGCAGAAATCAGCCATATGCGGCCCACCGAGAGCCCAGTCCCTGCAGCTCAATACAACGCTAGCTTATGCGGCTCGTAGAGACTATGCATATACGGCTCATTGAGAGTTCATCCCCTGCGGCTCAATAAAGCGTTGTCCTATACGGCTCACGAAGATTATCTTCCTGCGGTTCAAGTATTGCCTATCCTATACGGCTCTGGCAGGACCCACAATTAAAACACGTAGCATCGAATCAATCAAGGATTTAACCGAATCCTGTAGAAGCATGGAAAATATTAGAATAAAGGCATAATGGCCCATGCGGCTTTGGGTAGCAAGCCTATGCGGCTCACACTGGAGTTGCCCTATGCGGCCCAAAAGAAGACCCTCAGACTCATGCGGCTCGGGGATGTATGCGGTTCAACAAGAACATGCGGCTCAATTGACGCCACGTGTGATCCTTCCCTATAGCTGGCTACTGGAGTGATGGCCTCATTTAATGCTCTGACACGACTCGACGACTGCGACGGCTCTGACATAAAGTGTCATAATGGCTCTGCCATAATGACAGACTCTTCGGGAAAAGAAGAAAATCTCTGACCCGATCTGTCAGAAATCCTAGATTGCCACGTGGCAAGTCTCATGCGGCTTGGGTAGAGAACAGCTTCATGCGGCTCATTGAGAAGTCACTTTATATGATTAGCAGAAATCAGCCATATGCGGTCCACCCAGAGCCCAGTCTATGCGGCTTAATACCACCCTAACTCATGCGGCTCGCAGAGACTATGCATATGCGGCTCATGGAGGGTTCGTCCCCTGCGGCTCGCAGAGACTACGCATATGCGGCTCACGGAAAGTTCGTCCCCTGTGGCTCGATGAGGCGTTGTCTTATGCGGC
Source organism: Iris pallida (assembly GCA_029216955.1). Lineage (NCBI taxonomy): Eukaryota > Viridiplantae > Streptophyta > Magnoliopsida > Asparagales > Iridaceae > Iris > Iris pallida. Next base: position 987,014 of record JANAVB010013000.1, on the reverse strand, counting down.
TCATGAAGAGTATCTCCCTGCGGTTCAAGTGTTGTCCATCCTATGTGGCCCTGGCAGGACCTTCAATTAAAACACGTGGCATTGAAGATTCAACCGAATCCCAACAAGAATATTTGACATCATCATCATAATTGCCGAGATCAGGGCATATCATTTATCATCAAGCCAATAGGACACGTGGCGAGCAATCAAATATTGGTATAATCAATCATGAGGATTTAAAGCAGTCAACATTAACTGTTCATAAGATTTGGTGCTATCCGCATTAATGGCCAAGATTCACTATAAGCAGGATCAAGGGTTCAGATAGAATGAAGGAGCGCCGACATTCCAAACAGATAATCATTAGCAAACCCTAATGATCACACCCCACTCTTATAAATAGCCAGCATCATTCCCTTGCAAAAGAGGTCGGCAACAAAAAGAATAAAAAAATAAGAAGAGAGAGATATACACAGAGAGAGCTCCCCCCTTTTTCTTGGTAATCACAGAGAGAGAGAAGCCAGGAGAGCAACCCGAGGAGAGCAAGAAGAGCCCTTCTTCATCAACGCCGAGCAGATCTTCTCCGAGCCTCTATCGTCACCCCCCAGAATCAAAAATAAACAATTGTACTTAGACTGCTGTACCTAGGTTTTCGTCCCTAGGCTTTCTTTGTACAAGCGAGTTTGTGTTGTGAGTCTAAGTTCAGTCCTCCGATAATTGTTCTGTTCTTTTACAATCAATGGCAAACACGATGGCGACTCTGCTGGGGACTAACTTTTCCACGGCTGAGGAGTTGGTGACGCAATCGGATGCGGCCAAACTTGGCTCCACACAACAGAAGATGGTCGTCCGCTTCGACCAACAGGCGTTCGAAGAGATGTTCTCTGAAGGCAGCGCTGGCCCGATCCAGAAATGCACCCGCACCATGAAGGCTCGCAAAGAGTGGAGGCCAAAGTCATTTGCTCCTCCTCAAGCCCTCGATGGGATACCCTCGGTCGCTCAAAACGGCGAGAAGGACTCTCCTGCGGCCCCACTTCAGATCGCAGACAACTCTGCTGTCCCCAAGTCCGGCAGAAGAAAATACTATGATGCTGGACTTGCAGGGGCAAAGAGGGACTCTGCTCAACCTGAACCGCAGAAGGGTATTAGCCGCAGAAAGAAAACCCATGCGGCCACAACCATCAACCACATGAAGAAAACTCATGCGGCCACTTCTGTCAGCCGCATAACTTATGCGGCTACAGTTCCCAACCGCATGGATGAGATTCATGCGGCTAGTAAAGTCAACCGCTTGCAGAAAACCCATGCGGCCACAGATGCCAACCGCATGCGGACAGCCTGCACGGCCGTGACTCCTAGCCGCATAAGAACTCATCCGACAACAGAAGACAGCCGCATGCAGACAGCCTGCACGGTTTTCAACCCCAGCCGCATAGCATCCACTTCTCGCTTCTCTCCATCAGTCTTCGACCGGCTCTCATACGGTCATGACTCCGATCATTCTCTGGATAATAATCCAGACTCTGTGATACTCAATGTGGACTCTTCCTATTACGCACCCACAAGTGCTAAGAAGAAAAAGTCTAGGGCAGCGCAGGCTCATCAAGCCCAGACTGCTGCCCCAACCTCTGACTATCAGGGCGTCCCGCTGATTATTACGCGGGCCTCTGATGGAAAGTTGTACAAGACCACTCGAGTCCAGCCCCCGGCGGCGAGCGGACAAAATGGTTCCTCAGACCTGCGTGAGGCGATCCTCCACAAACGCAAGGAAAGAGAAGGAGCTTCTGTGTGCAAGGAGTCCTCACACGGACGTCACTGCACCCAGATTATCGTCAACTGCTGCTGTAATAACACGACAGTAACGGAAGACCGGCCATCCGTCTTCCAAAGATTACAACATCCGGGTTCGGAAAATAAGGCACCTCCTGTCGCCTCCTGCAATTCCGCGCGGAAAGTCCCCGCTGAGGGGAGAGAGAAGAAGACAAGCATCTCCAGCCCGAAGGTGTCGACTGCTACAGCTAAGAAACCGTCGTCTAAACGGTTGCCCTCCACCGGAGTATACCAACACACCCGTTCGAAGACGAAATCTACTGCAACAGGAGATTCATCACCCCCGACCCTGGGGGTTGCAAGAGCTGGGGGTGGTACTCCTTCGAACGTCCATAATAATCCGATGTTTCAAGGAGACGAGCCCAGAGAAACAACCCTCCCATCGGGTACAACAGGTGCTGATGCCCCCGAGGACATCCATGACTCTCAAGACGAAGCAAGCTCCGAAGCTGGGGGTACTATTCTCTCCGAGTCCGAACCCGAAGAGAACATCCCCACGTATCCCGACGATTTCTCGATGCACGGATACGACTCGGAGGGCACGTCTTCTACCGTCCCTTCCGTCACTCCTCACGTAAGAACGGTATTCATGACGGACAACAGCCAAGGTGGTTCCGGCGATCGCCAACACATTGACACTTTGGAGGCCATACTGCACGCCTTGGTCAAGTCTGTAGACGAGATCAAAGCGGTACTTCCTACTCTGCAGGGAGTGACACCTGGCCAGACAAGCACGGGTCCCGCAAACAACATAGATTCAAATTCAGCGGCACCAAACCCGGGCAATAATACTCCCGAGATAACGGCCCCTACCGCGACAGATGAGGCCCGAGAAGTAAGGAGAGAGGTTCAGGAGCTCCGAGCGATGTTCCACGCCCGAGTAAACTCTCAGGACCTCAGATTACGACAACCATATCCTGCTGAATGGAGGGATGTTCCCTTTCCACCAAGATATAAGCCGTTCAATATCAACCCATATGATGGCAAGACTTCAGCAAGTCGGCACATCACTTATTTTGAGGTCACTACCGACCATCTGCCCCATGACGACGCTATTCTCACGCGGTTATTCATTGGGGCATTGGAAGGAGTCGCCTTCGATTGGTACCGCAACCTGTCAGATAATTGCATCCACTCCTTCGCTGGCTTCAAACGCTTGTTCTTAGAGAGGTTCTATGAGGTAGGACAGGACGTCACGATGTCTACCCTCATAGACGTCGTCCAAGGAGAGAAAGAGCTGACGAGGAATTACATTGAGCGGTTTCGTCAAACTGCAATGAAGTTACCATCTGGCAACCCGGACTCTTCCTTGATTAAAATTTGCCAAAAGAGACTACACCCAACAATTAGTCTCTAGATGGGCGAAAGTCAATTCAAGGACTGGAAGGCTTTTATCATCAGTGCTACCAGTACTGAAGAACGATTGAAGAAGGCTCGCCAACTGGGGTTGCATATCTCGGAGGGAGAGAACAAGGGCAAGCGTCCCAACACCAGCAACGACAATGGGGGTAGCCCCTCCAACAGCCGGGACAACAGAGGCAAGCAGGCTATGGTGACCGATACAGTCCAGAAGCCCGAGCCACAGCCGGCAGACAGACAATGGCCTCAAATCACTTATTCTTTCGAAGACAGCCACGTCAAGCCTATCTTGGACATGCTTATACAAGGAGATAGAATTCAGCTTCCTCCACCAAGGCGGGATCCTCGACCGGCTGATTTGGAAAACCCGAAGTTCTGCCATTACCACCGCTACGTCCACCATGCTACACACGACTGCTACCAATTGAAACGATATATCCAAAACCTCATCGATTCGAACGCTCTAGCTATCGACTTCGAGGAGGTAACCGTAGCAGCCAATATGGTGTCCGTACAATTCGGCAGTTTCCCTCCAACAGAGACTCAAGACGGTGTTATACCCATCCCTCTGGCAACGATGGAAATTGCTAATCTTCCGCCTGCCCGTGATCAAACTCCCAGCCTAGTACCCCTCACCACATCACGAGGAGAAATCATGTGGGTCCATCCAGACCTAGTCCACGAGGTGACTCAGCCCACTCTACCTTCTAAGAAGAAAAGTGGAAAGGTCAGATCCTGCCGCACCGCCTCGGCAGAAGAGGAGGAAGTCTCAGCCGTCACTACTCGATCTGGAGCACAAGCCCAACCAGTGGCCGAGAATCCGACTAATGATCAGCCGCCCACTACCACTGATACTCTGGGACCGGCTCAGCCTTCGACGACCGACAAGCCTAGGCCGAAGGAGACTCGCTTCGACAAATCCCTCCGAAAGAAGACACCTCAGGGGCTGGAAAGGCCCTACAACTTCGACATCTTGGCTCAATTGGCCAATACACCGGCCAAATTGTCTTTATATGAACTCCTGAGGCTCTCGAAGGATGTCCGTACGGCGTTAAGTGATGCGCTCCAAAATGCCGACGCATACTTGGCTCAGGTCAACCTCACGGGAGATAATCAGCCTGCAGATCTCCAAGATAGTGCGTGTACGGAAGCAATGCCCAATATCGTCTTCTCTCCGTAAGACATGCTCATCAAAACTAACATGCACGATCGCCCGTTATACTACACTGGATACATCGGCGACGTAAAGGTGGACCGAATGCACATTGATCCTGGGTCCTCCATAAGCATCATTCCGAAGGGTCTGCTACATCATCTTCGCATTCCGATGCATCGCCTGACAACTACAAGCACCGCCATTAGCGGTTTCAATTCGGGCAGGAGCTACCCAATAGGGAAGATTCGTTTGAAGTGTCAGATTGGCGATCTCCAATCGGAAGTCACCTGCTACGTCATAGATGCCGACACTTCTTACAACATCCTGCTGGGACGGCCTTGGATACACGATTACATGATCGTGCCTTCCACGCTACACCAGTGCTTCAAATATGTCGATAAGCACGGCTTCGTGAAGACGGAGTTTGCTGATATCGATCCCTTCAAAGGGGTCGAATCTTACTACTCAGACTCCTGTTTATACGAAAAATCAAAGAAGCACCTGGTCGAAGAAGACGTACAAGCTCACACCAAGACAGCCACAGGATCAGAAGAACCTCTGACGATCCACCTCCAGGCTCGCAAACCGGGCAATTCTGCACCCCTTACGGCTACTCTGCGTAAGGACGCGATCAGTCTATCGGCACAAGGAGAGCAGATGAGAATCCGGCTGCCAAGGTCTGGCCAAGCGCCGAGACCCACACCAGGGCCGCTTACCATCAGACTACCGAGAATCGGTCAGCTCCAAACAGAGAAGCTCAATCCCTCCGACAAACCGCTCACGATATGCCTTCCCAAGAAGGGTCGTCACCCCGACGCGAGGTCTGACACTTCCAGCGAACCAGCCACTCCTCGCTCCACATCAGATGCCAAACTAGGGGTTGCTAGTCTACCAACAACTCCACGATCTGCTCCGCCAGTTGAGCCTCTGAAGATCAAGCTGACTGGTCGGCCTCTCAGTCTTCATTTATATAGGGGGTAGCCGAAGAAGAACCAGAATTAGCCAAGTATATGGCTACCCACCCCGATACCCCTTCCGCAGATGATGTAATCCCTCTCGAGAAGATACCTTATTATTACATCGAGCTCAATAAGCTGTGTACAATGTATGCTATGGATCACGGCCTAGGCACTCACCTACACACACAAGTGACAAATGTACATACCACAATCCAGCTTATTCCGACAGAAGACGCTTACCGCATAGTCGAGGGAGGAGATCATCCAATCATCTTCGGTCGGAAGGACGATCCGTACCCCTTCACCATAAAAGAAGTCGATCTTGGGTCAGATGCCGGGAGACTAGCTCTTTATCTTTATAGCCCCCAGTCCAAATACCTCATGCAGAAATAAGGATATGATCTAGAGACTACACCAGGTTTGAATTACGGCACCGGACGGCGACTACCTTTGAAGCCCCCAGTACCGTCTGGTAAGCCACGGGACTACTATAGCAAAACTCGATGTGGACTAGGGTATGTAACTCCCACAACGACTCCAGAGAGTTCAGATGAAGAATGTGACTGGCAGTCACACTCAACCGGGTCACCAACTTCCGACTCGGATACAAGCATCGGAGACATATTCAGACAAGTCCTATCAGTCAACATGGCATTCGCCGACGCTTACGAAGAAGACGAGGACATTCCTGAAATCCTCGAGCTTGAGCCGTGGGCCCAACAGCTGGACGCACAATGGGAAAAGCGGTTCGAACAGAGAGAACCTCCTACGGAAGATGAAGTTATACAGGTCGACCTCGGCAACGAGTCTTCTCCAAAGCCAATCTTCGTCAGTAAAAGCCTAATAGACGAGGAGCGAGAATCACTGCTAGAACTCATCAGAGAATATATTGACGTATTTGCATGGAGTTACGAAGACATGCCGGGATTAGACCCTGATATCGCTCTTCACAAGCTTAACATACGGCCAGATGCAAAACCAGTCAAACAACAACAGCGACGCTTCCGCCCAGGCGTCATGGATGCGATCGAAACCGAAGTCAACAAGCTGATAGCCAGCGGCTTCATCCGTGAGGAGCAACACCCCGACTGGGTCGCCAACATAGTTCCGATCCTTAAGAAAAATGGAAAGATCCGAATCTGCATCGACTTCCGTAATCTAAATGAGGCATGTCCGAAAAACGAATTTCCCATCCCGATCACGGACATCATGATTGACAACACATGCGGCTTCGAACGTATGTCTTTCATGGATGGATTCTCGGGATACAATTAAATCAAGATGTCTCCCGACGACGAGAAGCACACATCATTTAGAACACCGATCGGCACATACTGCTACACAGTCATGCCATTCGGTCTAAAGAACACTGGCGCCACATATCAGCGGGCTATGAGTATCATTTTTAGAGAACATTTACGCAAGACAGTGGAATGCTACGTCGACGATATCGCCGTCAAGAGTCGTCGTAAGGAAGATCATCTGCAAGATCTGAGAACAGTATTCGACCTGATGCGGGCCCACAATCTGAAGATGAACCCTACGAAATCGTTCTTGGGCGTATCCAGTGGGAAGTTCTTGGGCTTCATCATCACTGCACGGGGTATCCATGTAGACCCTGAGAAAACGAAGGCAATCATGGAGATGGGTCCCCCGAGAAATCTCCGCGAGCTCAGAGGCCTCCAGGGGAGGTTAGCTTATATCAGGAGGTTCATTTCTAACCTATCCGGGCGGTGTCGACCATTCACACACCTCATGAAGAAGGGAGTCTCGTTCGTATGGGACGAGGAATGCCAACGTGCTTTCGACGACATCAAAGAATATTTGTCAAAACCTCCAGTCCTGGTGGCCTCGGTCCCTGGAAAACCATTCCTGCTCTATGTACGAGCAATGGAACACTCCCTCGGTGCCCTGCTGGCACAAAACAATGACGCAGGCCACAAGCAAGCTATATACTATCTCAGCCGAATGATGGTCGGGCCCGAACACCGATACACCGCCGTGGAGAAAGAATGCCTCGCCTTGGTATTCGCCATTCAAAAAAATGCGGCATTATGTTACAGGACAAACCATACATGTGATCTCAAGAATCAACCCTCTCAGGGTCCTCATGACCAAACCAGGGGCACTCAGTTCTCGCCTCGCTATATGGGCGATATTGCTGTCCCCCTATCACATGATCTTCGTCCCGCAGAAGGCTGTCAAAGGTCAAGCCCTGGCAGACTTTTTGGCAGCCCATCCAGGATCGAAGTCATCCAGAATATACGAAGAAATCCCAGATGAGGTCGCCGATTCGAATACAACCACCCACGATAACATATGGCGGATGTTCTTCGATGGCGCGTCAAGAACTGGACCCAAGGGAAACATCGTCGTTGGGGTCGGAGTAGTACTGATCTCTCCTACCGGGCTAGTGATCAATCGCGCCTACTCTCTCACGGAACCCTGCTCCAACAATGTGGCCGAGTACAACGCTTTGGTCATTGGCCTCCAACTTGCAAAAGAGCTGGGGGTAGAATATCTTGAAGCATACGGCGATTCACAATTAATCGTCAACCAGATTCGGGGGTCGTACGAAGTCCGCCATGAAGACATGATCCCCTACCACCAAATAGCAATCAACATTATCTCCTCATTCGAGGGATTCTTCATCGAACTCGTTCCCAGACTTCAAAATATCGAAGCTGATGCCCTAGCAGGCCTTGCCGCTTCCTTAGCAGTGCCGAACCAAGCTCATCACTCGGTTGACGTGATAGGCCACGAACTAGTCTGTCCCAAGAACAATATTCAATTCATGGCGAGCTATTCCGCCCAGACGATCGACGAAACACCAGACTGGAGACAGCCGTTCATTGACTTCGTCGTGTACGATATTCTCCCGAAAAATCCAAGGGAAGTCACCTCCATCAGACGGCGTTCTCTCAGATTCTTCTACGACACAGAGACAAAGATGCTGTACCGACGATCCTACGACGGATTATTGCTCCGGTACTTGTCAAACACAGAAGCCAAAGAAGCTGTACGAGAAGCTCACGACGGTGTCTGTGGGGCCCATCAGCCTGGCCCTAAACTACAGGACCGCCTTCACCGGATGGGCTACTACTGGCCCACGATGGTGGCAGACACAATAGACTATGCCAGAAAATGCAAAGCCTGCCAAGTCCACGCGGACTTCATTCACCAACCATCTGAGTTTCTACATCCAACGATGGCATCCTGGCCATTCGAAGCATGGGGAATGGATATCATTGGTCCAATCACCCCACCTTCCTTCCGAGGACATCGCTTCATACTTGCGATCACCGATTACTTCTCCAAATGGGCGGAAGCCGTCCCACTCGCAGAAGTTAAGACTTCAAACGTGATCAGCTTCCTTAAGCATCACGTCATCTACCGCTTCGGACTGCCGCGGAGGATCATCCATGATAATGGTCCGCAGTTTACAAGCCATGCATTCTATCGATTCTGCGACAAACACCGCATTCAGAATGTGGCTTCGACACCATATAACCCGGCAGCAAACGGGTTGGCAGAGGCATTCAATAAAACAATCATCAAACTCCTCAAGAAGTTTGTCTCCTCCAACAAAAGCGACTGGAACGAGAAGCTCGGCGAATGCTTATGGGCTTATCGCACTACGGTTCGAACAGCTACTGGGAATACACCATTCTCTCTAGTATACGGGAGTGAGGCAGTCCTCCCACTGGAAACTCAGATTCCCTCACTTCGCGTCGCCCTCACTTATCAATTGACAACGGATGATAACTACCGACGCCGACTACAAGAGTTGGAGGCCTTAGATGAAAAATGCCTCCTAGCTCAACAAAGGATCGAGCTATACCAAGCACGTATCTCAGGAGCCTTCAACAAGAAGGTCAAAATCAGAACATTCCAAGTGGGCGATCTTGTTCTGGCAGTCCGGAGGCCAATGGTCATGACCCACAAGACCGCAGGCAAATTCCAGCCAAAATGGGAAGGTCCATTTGTCATCGAGGCCGTGTTCTCCAACGGTGCCTACCGCCTCGCCAAGCAGAATGGGGACTTGCTTATGTTGCCCGTCAATGGCAAGTTTCTGAAGAAATACTATGTTTAGACAACATTCTCCAAATTATCGAGTCATGTACCCTCTCAGTACCAATGAACTCACACCCACCATTTTTTAAATTATCGAGTCATGTATCCATTGATACCGCTGAACCCACATCCACAACATTTCAGATCATCGAGCCATGCACCCGCTGGTGCCACTGAACTCTCATTTCCTCAATATTCTAAGAATCCAAATTATGTACTCACATTCTGGTCACTCTCTCAGATAGTAAGTCACGTATGATCATACCTCTGAACTTTCTCCCTGGAAGAGATCCTCCCTCACGATCCACTACCCGCACGTCCAGTGCACAAAAAGGGTAATCGATCCATCAATTTCCGAAACGACCATGTCCTCATTACCTCTGAGTCGTTTTTCGCTTCCACCAAAAACAAACCGCCCCTCGCACAGAACTTCCACGTCCTCCTACCTCTGAGTAGTTCTATGTACCCCTCCTTCATTGAGTCCACTCCTGCCATGTCCTCATTACCTCTGAGTGGGAAGGCTCCGTCGAAGAAATTACCATATTTGCCATGTCCACATTACCTCTGAGCAAGTATGTTGGTTCCCTTTCAACCTATTATCTGTACTCACAACCGGAGTACGACAAGGATAATAGGTCCACAAATGTCCTCTGTTGACCACAAATATCCTCTGTTGACCACAAATGTCCTCTGTTGACCACAAACGTCCTCTGTTGACCACTATTGACTACAGAAAAGCTTCCGTGAAGTCTCCCCCTACCATGTTCTCATTACCTCTGAGTAGGAAGATTCTACGATAAAACCCTCATGTTTGCTACATCCTCATAACCTCGGAGCAAATATGACTGGTTTCCTTCCACCCTATTATCCGTACCTTGAACCAGGGTACGCCAAGGATAGTAGGTCCACAAATATCCCTTGCTAAGTCTCTTAGCATAAACCCGCCATTTTACCATGCCCCAGGAGCCCAGCCGCTCTACAGCACTCCTTTTCCCAGCACCTAGAACATCCATGACCACTTTGCTGTGGCTGCTCCAAAACATCCTAACCAATATTGTTATCCGTACCTAAAACCAAGGTACACCCAGGGTAACAGGTCCACAAATAATCCCCCAGCAAGTCCGATTCCATGAACACCACAAGTACAAGAAAGAGAAGATGAGTTGAAACATGCTCATTTATTCAAAATTCAAAGGAGCTACATCGGTGGGGATCACATCCCTTGTAAATAAAAATATATATATATGAAAGAAAAACAAAAAGGGAAGCAAAAGAAGTTGGAAGACGGATCACTGCTCTGGGGCACATAACACCGTGAGACGGTCCTTTATCAAGGCAACCGACCGCTCAAACCTCTGTTTGGCTCGACGCTCCGCCTCCTGGTTCAACACCGCCGGGTCCTCCAGATGAACGTGGGCCTGCCAGTTGTCCTCAAACTTCTTGAAAGATCGCTCCAGGTTGGCAGAAGTTCGAGAAACCCGCTCGGCCTCCCGAGCGATCGACTCATGTTCTGCAAGAGCAGCCTCCCGCTCTAACTCTAGGAAGGCCAACTCTTGCTGGAGTGCGAGAATCCGCTCCTGCGTAGCAGCTACTCCAAGAGAAGCAGACTCTTCACGAGCCCTACAAGCCTGACTTCGACGACCCAGCTTGGCATACGAAGCAGAGAACTTGTCAAGGTCCTCCCGTACAGCTGGCCTGGCAGCATCCCGAGCAAGCCTGATCTTATCCCGAGCAGCAACGAGGAAGCCCCGCTCCCGTTCAATCGCAGCAGTCAAGCCAGCCTGCCGTGTTGCCAGCAGTTGAGTCACAAGCTGGTCGGCCTCGACCAACTTGGGCTCCAGAAGCGCAGCTAACCCCACCCCGCCAGGAAGACCCTTCAGAGTGTCGATCTGGCCCCGAGCACCCTTCAGAGACATAGTAAAAGGGATTTCCCGTTCTACAGCAGCGTCGACACCCCTCCCTAAGTGACGATAGAAGCTATCAACCACATCCTGCGTTACCTCGTTTAAAGCCTCCGAGGAAGCCGGTGTCAACGGGAGTGTGGCCGGCAGCACGGAAGAAGATGCAACAGAATCCGCCGCCCCTGCCACGAGAGAAACCAATTCTGCACGGAAGGACGCTTGAACAGCGGCCAACTCCTCTTCAGCAGTCCGTAGAATCTGAATGCTCGATAGGGCCGAGAAGTCGGTCTCCAAGGCCGCAGAAGAAGCAGGGGATGAGGCAGAGACCGTAGTTCTCGGGACAAGCTCCATCCCCACCTGTCCAGAGCTGGTAGGAGGTCCCTCAACATGAGTCAATAAAGGAGGGAAAACGTTCCCTTCCCCCAAATCACGACAGGTCGAGCCTTCCCTAAGAACATCCAATGTAGGAAGCAAAGGGTAGGGACCTACAGGGCCAAAACAACCATGAATCGATTTAACCTGGAGGATATGCTGATAAAGCGAATAAGCCTCCGCATTAGTCAATATTTGGCCTATCTTACCAGCCGAAGAGCATGGAGGCTGAGGTTCGCTTGCAGTCACCCAGCACCTTCACCAACAGCCTCCGAACTAAATGAGATAGGCTCCTCCACCCCAGCACCTTCGGAAGGAGATGCGCCGAGATCGGCATCGCCTTCCGAAACTCCAGCAATCTCGGAGACAAGTCCAAAGGAACCTTCGTTATCCCGGATTGGGGTCTCAATAACTTGAGAGTTCTCAGCATCCGTTGAGAGAACCCCCGCAGAGAGGACCGCGGTACATACGCCACTAATTAAAGCAGCGAAGGTCGGATCAACCGCGGGGGCGGAAGACGGTACATGAGAGTCCGGTTCATCAGGCGCCTGCAAAGAAAAATGATCAAGTCGTATCCTAAGAGGAGGAAAATCACAATAAACAGATAAATCCGATTTGATTTTACCTCCGGAGCATCGCCAGCACCTTCACCCCCCTCCATGATAAGTAGCCTACGAGATCTGTCTACAGTTCTCTTTACAGAAAAAGTCACTCCTTCATCGGCAGACTCATGCCGGCCTCGCTTACGCGAGGGACCAGGCATTGCAGACGGTGGTTTCACCCTCACCACCTCGGGAACAAGTGGCAGCTGATCTTCTATCTCACCAAAAACGGTCGACGGTCGATCCGCCATCTCCTCATCTGTCATAATGGGCGGCTGATCCGCCGCTGCTTCACCACTAGAGGAGGGAGAATCCTCGTCATCCCGCTCCTCCTGTTCGTTGTTTCTCTCAGCTGTGTCAGAGGACTCAGAATCAGGCATGGGGACCCTATTCGCCCCTTTCTTCTTCGCTTTCAACACTGGGGTCTTCTCCGCCAAGCGAGTGCCCAGGATGAAGCTCGTCCTCGGGTCAAAATCAACAGGAGCCTGGTTCACTGTAACATGGTAGAAGGCAGCCATATGCAAGATCTTCTCTAGCACGTTTGCTACAGGAACGGAGAAACTAGTCCGAGTATGACAAGTGTCATAATAGCTCCACGCCCTAATACCATCAAGTATGCTGCCCTCAAATCCCTGACTAGGACTGGGACGCCCAAGGAATAGTTGACAGTACCCAAATTGGCGGGCAAATCTACTGGGCAAGTAGGGCTCCAGGTATACAGTGTTACGGTTGCGATAAACTAAGTGCGATGGGCGAATGTTACGCAACCAATAACGCATCTTCTCAGGCAAGAAATGAGGAGGTCTCACGCCATCAACATGAACATTCCTCACCTCCTGGTCAGTAAAACGGGGAACAGATACGAAGAAGCTATACTCGTTTGTCCTCGCCAACATCCTCCGACACGTCGGCAAAGTGCTATATTTCCAAGGCTGATGACGATATTTGAAAAGAAAAGCGTCATCGTCCGTAACGTTGTCTCCCGTCCCAGGCCTCATCAAAGACTGATAATGCAGCAGCAACCACCCCAACAGGTAATGATAAGGCAGCTCTATACGTTCAAAGTCCATCGCCACGTCACGTACGATGACTCTGGACGAGAAGGCACGGAGACCATGACGAATGCTGCACACCATAGCAGGAAGAAGAGCCAACCTGACCCCAAAAGCTAATTTCACGGCAGGAAGAATAAAATGACGGCTGATCCGCTCGATGGCACCTGCCCCACCTGAAACCACAAAATTGCGTAGCCACACCATCAAAAACCCGGCCAAGAGGGCCTTATCTGATAACCGTCGAGTGCCATAATAAAAATAGCTGAAGGAGTCAATCCGACTCCCAAATTTGTCGCCCTTAGACTTCGACCTCCTAGCGGTCGACACCAAGCCTGCCACTTCACCAGGAGTTTGACGGTCTCGGGAAGTGACCCGGCCAGCAGCACTGAATTTAAAAAGATAGGAGACCCAGGACTTGGTGTGAGGAGAATCCCTCTCCGAGCTATTATTTTTTTGGATAGCCACTCGATGGCAGGTACTATGATGACATAGCAGTTCCTGGTATACCGCGACGAAGCCTGGGAATCGACGATCTAGATCCCGGAACTCCTCGTTCGTCGGAGTGTACGCCTCGAAAGGCTCATCTCCCCAGGGAAGCTTGGAGACGTCATACACCTCATGGAGAGCGAGCCCCAACTCCCCTACAGGGGTGAAGAACGTCCCTGTCCGATCGTTATACATCTCCAGAAGGGCCATGAATAACGGCTTATTAATGGGCAGTCCGTGGCTGGTACCCCGGATAGCATCATAAAGATTGAATTCTCTCAAAAGTGCCTCATATTTCTGCAGAATCCATGAAGTCAGGTTAGCCAACGGGGGAGTGGGGTGCAACCAGCCCTGCAGAGCCAACCTGCCAACAGGATAAGACCCTTTTCGTGCAAGCTGGCTCAAGAAGGTATCAGCCTGAGAAAATGAGAAGTTAGGACCGGGCGTGTTGGTAAAGGAACCCGGAACTAACCCCATCACAGACCGACTGATTGGGTTCTTGATCACACGTACCGACCCAGTAGCTTTATTATGACGGATCTCACCCACGAACATCCCCGGTCCGGTGGGAGTAAGAGAATATGTCATCTGCCTGTCCAAGACAACCATGTTGAACCACGCAAAGGGGAAATGACGCTTCATAATAGGGATATGAATCGACCTCCCATCCAGATCAAAATCCCAATTCTCGGAAATATCAAGAATGCGGGAGTTTTTAACGATCAGTGCATCCGCAAAGAGGAAGACTAGTCTCAGATGCTTCCCGTCAGGATTCTCTGAGCTCATCATATCACGAAGGAATGGGAAGGATTGAACCCTGATAACATTCACTCGTTCTAAGGGCTCGTCAACAAGGAGCTGCTCTGACACTTGATGAACTAAGTCGTCCAGTGGCACGTTTGCGGCAAGTTGCTTCGAACCAACCAGAAGTTCCCCCGCAGGATTCACGGGCAGATTCACTAGAAAAAGATAAAAGAAACAAGGTCAGAAGATAGACAAAAAACAGAGGCATTGGAAAGATTATTGGAGTCTATGCGGCTCAGGTCGCTACAGCCTCATACGGCTCAGCAGCAGATAAGTCCATGCGGCTCTGATCCATCATAGCCTCATGCGGCTCCGAGTTAACCGAGTCCATGCAACTCTGATTCAGACGAGATCATAGATTCATGCGGCTAAGCCAGACTCATACAAGCCGCTGCGGCTACAAACCAGCAAGCTCATGCGGTTCAAAAGTGAGCAACGCTTATGCGGCCCAAGTCGAAAATGCACATGCGGCTCAGATCGAATATGACAAGCTCATGCGGCCATAACGGGCGAAGTGCTTATACGGTCACATCGATAAGCCTCGTATATGCGTCTTGTGCATAAAGTATGCAACAGAGCCATGGCAGCAGTTAAGGTTTTTTAGAGTGACCCCTTACCAGCGATAGGCGGATGAACATCAGGATGGACAGAGTGCACAGCAGCCGGCGGAGGAGTCGCCGTAGCAGCAACTGCCTTTCCCTTCGCGACCTTCGATGCGGCAGATCTCTTGGGAGCCATGGTCGATTGATGAAGAAGGAAAACGAAGAGCGAAGTTGGCAACAGGGAATTCAAGCAAAGAGAGGAGGTAAAGAAATCCCCAAGAAGCTGAAAGACTCCTATTTATAGGCGATCCATAAAGTGGAAAGATGCCTCGGATTACGTGCCGCCTCCAAAGATAAAGGCAAAAATGCTTCGGTCAAGGCAAAACCGAACCTTGGGATCCTCCCCCAAAAAGGCGGCGTTAAATCAAATCGAAGGCATTTAATGAAGATTTGCTCACGTGGTCAAGGCGCGTGGCAAAGAGCCTATGCGGCCAGATGAATCTATGCGGCCGAGATGCTAATGCGGCTAGGAAACTCAGGTAAACAGAACATCCTATGCAGCATGAACGGGGCCATGCTTCTTATTCAAAGTGTTTCAATTTTACAAATTGAAAACTTTGAAGGGGGTCCTATAGAAGCATGGAAAATATTAGAATAAAGGCATAATGGCCCATGCGGCTTTGGGTAGCAAGCCTATGAGGCTCACACTGGAGTTGCCCTATGCGGCCCAAAAGAAGACCCTCAGACTCATGCGGCTCGGGGATGTATGCGGTTCAACAAGAACATGCGGCTCAATTGACGCCACGTGTGATCCTTTCCTACAGCTGGCCACTGGAGTGATGGCCTCATTTAATGCTCTGACACGACTCGACGACTGCGACGGCTCTGACATAAAGTGTCATAATGGCTCTGCCATAATGACAGACTCTTCGGAAAAAGAAGAAAATCTCTGACCCGATCTGTCAGAAATCCTAGATTGCCACGTGGCAAGTCTCATGCGGCTTGGGTAGAGAACAGCTTCATGCGGCTCATTGAGAAGTCACTTTATATGATTAGCAGAAATCAGCCATATGCGGTCCACCCAGAGCCCAGTCTATGCGGCTCAATACCACCCTAACTCATGCGGCTC
The DNA here is from genome assembly GCA_029216955.1 of Iris pallida. NCBI lineage: Eukaryota > Viridiplantae > Streptophyta > Magnoliopsida > Asparagales > Iridaceae > Iris > Iris pallida. Next base: position 970,763 of record JANAVB010013000.1, on the reverse strand, counting down.
GCAGAGACTATGCATATGCGGCTCATGGAGGGTTCGTCCCCTGCGGCTCGCAGAGACTACGCATATGCGGCTCACGGAAAGTTCGTCCCCTGCGGCTCGATGAGGCGTTGTCTTATGCGGCTCATGAAGAGTATCTTCCTGCGGTTCAAGTGTTGTCCATCCTATGCGGCCCTGGCAGGACCTTCAATTAAAACACGTGGCATTGAAGATTCAACCGAATCCCAACAAGAATATTTGACATCATCATCATAATTGCCGAGATCAGGGCATATCATTTATCATCAAGCCAATAGGACACGTGGCGAGCAATCAAATATTGGTATAATCAATCATGAGGATTTAAAGCAGTCAACATTAACTACTCATAAGATTTGGTGATATCCGCATTAATGGCCAAGATTCACTATAATCAGGATCAAGGGTTCAGATAGAATGAAGGAGCCCGACATTCCAAACAAATAATCATTAGCAAACCCTAATGATCACACCCCACTCTTATAAATAGCCAGCATCATTCCTTTGTAAAAGAGGTCGGCAACAAAAAGAATAAAAAAATAAGAAGAGAGAGATATACACATAGAGAGCTCCCCCCTTTTTCTTGGTAATCACAGAGAGAGAGAAGCCAGGAGAGCAACTCGAGGAGAGCAAGAAGAGCCCTTCTTCATCAACGCCGAGCAGATTCCCCGAGCCAAGGCTGCGTACCGATCGTCCAAGGAGTAAGGCAGAGCGGCCGTCGCTTTCCCGAGCCTCTATCGTCATCCCCCAGAATCAAAAATAAACAATTGTACTTAGACTGCTGTACCTAGGTTTTCGTCCCTAGGCTTTCTTTGTACAAGCGAGTTTGTGTTGTGAGTCTAAGTTCAGTCCTCCGATAATTGTTCTGTTCTTTTACAATCAATGGCAAACAAATCCCAACAAGTATATTTGACATCATCATCATAATTACTGAGATCAGGGCATATCATTTATCATCAAGCCAATGGGACACGTGGCGAGCAATCGGACATTGGTATAATCAATCATGAAGATTTAAAGCAGTTAACATTAACTGCTCACAAGATTCGGTGCTATCCGTATTAATGGCCTAGATTTATTGTAATCAGGATCAAAGGTTCAGATAGATTGAAGGAGCGCCGACATTCCAAACAAATGATCATTAGCAAACCCTAATGATCATACCCCACTCTTATAAATAGCCAGCATCATTTCCTTGCAACAACCTCCGGCAACAAAAGAATAAAAAAAAAAGAGACAGATATACAGAGAGAGCTCCCTCCTTTTTTGATAATAACAGAGAGAGAGAGAAGCCAGGATAGCAACACGAGGAGAGCAAGAAGAGCATTTCTTCGTCAACGCCAAGCAGATCTTCTCCGAGCCAAGGCTGCGTACCGATCGTCCAAGGAGTAAGGCAGAGCGGCCGTCGCTTTCCCGAGCCTCTATCGTCACCCCCCAGAATCAAAAATAAACAATTGTACTTAGATTGCTGTACCTAGGTTTTTATCCCTAGGCTTTCTTTGTACAAGCGAGTTTGTAACGTGAAGTAAAAGTCCAGTCCTTCTATAATTGTTCTGCTCTTTTATATTTTATGGCAAACACGATGGCGACTCTGCTGGGGACAAACTTCTTCACGGCTGAGGAGTTGGTGACGCAATCGGATACAGCCAAACTTGGCTCCACACAACAGAAGATGGTCGTCCGCTTTGACCAACAGGCGTTCGAAGAGATGCTCTCCGAAGGCAGCGCTGGCCCGGTCCAGAAGCGCACTCGCACCACGAAGGCTCGCAAAGAGTGGAGGCCAAAATCATTTGCTCCTCCTCAAGCCCTCGATGGGATACCCTCTGTTGCTCAAGACGGCGAGAAGGACTCTCCTGCGGCCCCACTTCAGACCGTAGACAACTCTGTTGTCCCCAAGTCCGGCAGAAGAAAACACTATGATGCTGGACTTGCAGGGGCAAAGAGGAACTCTACGCGATCCGAGCCGCAGAAGGGTATTAGCCGCAGGGAGAAAGCCCATGCGGCTACATCCGCCAACCGCATGAAGAAAACTCATGCGGCCACATCTGTCAGCCGCATAACTTATGCGGCTACAGTTGCCAACCGCATGGATGGGACTCATGCGGCTATTAAAGTCAATTATTTGTAGAAAACCCATGTGGCCACAGATACCAACCGCATGCGGCCAGCCTGCACGGCCGTGACTCCTAGCCGCATAAGAACTCATCCGACGGCAGAAGACAACCGCATGCAGACAGCCTGCACAGTTTCCAATCCCAGCCGCATAGCATCCGCTCCATGCTCCTCTCGATCAGTTTTCGACCGTCTCTCGTACGGTCCGAATCCTGATGATTCTCTAGATGATAAGCCAGACTCTGTGGTATTCAACTTGGACTCTTCTTATTATGCACCCACAGGTGCTAAGAAGAAGAAGTCTAGGGCGGCGCGGGCTCACCAAGCCCAGACAGCTGCCCCAACCTCCGACTATCGGGGCGTCCCGCTGATTATCACGCGGGCCTCTGATGGAAAGTTGTATAGAACCGCTCAAGTCTAGTCCCCAGCAGCAAACGGACAAAATGGTCCCTCTGACCTGCGTGAGGCTATCCTCCACAAACGCAAGGAAAAAGAAGGGGCCTCGGCGTGCAAAGAGTCCTCACATGGACGTCACTGCACCCAGATCATCGTCAACTGCTGCTGCAACAACACGACAGTGACGGAAGACCGGTCGTCCGTCTTCCAAAGATTACAGCATCCGAGCTCGGAGGACGAGGCACCTCTTGTTGTCTCCTGCAATTCCACGCAGAAAGTCCCCGCCGAGGGGAGAGGAAAGAAGACAAGCACCTCCGGCCCGAAAATATCAACCACTACAGCTAAGAAATTATCGGCTAAACGGTTGCCCTCCACCGGAGTATACCAACACACCCGTTCGAAGACAAAATCTGCTGCAACAGGAGATTCATCGTCCCCGACCCTGGGGGTCGTAGGAGCTGGGGGTAGTACTCCTCCGAACATCCATAATAATCCGATGTTTCAAGGAGACGAGCCTGGAGAAACAACCCTTCTATCAGCTACAACAGATGCTGATGTCCCCGAGGACATCCATGACTCTCAAGATGAAGCAAGCTCCGAAGCTGGGGGTACTGTTCCCTCTGAGTCCGAACCCGAAGAGAACATTCCCACCTACCCCGATGATTTCTCGATGCACGGGTATGACTCAGAGGGCACATCCTCCACCGTCCCTTCTGTCACTCCTCACGTAAGGACAGTATTCATGACGGACAACAATCAAGGCGGTTCCAGTGATCGCCAACGTATTGACACTTTGGAGGCCATACTGTACGCCTTGGTCAAGTCTGTAGACGAGATCAAAGCGGCGCTTCCTACTCTGCAGGGAGTGACACCTGGCCAGACAAGCGTGGGTCCCGCAATCAACGTAGATTCAAATTCAGTGGCACCGAACCTGGGCAATAATCCTCCCGAAATAACGGCCCCTACCGCGACAGATGAGGCCCGAGAAGTAAGAAGAGAGGTTCAAGAGCTCCGAGCAATGTTCCACGCTCGAGAAAACTCTCAAGACCTCAGAATACGGCAACCATATCCTGCCGAATGGAGGGATGTTCCATTCCCACCAAGATATAAGCCGTTCAATATCAACCCATACGATGGCAAGACTTCAGCAAGTCGGTACATCACTTACTTTGAGGTCACTACCGACCATCTGCCCCATGATGACGCTATCCTCACGCGGTTATTCATTGGGGCATTGGAAGGAGTCGCCTTCGATTGGTACCGTAACCTGCCAGACAACTGCATCCACTCCTTCGCTGGCTTCAAGCGCTTGTTCTTGGAGAGGTTCTATGAGGTAGGGCAGGGCATCACAATGTCTACCCTCATGGACGTCGTCCAAGGAGAGAAAGAGCTAACGAGGAATTACATTGAGCGGTTTCGTCAAACCGCAATAAAATTACCATCTGGCAATCCGGACTCTTCCCTGATTGAAATTTGCCAAAAGAGACTACTCCCAACAATTAGTCTCTGGATGGGCGAAAGTCAATTCAAGGACTGGAAGGCTTTTATCATCAGTGCTACAAGTGCCGAAGAACGATTGAAGAAGGCTCGCCAACTGGGGTTGCATATCTCGGAGGGAGAGAACAAAGGCAAGCATCCCAACACCAGCAATGACAATGGGGGTAGCCCCTCCAACAACCGGGACAATAGAGGCAAGCAGGCTATGGTGGCCGATACAGTCCAGAAGTCTGAGTCACAACCAGCAGACAAACAATGGCCTTAAATCACTTACTCTTTTGAAGACGGCCACGTCAAGCCTATCTTGGACATGCTTATACAAGGTGATAGAATCCAGCTTCCTCCGCCAAGACGAGAACCTCGGCCGGCGGATCTGGAGAACCCAAAGATCTGCCATTACCACCGCTACGTCCACCATGCTACACACGACTGCTACCAACTGAAACGGTACATCCAAAACCTCATCGATTCGAATGCTCTGGCCATCGATTTCGAGGAGGTAACCGTAGCAGCCAACATGGTGTCCGTACAATTCGGCAGCTTCCCTCCAACAGAGACTCAAGACGGTGTTATACCCATCCCTCTGGCAACGATGGAAATTGCTAATCTTCCGCCTGCTCGTGATCAAGCTGCCGGTCTAGTACCCCTCACTACATCACGAGGGGAAATCATGTGGGTCCATCCGGACCTAGTCCACGAGGTGACTCAGTCCACTCTACCTTCTAAGAAGAGAAGTAGAAAAGTCAGATCCTGCCGTACCGCCTCGGCAGATGGGGAGGAAGTCTCAGCCGTCACTACTCGATCTGGAGCACAATCCCAACCGGTGGCCGAGAACTCGACTGATGATCACCCTCCAGCCACCACTGACACTCCGGGGCCTCCTCAGCCTCCGACGACCGACAAGCTTAGGCCGAAGGAGACTCGCTTTGACAAGTCCCTCCGAAAAGAGATACCTCAGGGGCTGGAAAGGCCCTACAACTTCGACATTTTGGCTCAATTGGCTAATACACCGGCCAAGTTGTCTTTATATGAACTCCTGAGGCTCTCAAAGGATGTCCGCACGGCTTTGAGTGATGCACTCCAAAATGCCGACGCATACTTGGCTCAGGTCAACCTCACAGGAGATAATCAACCTGCAGATCTCCAAGATAGTGCGTGTACGGGAGCAATGCCCAATATCGTCTTCTCTCCGCAAGACATGCTCATCAAAACTAACCTGCACGATCGCCCGTTGTACTACACTGGATACATCGGTGACGTAAAGGTGGACCGAATGCACATTGATCCTGGGTCTTCCATAAGCATCATTTCGAAGGGTCTGCTACATCATCTTCGTATTCCGATGCATCGCCTGACGCCTACAAGCACCGCCATTAGCGGTTTCAATTCGGGCAGGAGCTACCCAATAGGAAAGATTCGTTTGAAGTGTCAGATTGGCGATCTCCAATCAGAAGTCACCTGCTACGTTATAGATGTCGACACTTCTTACAACATCCTTTTGGGGCGGCCTTGGATACACGATTACATGATCGTGCCTTCCACACTGCACCAATGCTTCAAATATGTCGATAAGCATGGCTTCGTGAGGACAGAATTTGCTGATATCGATCCCTTCAAGGGGGTCGAATCTTATTACTCATACTCCTGTATGTACGAAAAATCAAAGAAGCACCTGGTCGAAAAAGATGTGCAAGCTCATACCAAGACGGCCACAGGATAAGAAGAACCTCTAACGATCCACCTCCAGGCTCGCAAACCAGGCAATTCCGCACCCCTTACGGCCACTCTGCGTAAGGACACAATCAGCCTCTCGGCACAGGAAGAGCAGTTGAGAATCCGGCTGCCAAGGTTTGGCCAAGTGCCGAGACCCACGACAGGGCCACTTACCATCAGACTGCTGAGAGTCGGTCAGCCCCAAACAGAAAAGCTCAATCCCTCCGATAGACCGCTCACGATACGCCTTCCCAAGAAGGGTCGTCACCTCGATACGAGGTTTGACACGTCTAGCGAACCGGCCACTCCTCGCCCCACATCGAGTGCCAAACTGGGGGTTGCTAGTCTACCAACAACTCCATGATCTGCTCCGCCAGTTGAGTCTCTGAAGATCAAGCTGACTAGGTCATCCTCTCAGTCTTCATTTATACAGGGGGTAGCCGAAGAAGAACCGGAACTAGCCAAGTATGTGGCTGCCCACACCGATGCCCCCTCCGCAGATGATGTAATCCCCTAGAAAAGGTACCGTATTTCATCAATAAAGGGCTATCTTTGAACTACATCGAGCTCAATAAGCTATGTACAATGTATGCTATGGACCACGGTATAGGAACTCACCTACACACACAGGTGACAAATATATATACCGCGATCCAGCTTACTCCAGCAGAAGACGCCTACCGAATATTCGAGGGAGGGGACCATCCAATTATCTTCGGCTGGAAAGACGATCCGTACCCCTTCACCATAAAGGAAGTCGATCTTGGGTCAGATGCCGGGAGACTGCCTCTGTATCTTTATAACCCCCAGTCCAAATATCTCATACAAAAACAGGGATATGATCTGGAGACTACACCAGGTTTGAATTATGGCACTGGACGGCGACTACCTTTGAAGCCCCCAGTACCGGCCGGCAAGCCACGGGACTACTATAGCAAAACTCGATGTGGAATAGGGTATGTAACTCCCACGATGACCCCTGAGAGTTCAGATGACGAATGTGACTGGCAGTCACATTCAACCGGGTCACCAACTTTCGACTCGGATACCAGCATCGGAGACATATTCAGACAAGTCCTGTCAGTCAACATGGCATTCGCTGACGCTTACGAAGAAGATGAAGACATTCCTGAAATCCTCGAACTAGAGCTATGGGCCCAACAGCTGGACGCACAATGGGAAAAGCAGTTCGAGCAGAAAGAACCTCCTACCGAAGATGAAGTTATGCAGGTCGACCTCGGCAGCGAGTCCTCTCCAAAGCCAATCTTTGTCAGTAAGAGTTTAACAGACGAAGAGCGAGAATCGCTGCTGGAACTTATCAAAGAATATATTGATGTGTTCGCATGGAGTTATGAGGACATTCCGGGTTTAGATCCCGATATTACTCTTCATAAACTCAACATACGGCCAGATGCAAAACCAGTCAAGCAGCAACAACGACGCTTTCGCCCAGGCATCATGGATGCGATCGAAGCCGAAGTCAACAAACTAATAGCCAGCGGCTTCATTCGTGAGGAGCAACATCCTGACTGGGTCGCCAACATAGTTCCGGTCCTTAAGAAGAATGGGAAGATCCGAATCTGCATCGACTTCCGTAATCTAAATGAGGCATGTCCGAAAGACGAATTCCCCCTTCCCATCACAGACATCAGGATCGACAACACATGCGGCTTTGAACGTATGTCATTCATGGATGGATTCTCGGGGTACAATCAAATCAAGATGTCTTCCGACGATGAAAAGCACACATCATTCCGAACACCGATTGGCACATACTGCTACACAGTCATGCCATTCGGTCTAAAGAATGCTGGCGCCACATATCAGCGAGCCATGAGTATCATTTTCAGAGAACATTTGCGTAAGACAGTGGAATGCTATGTCGATGACATCGCCGTCAAAAGTCGTCGTAAAGAATATTATCTGCAGGAACTGAGGACGGTATTCGACCTAATGCGAGCCCACAATCTGAAGATGAACCCTACGAAATCTTTCTTGGACGTATCCAGCAGAAAGTTCTTGGGCTTCATCATCACTGCACAAGGTATCCATGTAGACCCTGAGAAAACGAAGGCAATCATGGAGATGGGTCCCCCGAGAAACCTCCACGAACTTAGAGGCCTCCAAGGGAGGCTAGCTTACATCAGGAGGTTCATTTCTAACCTCTCCGGGCGATGCCGACCGTTCACACACCTCATGAAGAAAGGAGTATCATTCGTATGGGACGAGGAATACCAGCGTGCTTTCGACAGCATCAAAGAATACTTATCAAATCCTCCAGTGTTGGTAGCCCCGGTCCCTGGAAAACCATTCCTGCTCTACGTACGAGCAATGGAACACTCCCTTGGTGCCTTCTGGCATAAAACAATGACGCAGGCCACGAGCAGGCCATATATTACCTCAGCCGAATGAAGATTGGGCCAGAGCATCGATACACCGCTGTGGAGAAGGAATGCCTCGCCCTGGTATTCGCCATTCAAAAGACGCGGCACTATGTCACAGGGCAAACCATACATGTGATCTCACGAGTCAACCCTCTCAGAGTCCTCATGACTAAACCAGGGGCACTCAGCTCTCGCCTCGCTACATGGACAATATTGCTGTCCCCCTATCATATGATCTTCGTCCCGCAGAAGGCTGTCAAGGGTCAAGCCCTGGCAGACTTTTTGGCAGCCCACCCAGGATCGGAGTCATCCAGAATATACGAAGAGATCCCAGATGAGGTCGCCGATTCGAATACAGCCACCCACGACAGCATATGGCGGATGTTCTTCGATGGCGCTTCAAGAACCGGACCCAAAGAAAACATCGTCGTTGGGGTCGGAGTGGTATTGATCTCTCCTACCGGGCTAGTGATCAATCGCGTCTACTCTCTCACAGAACCCTGCTCTAACAATATGGCCGAGTACAACGCTTTGGTCATTGGCCTCCAACTTGCAAAAGAGCTGGGGGTAGAATCTCTTGAAGCATACGGCGATTCGTAATTAATCGTCAACCAGATTCGGGGGTCGTACGAAGTCCGCCATGAAGACATGATCCCCTACCACCAAATTGTGATCAATATTATCTCATCGTTTGAGGGATTCTTCATCGAGCACGTCCCCAGACTCCAAAATATCGAAGCTGATGCCCTAGCAGGCCTTGCCGCTTCCTTAGCAGTGCCAAACCAAGCTCATCATTCGGTTGACGTAATAGGCCACGAACTGGTCTGCCCCAAGAACAATGTTCAATTCGTGGCGAGCTATTCCGCCCAGACGGTCGACGAAACACCAGACTGGAGACAGCCGTTCATTGACTTCGTCGTATACGACATCCTCCCAGAGAATCCAAGGGAAGCCACCTCCATCAGACGGCGTTCTCTCAGATTCTTCTACGACACAGAGACAAAGATGCTGTACCGACGATCCTACGACGGGTTATTGCTCCGGTGCTTGTCAAACACAGAAGCCAAAGAAGCTGTACGAGAAGCTCATGACGGTGTCTGTGGGGCCCATCAGCCTGGCCCTAAACTGTAAGACCGCCTTCGCCGGATGGGCTACTACTGGCCCACCATGGTGGCAGACGCGATAGACTATGCCAGAAAATGCAAGGCCTGCCAAGTCCACGCGAACTTCATTCACCAACCATCCGTGTTTCTACATCCAACGGTGGCGTCCTGGCCATTCGAAGCATGGGGAATGGATATCATTGGTCCAATCACCCTACCTTCCTCCCGAGGACATCGCTTCATACTTGCGATTACTGATTACTTCTCCAAATGGGCGGAAGCTGTCCCACTCGCAGAAGTTAAGACTTCAAACGTGATCAGCTTCCTTAAACATCACGTCATCTACCGCTTCGGACTGCTACGAAGGATCATCCATGATAATGGTCCGCAGTTTGCAAGCCATGTATTCTATCGATTCTGCGATAAGCACCGCATTCAGAATGTCGCTTCGACACCGTACAACCCGGCAGCAAACGGGTTAGCAGAGGCATTCAACAAAACGATCATCAAACTCCTCAAGAAGTTTGTCTCCTCCAACAAACGCGACTGGAACGAGAAGCTCGGCGAATGCTTATGGGCTTATCGTACCACAGTTCGAACAGCCATCGGGAATACACCATTCTCCCTGGTGTACGGGAGTGAGGCAGTCCTCCCATTGGAGACTCAGATCCCCTCACTCCGCGTTGTCCTCACTTATCAATTGACAACGGATGATAATTACCGACGTCGACTACAAGAGTTGGAGGCCTTAGATGAAAAGCGCCTCTTAGCTCAGCAAAGGATCGAGCTATACCAAGCACGCATCTCAGGAGCCTTCAACAAGAAGGTCAAAATCAGAACATTCCAAGTGGGCGATCTTGTTCTGGCAGTCCGGAGACCAATGGTCATGACTCACAAGACCGCCGGCAAGTTCCAGCCAAAATGGGAAGGTCCATTTGTCATCGAGGCCGTATTCTCCAACGGTGCTTACCGCCTCGCCAAGCAGAACGGAGACTTGCTCATGTTGCCCGTCAACGGCAAGTTCCTGAAGAAATACTATGTTTAAACAACATTTTCCAGATTATCGAGTCATGTACCCGCTAGTACCGCTGAACTCACATCCACCCTATGTCAAATTATCGAGTCATGTACCCTTTAGTACCACTGAACCCACGTCCACAACATTTCAGATTATCGAGCCATGCACCCGCTGGTGCCGCTGAACTCTCACTTCCTCAATATTCTAAATTACCAAGTTATGTACCCGCTGGTGCCTCTGAACTTACATTCCGGTCACTCTTTCAGATAGTAAGTCACGTATGATTATACCTCTGAACTTTCTTTCTGGAAGAGATCCTCCCTCATGATCCACTACCCGCACTCCCAGTGCACAAAAAGGGTAATCGATCCACCAATTTCCGAAATGACCATGTCCTCATTACCTCTGAGTTGTTTTCACTTCCACCAAAAACAAACCGTCCCCTCGCATAGAACTTCCACGTTCTCCTACCTCTGAGTCGTTCTATGTACCCATTCTTCATTGAGCCCACTCCTGCCATGTCCTCATTACCTCTGAGTGGGAAGGCTCCGTCGAAGAAATCGTCATATTTGCCATGTCCACATTACCTCTGAGCAAGTATGCCGGTCCTCTTTCAACCTATTATCTGTACCCACAATCGGAGTATAACAAGGATAATAGGTCCATAAATGTCCTCTGTTGACCAAAAATGTCCTCTGTTGACCACAAATATCCGTTATTTACTACAAATAGCTTCCGTGAAGTCTCTCCTGCCATGTTCTCATTACCTCTGAGCAGGAAGATTCCACGGTAAAACCCTCATGTTTGCCATGTCCTCGTAACCTCTGAGCAAATATGATTGGTTTCCTTTCATCCCATTATCCGTATCCTGAACTAGGGTACGCCAAGGATAATAGGCCCACAAATATCCATTGCTAAGCTTCTTAGCATAAATCCACCATCTTACCATGCCCCGGGAGCCCAGCTGCTCTACGGCATTCCTTTTCCCAACACCAAGAACACCCATGACCACTTTGCCATGGCTGCTCCAAACATCCTGACCAAACTTGTTATCCGTACCTAAAACCAAGGTACACCTAGGGTAACAGGTCCACAAATAATCCTCCAGCAAGTCCGGTTACATGAACACCGCAAGTACAAGAAAGAGAAGATGAGTTGAAACATGCTCATTTATTCAAAAATCAAAGGGCTACATCAGCGGGGATCACATCCCTTACAAAAATTAAAAGAGAAGCAAAAAAAAAAAAAAGACAGAGGGCGGATCACTGCTCTGGGGCACATAACACCATGAGACGGTCCTTTATCAAGGCAACCGACCGCTCAAGCCTCTGTTTGGCTCGACGCACCGCCTCCTGACTCAGCACCGCCGCGTCCTCCAAATGAGCATGGGCTTGCCAGTTGTCCTCGAACTTCTTGAAAGACCGCTCCAGGTTGACAGAAGATCGAGAAACCTTCTCGGCCTCCCGAGCGATCGACTCCTGTTGTGCACGAGCAGCCTCCCGCTCTGACTCTAAAAAGGCCAACTCCTTCTGGAGTGCGAGAATCCGCTCCTTCGTGTCAGCTATTCCACGAGAAGCAGATTCTTCTCGGGCCCTACAAGCCTGACTGCGACGACCCAGCCTGGCATACGAAGCAGAGAACTTGTCAAGGTCCTCCCGCACAGCTGGCCCGGCAGTATCCCGAGCAAGCTTGATCCTATCCCGAGCAGCAACGAGGAAGCCCCGCTCCCGTTCAATCGCAGCAGGCAAGCCAGCCTGCCGTATTGCCAGCAGTTGGGTCACAAGCTGGTCAGCCTCTGTCAACTTAGGCTCCAGGAGCGCAGCTAACCCCACCCCGCCAGGAAGACCCTTCAGAGTGTCGATTTGACCCCGAGCGCCCCACAGAGACAGAGAAAAAGGGATCCCCCATTCTACGGCAGCGTCTACACCCCTCCCTAAGTGACGATAGAAGCTGTCGACCACATCCTGCGTCACCTCGTTCAGAGCCTCCGAGGAAGCCGGTGTCAACGGGAGTGTGGCCGGCATCGCGGAAGAAGATGCAACAGAATTTGCCGCTCTTGCCACAAGAGAAACTAACTCCACACGGAAGGACGCTTGAACAGCAGCCAACTCCGCTTCAGCAGCCCGCAGAATCTGAATGCTCGGTAGGGCCGAGAAGTCAGTCTCCGAAGCCGCAAAAGAAGCAGAGGATGAGGCAGAGACCATTGTTCTCGGGACAAGCTCCATCCCCACCTGCCCGGAGCTGACGGGAGGCCCCTCAACATGAGTCGATAAAGGAGGGAAAACGCTCCCTTCCCCCAGATCACGACGGGTCGAGCCTTCCCCAAGAACATCCGCCGTGGGAAGCAAAGGGTCAGGACCTGCAGGGTCAAAACAACCATGAATCGATTTGACCTGGAGGATATGTTGGTAGAGCGAATAAGCCTCCTCACTAGTCAAAATTTGGCCTATCTTACCAGCCAAAGAGTGTAGAGGCTGAGGTTCGCTTGCAGCCACCGCAGCATCTTCACCAGCGGCCTCCGAATCAAATGAGATAGGCTCCTCTGCCCCGACACCTTCGGAAGGAGATGCGCCGAGATCGACGTCGCCTTCCGAAAGTCCAGCAATCTCGGAGACGGGTCCGAGGGAACCTTCGTCACCCCGGACTGGGGCCTCAATAACTTGAGAGTCCTCAACCTCCGCCGAGAGAGCCCCCGCAGAAAGAACCGTGGCACACACGCCACTAATTAAAGCAGCGAAGGCCGGATCAACCTCAGGGGCGGTAGACGATGCATGAGAGTCTGGTTCATCAGGCACCTACAAATAAAAGTGATCAAGTCATATCCTAAGAGAAAGAAAATCACAACAAAAAGATGAATCCGACTTGATCTTACCTCCGGAACATCGCCAGCACCTTCACCCCTCTCCTTGATAAATAGCCTATGAGATCTGACTACAGTTCTCTTTATAGAAAAAGTCACTCCTTCGTCAGCAGACTCACGCCTGCCTCGCTTACGCGAGGGACCAGGCACGACAGGCGGTGGTTCTACCCTCACCACCTCGGGAACAAATGGCAACTGATCTTCCACCTCATCAAATATGATTGACGGTTGATCCGTCATCATCTCATATGTCATGATGGGCGGCTGATCCGCCGCTGCTTCACCACCAGAAGAGGGAGATTCCTCGTCATCCTGCTCCTCCTGCTCGTTGTTTCTTTCAGCTGTGTCAGAGGACTCAAAATCAGGCATGGGAACCCTATTCGCCCCTTTCTTCTTCGCCTTCGACACTGGAGCCTTCTCCGCCAAACGAGTGCCCAGGATGAAGCTCGTCCTCGGGTCAAAATCAACAGGAGCCTGGTTCACTGTAACATGGTAGAAGGCAGCCATATGCAAGATCTCCTCTGGCACGTTTGTTGCGGGAACTGAGAAACTAGTCCGAGTATGACAAGTGTCATAATAGCTCCATGCCCTAATACCATCAAGTATGTTACCCTCAAATCCCAGGCTATGACTGGGGCGTCCAAGAAATAGTTGACAGTACCCAAATTGGCGGGCAAACCTACTGGGCAAGTAGGGCTCCAGGTACACAGTGTTACGGTTGCGATAAACTAAGTGCGTCGGGCGAATGTTACGCAACCAATAACGCATCTTCTCAGGCAAGAAATGAGGAGGTCCAACGCCATCAACATGAACACTCCTCACCTCCCGGTCAGTAAAACGGGGGACGGATACGAAGAAGTTATATCCGTCTGTCCTCGCCAACATCCTCCGACACGCCGGCATGGTGCTATATTCCCAAGGCTGATGACGATATTTGAAAAGAAAAGCGTCATCGTCCGTAACGCTGTCTCCCGTCCCAGGCCTCATTAAAGACTGATAGTGCAACAGTAACCACCCCAACAGGTAATGATAAGGCAGCTCTATACGTTCAAAGTCCATCACCACGTCACGAGCAATGACTTTGGATGAGAAGGCACGAAGACCATGATGAATGCTGCACACCATGGCAGGAAAAAGAGCCAACCTGACCCCAAAAGCCAACTTCACGGCAGAAAGAATAAAATGACGGCTGATCCTCTCGATAGCATCTGCCCCACCTGAAACCACACAATTGCGCAGCCATACCATCAAAAACCCGGCCAAGAGGGCCTTCTCTGATAACCGTCGAGTACCATAATAAAAATAGCTGAAGGAGTCAATCCGACTCCCAAATTTGTCACCCTTAGACTTCGACCTCCTAGCAGTCGACACCAAGCCTTCCACTTCCCTAGGAGTTTGACGGTCTCGGGAAGTAACTCGGCCAGCAGCACTGAATTTAAAAAGATAGGAGACCCAGGATTTAGTGTGAGGAGAATCCCCCTCCGAGCTATTATTTTTCTGGATAGCCACTCGGTGACAGGTACTATGATGACATAACAGTTCTTGGTATACAGCGACGAAGCCTGGGAATCGTCGATCCAGATCCTGGAACTCCTCGTTCGTTGGAGTGTACGCCTCGAAAGGCTCGTCTTCCCATGAAAGCTTGGAGATGTCATACATCTCATGGAGAGCGAGCCCCAGCTCCCCTACAGGTGTGAAGAACGTTCCTGTCCGATGGTTATACATCTCCAGGAGGGCCATGAACAACGGCTTATTAAGGGGGAATCCGTGGCTGGTACCCCGGATAGCATCATAAAGATTGACTTCTCTCAAAAATGCCTCGTATTTTCGCAAAATCCAGGAGGTCAGGTTAGCCCACGGGGGAGTGGGGTGCAGCCAGCCCTGCAGAGCCAACATGCCAACAGGATAGGACCCTTTTCGTACAAGTTGGTTCAAGAAAGTATCAGCCTGAGAAAATGAGAAGTTGGGACCAGGCGTGTTGATAAAGGAACCCGGAACTAGCCCCATCACAGATCGACTGATTGGATCCTTGATCGCACGTACCGACCCGGTATTTTTATTGTAACGGATCTTACCCACGAACATCTCCGGTCCGGTTGGAGTGAGGAAATCTGTCATCTGCCTGTCCAAGACGATCATATTGAACCACGCAAAGGGGAAATGACGCTTCATAATGGGGATATGAATCGGCCTCCCATCCAGATCAAAATCCCAACTCTCGGAAATATCCAGAACGCGAGAGTTTTTAACGATCAGTGCATCCCCAAAAAGGAAGACCGGTCTCAGATGCTTCCCGTTAGGCTTCCCTGAGCTCATCATATCACGAAGGAATTGGAAGGATTGAACCCTGATAACATTCAGCCGTTCTTAAGGCTCATTAACAAGGAGCTGCTCTGACACTTGACGAACTAAGTCGTCCCGTTGCATGTTCGTGGCAAGTTGATTCGAGCCAACCAGAAGTTCCCCCGCAGGATTTACGGGCAGATTCACTGGAGAAAAAAACGAAAGAAACGAGGTTAAAAGATAATCAAAAAATAGAAGCATTGGAAAGATCATTTGAGTCTATGCGACTCGGATCGTCACAGCCTCATGCGGTTCAGAATCAGATGAGTCCATGCGGTTCTGATTCATCATAGTCTCATGCGGCTCCGAGCCAACTGAGTCCATACAACTCAAAATCAGACGAGCTTATAGACTCATGAGGTTCAGGTTAAGCACGCCTATGAGCCAGACTCGTACGAGCTGATGCAGCTACAAACAAGCAAGATTATGCGGTTCAAAAGTGAGCGACGCTTATGCGGCCCAAATCAAAAACACATATGCGGCTCAGATCGAGTATGACAAGCTCATGCGGTCCTATGGGGCGAAGTACTTATGCGGTCACATCGATAAGCCTCGTACATGCTGCTTGTGCATAAAGTATGCAACAGAGCCATGGCAACAGTTAGGGTTTTCAGACGACCCCTTACCAGCGATAGGCGGATGAACGTCGGGATGGACAGAGTGCACAGCAGCCGGCAGAGGGGTGACCACGTTCGTCGCTGCAATCGCCGTAGAAGCAACCGCCTTACCCTTTGCGGCCTTCGACGCAGCAGCCTTCTTGGGAGCCATTATCGATCGTTGAGGAAAAAAGACGAGGAGCAAAGTCGGCAACAGGGAATTCGAGCAAAGAGAGAAGGTAAAGAAACCCCCAAGAGACTAAAAGACTCCTATTTATAGGCGAAAGAGACCCATAAAAACAAACAAACGTCTCGGATTACGCGCCGCCTCAAAAGATAAAGGCAAAACGCTTCGGTCAAGGCAAAACCGACCCTTGGGATCCTCCCCCAAAAGACGGCGTTAATTCAAAACGAATCAAGGGCTTTTAATGAAGATTTGCACACGTGGTCAGGACACGTGGCAAAGAGCCTATGCGGACAGATGAATCTATGCGGCTAGGACACTTATGCGGCATGAACGGGGCCATGCTTCTTATTCAAAGTGTTTCAATTTTGCAAATTGAAAACTTTGAAGGGGGTCCTGTAGAAGCATGGAAAATATCAGAATAATGGTCCATGCGGCTCCGGTTAAGAAGCCCATATGGCTCATACAGGAGCTGCCTTATGCGGTTCAAAGAAGACTCTCAGTCTCATGCGGCTCGGGAGTGTATGCGGTTCAGCAGGAATATGCGGCTCGATCGACGCCACGTGTCCCCTTATGATCCTTCCCTACAGCTGGCCATTTGAGTAGTGGCCTCATTTAATGCTCTGACACAACTCGACGACCGTGACGGCTCTGGCATAAAGTGTCATAATGGCTCTGCCATAATGACAGACTCTTCGGGAAAAGAAGAAAATCTCTGACCCGATCCGTCAGAAGTCCTAGATTGCCACGTGGCAAGTCTCATGCGGCTTAAATGGAGAACAGCTTCATGCGGCTCACTGAGAAGTCACCCTATATGACCAGCAGAAATCAGCCATATGCGGCCCACCGAGAGCCCAGTCCCTGCGGCTCAATACAACGCTAGCTTATGCGGCTCGTAGAGACTATGCATATGCGGCTCATTGAGAGTTCATCCCCTGCGGCTCAATAAAGCGTTGTCCTATGCGGCTCACGAAGATTATCTCCCTGCGGTTCAAGTATTGCCTATCCTATGCGGCTCTGGCAGGACCCACAATTAAAATACGTGGCATCGGATCAATCAAGGATTTAACCGAATCCCAACAAGTATATTTGACACCATTATCATAATTACTGAGATCAGGGCATATTATTTACCATCAAGCCAATGGGACACGTGGCGAGCAATCGGACATTGGTATAATCAATCATGAAGATTTAAAGCAGTTAACATTAACTGCTCACAAGATTCGGTGCTATCCGCATTAATGGCCTAGATTCATTGTAATCAGGATCAAGGGTTCCGATAGATTGAAGGAGCGCCGACATTCCAAACAAATGATCATTAGCAAACCCTAATGATCACACCCCACTCTTATAAATAGCCAGCATCATTTCCTTGCAACAACCCCCGACAACAAAAGAATAAAAAAAAAGAGACAGATATACAGAGAGAGCTCCCCCCTTTTTTGATAATCACAGAGAGAGAGTTAAGCCAGGAGAACTGCACGAGGAGAGCAAGAAGAGCATTTCTTCGTCAACGCCAAGCAGATCTTCTCCGAGCCAAGGCTGCGTACCGATCGTCCAAAGAGTAAGGCAGAGCGGCCGTCGCTTTCCCGAGCCTCTATCGTCACCCCCCAGAATCAAAAATAAACAATTATACTTAGATTGTTGTACCTAGGTTTTTGTTCCTAGGCTTTCTTTGTACAAGCGAGTTTGTAACGTGAAGTAAAAGTCCAGTCCTCCGATAATTGTTCTGCTCTTTTATATTTCATGGCAAACAAAGCTGCTCAAGAAGTTCGTGTCAACGCGATTGGAACGAGAAGCTGGGCGAATGCTTATGGGCCTACCGTACTACAGTCCGGACGGCTACCGGGAATACACCATTCTCCCTGGTGTACGGCAGCGAGGCAGTTCTTCCCCTGGAGACCCAAATCCCCTATCTTCGTGTCGCCCTCACCTATCGATTGACAACGGATGATAACTACCATCGTCGACTACAGGAGTTGGAGGCTTTAGACGAGAAACATCTGTTAGCTCAACAACGAATCGAGCTCTATCAAGCGCGTATCTCTGGGGCTTTCAACAAGAAGGTTAAAATCAGAATATTCCAAGTGGGTGATCTCGTCTTGGCTGTTCGAAGGCCGATGGTTATGATTCACAAGATCAACGACAAATTCCAGCCAAAGTGGGAAGGCCCATTCATCATAGAGGCTGTATTCTCCAACGGCGCTTACCGTCTCGCGAAATAAAATGGAGACTTGCTCATGTTGCCCGTCAACGTCAAGTTCCTAAAGAAGTATTATGTCTAAACGACACCCTCCAAATTTCTCAGATTATGAGTTATGTACCCCCCGGTACCGCTGAAATTACACTCTGACCCCATAGCTGCTAGATTGTAAGTTATGTACCCTCCCTGGTACCGCTGAACCTACACTCTGCCACCAAATATCTTCTAGATTGTGAGTTATGTACCCTCCCTGGTACCGCTGAACTTACACTCTAATCCTAATTATCTTCCAGATTGTGAGTTATGTACCCATCTGGTACCGCTGAATTTACACTCTCATCCCAAAATTCCTCAGATGGTGAGTTATGTACCCGCTAGTAGCGCTGAACTTACACTCTGGTCACTCCAAATCAAAATCATATCGCCTTTTTCGGGTAGTGAGTCATGTATGATTATACCTCTGAACTTTCTTCCTAAAAGAGCACCTTCCTCATGATCTAATTACCCATACTTTTAGTACACAAAAAGGGTAACAGATCCACAAATTTTCTGAAACAACCACGTCGATGCTACCTCTGAGTTGTTTCTCTTCCGCCAAAAACAAATCACCCCCTGCATAGAACTTCCACGTCCTCATTACCTCTGAGTTGTTCTATGTCCCCTTCATGGAGCTCACTCCTGCCACGTTCTCATTACCTCTGAGTAGGAAGGCTCCATCGAGGAAACCCTCCGAAGGATAATAGGCCCACAAATGTCCTCTATTCACCACAAATATCCTCCGAAGACCCCCATACTTGCCGTGACCTCAATACCTCCGAGTAAGTATGTTGGTTTTCTCTCGACCCGTTATTCGTACCTAAAACCAAGGTACTCCAAGGATAATAGGGCCGCAAAAAGTCTTCCCGTGGGAAGAATACTACAAGCGAAAAATAGAGCAAATGTATTCTATTTATTCAAGATAATCAGTTGCGTTCACAAGATCACATCTCATAAGCAAGCCAAAAAAGTTCTTCATCTCTTCATTCAGACAAGAAGTAAATGATTACATTGATGAAGCAAAACATAAACTACAGCTGAAGACAGACAAAAATATCAAGACAGAATACGGACGTTTACGAAAGCCCACGAATTCTAGTTTCGGTGATGCAGATACCATTCCCTCAACCATTTTACATAAGAAGGGTCTATTTGATCAAAATCCTCATCCGGGGTAGGAGGATCAGAACCCCTAGTACTACCACCCTCAGATTGGGGCTCCTCCTTTACAACAGCTTCGACGTTGGGAATATTCTCCTTCCCGATGGGCGCCAGCTCTTCTTTTGGGTTCCTCCAAAGACTCTTGTTTGATAAGAGGAGGCAGCATCTCCTCTTTCACAACAATCCTAACCTTTGGCATGGATACTACAAGAATTGAAAGAAACAAAGTCAGGAGATGGCCCGAAGAATAGTTAAAAAAGAGTTCATGCGGATGAGTCCTTGGGTGGATCAGCTTTGAGACAGAATTCATGCAACTCTGTTTGACAGATCCTCGTGCAGCTCAGTTTTAACCAGATTTTATGTGACTCTATTTGGTGGCTCAATTTAAGCGGCTCGGATCTGTTACAGCTTATGCGGCTCGGTTCACCAGGAGTTCATGCGGTTCTGTTCAGCGGAACTTCATGCGGTTCAGTTCTAGAAGTCCTCCGGCGGCTCTAGTCCTTCTCATGCGGCTCAAACATAGGGCATGCCCCATGTGGCTCAGATATGAGAAGTTCATGCGGCCCATACAATATATGCGGCTTCATAAAGATAAAGAACACATTGGATGTTGTGGAGAAGAAGGCTTGTGCATAAAATATGCAACAGAGCCATTATTTTAGGGTTTGAAGTGTTCGATCTTCTACGTAGCCCTTACCCTTGATGGCAGGGTGGACGTCAGGATGAATGGGGGGCGCTACAGCCGAAGACGAAGCCGCTTTCATGCCCTTCGCCGCAGCCTTCGCTGCAACCTTGGAAGACTTGGGGGCCATTGTCGATGATGATCAAAGAAGAAAAAACAGCAGCTTAGGGCAAGAGAGGAGGAAGACAAAAGAAAGCAAAAAAGTTTCCCTGTCCTGAAAGTGCCCCTATTTATAGGCAGACATAGGGGGGCACGTGGAACGATAAACCGCTTCGGGTCGTGTGCTGCAGGCAAATCCAACTCCTCGAATTTCGCCCCCTCTCATAAAGGAGATTCATCCAGGACATAAAATCTAAATATTTAATGAACCAACTCTTGGGATTCCCCCAAAAGACGGCTCTAAAACGAATCAAAAAGCAACTAATGACGCCTACATGGAGAGAGGAGCCTATGCGGCCAAACAGCCCATGCGGCCAGATAGCCTATGCGGCCAGGCGGTCTATGCGGCCAGACAGCCTATGCGGCCAGACAGTCTATGCGGCTAGAACGTCCATGCGGCTAAGAAGTCCATGCGGCTAGAACAACCTATGCGGCTAGAAGAGTTTTTACATGGCCATGCTTCTTATTCAAAGTATTTCAATTTTGCAAATTGAAAACTTTGAAGGGGGGCTTGTAGAAGCATGGAAAAGAACAGAAATATCCATGCGGCTCAACTAAGAGGGAGTCTCATGCGGTTCAGAACTTCATGCGGCTCGAGAGGTTTATGCGGCTCAAATAGCCCCCAACAAAGCTATACGGCTTGGGTAAAAGCCACGTGGTCTTATACAACTCGTCCCCATAGCTAGCCATTAAGCAGAGGCCTCATTTAATACTCTGACACAACGAGGCAGCCCTGACATAAAGATAAAATTGACAGCTCTGACAGAAGGCTGTAATGATGACTCTAACACAAAGGCACGATCTTCCTGGGGAAACAAAGAAAATCTCTACAGCTGGCACTGTCCACCGACTCCATGAACTCTCAATGCGGCTACGACTCTTCATGCGACTCGAGTATAAAGACTTTCATGCGGCTCGAGTATGGAGACGCTCATGCGGCTCGGTCATGACGACTCCTCATGCGGCTCGGTCAGGATGACTCTCATGCGGCTCGAGTATGAGGAATCTCATGCGGCTCGAGTACGGAGACTCTCATTCGGTTCGGGCGCGACGACTTTCATACGGTTTGAGTGTGATGACTCTCATGCGGCTCATGAGCATAACAATTGGGACACGTGGCTGGACACGTATCAAAAGCCGATCACATCTCAATAACTCAGATTTACTGTAATCAAAGATTGGGTCAAATCCCAATAATCATAACAAACAGTGGGGACACGTGGCGGAGAATGACTCAAATTTATTCGTTCAGATTTGCGGACGTCAACAAATCATCACGATACAGATTTGTTACAATCAGCATTAATTACTCATAGGATTCGACGCAATCTACATTAATTGCCCAGATTCATTATATTCAAGATTAATGGCCCAGATTGATTAATTAAGAGGCCGCCGACTTTTCGAGGAGAGTCATTCATTGCAAACCCTAATGATGACCCCATTCCTATAAATAGCAAGGTGCCATTCCCTTGCAGAGAGGAGAGGCGCACAAAAAAGAGAGAGCTGGAGACCTAGAGAATCAGAGAGAGAAAAAGACAGAGCATTCCAAGGAGAGAGCATTTCTTCATCAGAGCCAAGGCTGCGTCCGATCGTCCAAGGAGTAAGGCAGAGCTGCCGTCGCTTTCCCGAGCCTCTATCGTCACCCTCCAGAATCAAAAATAAACAATTGTACTTAGATTGATGTACCTAGGTTTTCATTCCTAGGCTTTCTTTGTACGAGCGAGTTTGTATTGTGAGTCTAAGTTCAGTCCTCCCATAAAATTATTCTGTACTTTTACAATCAATGGCAAACAGTGCCTTAAATACTAAGTCTGTGACATCGTGCCTTAAGCCAACTTATGTTCTATGCGACACTACCGCCCAACTCATACTCCATGTGAGTAGCTTTGAAACCGTAGGACTTCGTGGCTATACCACCAGCCGTAGAACTCGTGGGACCGTGCTTGCTACTACTCGATAGCCTAACATAATTTGTCTAACTTAATCGTGCAACAAATTGACGAGCAAAGACTGCGTTAAGCCTTGCATTGTGGGAACGTGTCGTGCACGCGTTCGACTTTGAACAACCAATTTCTTTGGGTGCCTAGACTTATGCCATAAGCCATACAACATAACTTAACCCGTGGGGCGAGCAAAGGCTATGCCAAGCCTCAAATGCTGGAACCGTACATGCTTTATCAAGCATTTATGCGGGCGATGCCTATGACTTTGGCTAATTCATAGTTTTGTTGTGAAGACTAACTTTCCTTCTCCCAAGCCACGGGACGAAGGATCGAGTGTCATTTTGAAAGCCATCGTGCAACATTTCTAAGCCGACCGTGGGACCTTTCCATATTCTAACTCAGTTTCACCTAACTTGGGATTATTCCCTTAGCTATGAGGATTCATCTATTTTATTATCAATCCTACTCGTTTATTGAAAACTTTCGTATTATTAGTACGAAGGCCAATATGAGGCAAGTTCATCGAAGCCACCCACCTGAGCGAGGATTCGCCTCGACCGAGCGGGTCTTCGAGTAGCCGTTGCATGGCTAAGTCCAAATGCCGTCGGCGTTTCAATTTTCTCCGGTTGACTGAGCGGGACAGGGCACTACATCATACACCACTCAGAAAAATTTTCTTCCATGAAACTAACTGAGTACTTACTCATCGACTCATCACTTTATCCAACATTCAATAACTTTTGCACACACTACTCCTATGTGTTTCTTCAGTCTGAGCAACGATCACACTATCCTCAATCTTTTCCTTGAAACCCTCGATAACCTTCCATTCCTACAGTCTCACTTGAATTCAACGTATCACTTAGTTGGATCGTGCACATATTTCAGGCGTCCCTAAAATACATATATTTCAACCAAGCCTCGTGATAAAAAAATTCTGCTATTTCTACTCGAGTCGGATCGTGCACATATTCGGGTGTCCCTGATATATATATATATATATATATATATATATATATATATATATATATATATATATATATATATATATATATATGCATTTAAAAAAAAAAAAAAAAAAAAAAATATATATATATATATGCATTTCAGCTGAGACTCATGAGTGGTATTCTCATACTCTTGAATCATCCCATTCATCAACACCAACATCCAAAATAATCAATCCACAAGATCACTCGTACTGAATCTAACTCTCGCAACATCGACGTCTCGTCTAGCCGCTAGGCCATCTCTCCAGGCCAAAGTCAATTGTCAGTATTGGAATCATAGTTCATAAATAATAATATCAACACTGACCCCATCCTAAGGTCAAACCAAAGTTAATAGTACGAGATTTTTTTATCCAAGCTCGTATCACTCCGATTTCTAAACTCCGAACATAGATTTCACCTATTTGCACTCGCAATGTTCAGTCCAGGGGTCCAAGTCATTCAGCAAAGCCATCCTACTTCAATTTCTGCTTAACCAAGTCTCTTGCCTATCGCTATCGCATATCCAATTTTATGATTTGCATAGTCTATCTCTTCAAATATTTCTATACAATCTACTTATCCATTCTTTCCAAGTCAAACACGCTATGACACAATTTATCGCTAAACCAAAATTTTCATTCCGTACTCCCTAAGTTGCTTAATCCAATTCACGTAATCGATCATGAGGTCATCTAGCTTGACAATATGTTGCGCCCCAATCTCACGCAAGTCTGATTTTCTATGGTAGGCATGAAATTACCATGCGCGCTCCCGCAGAATAATCATCCTCATCGGGGTATAACTCTTGCTTTGAGTCTAGACTAATTTATTCTTGATACACAGATTGGATCTACTCAATCCTTAACTTTACTTAATCGTCAATCACAAGTCCAACCAATCCTCAAATTCATATTCACATCCAACCACAAGTCAAAGCAATCGAAATTGTTATGTCATAATTTTTTGAGTTCGATTATTTTTGCTACATGAATCACCATGTCAGCGCTCACGCGGAATGATCACCCCATATCCGACGTAACGCATATGCGAGACTGGCGTTGCACTCGCGCAAGACAAGAACGTCGACATTGTGGCTATCGTCGAAGAAATTAAGATACTTTCCTTTCATCCAAACATTCTTTTTAATCAAGATCCCTAAGTATAGCATCCATCGAAACAATAACATTTTACACGATCCCTATTTTCTGACTCAGAGTACCCCCGAGTTATCGTATATCGATCTTTGATACGCCTCAATACCATCGATGATATACGTAACCTGACAATCTTCATTTGTAACGAATTTTGAGTCGTGCGACTATTGCTATTGTCCGAACTGGATGATCTCCTCAATATTCAAGATCAAATTCGTTCATTATCCCCGAACTATTCCCATGATCAATTCATTCAAAACTCGAAATCACGTATGCACATCCATCTATCTTAAGTCATCAAGCAACATCTATCCCAATTTCTTATAGTCATTCACAATAATCAAATACTTCCCATACACGCTATCATCCGATCGTGCTAACTTTTCGTATATGATTCATATCGATTTCCTCTATCAAGTCATTTGTTCGCCACACCTTAACTTTTCTTCGATTCAGTTTCACCTACTCAATCATTCTGCATTTCATACTTGCACAATCACAATCCCGTGTGTGTCATCCCTAGTTTGTTCGAATCATCTTATCAAACTTCAAGACTATACCTTTTACTCAATGATACTCAATCAAAGGCTTTCTATACATACGACGCTTGCTCACAGACCTATTAGCACCCCGCATCCTCAATCGACCAACATCCCCGAGGCTATCCCATACACCACTCAGGGATGAAGTTATTCGACAAATCCTTCAAACTATCATTCAATTCGCAATCGACTACTTCGAATATTTGTTCGAACCATTCCTCAAATTTCAAGCACACTTTTTATATCACATTGACGATAACATCGTCGTTCGATAGCACCTCTATCGAAACTACTCAATACTCTTTGAATCAATTCTAACTCATTCTTGCCTGACATAATTTTGGTGTATATGCTCAGCCCGACTTAGCCAACCGTGCTTACAGAAGTTAACTTTTGTTCAACCAAATTTTCTTTCATACAATTTTTTAAAATATATAGACTTATTGTATGGACATCCCGCGGGATATTTGAGAGAGAGTGCACCAATGATATTAATTTGCAGAAGCAACGTAGAGTTAAAGAATTCAATCGAAAGTCCAAGGACGTAGAGTCGTGCTCTGAAACCATTATGTCATGCCCCGCTCCCGTAGGAGCGATCGTCCTCGCTAAGGCGTGATGCCGCGTGAGCCTAAGCGATGGGGTCGTCGCACAGAATTCCCAACTCGCTATATTGCGCCCACATGCAACATGATGAAGCACGCGCAAGGTGATCAAACAGTGTTCAGAATGGAGTGACGTGGTGCGCAAGTCACTAACTTTGCAGAACGTGCCCACTATACTGCTCACGACCATGCGCATCTCAATCAAACGATGCCACGCGTCCACAGCAGTTAGTACAATCGTTCACACAAGTGAACAAGAGGCGCACAACCTGAAGCGCACGCAACCCAGAATAACTGCTAAACAGTTATTTCAAGAGCACTATAAATAGAGTTTCAAATCAATCATAAAGCATCAAGAATGATCATAATTTCCTGCTAAAGTATTGTTGCATCCTCGAGAGGCTTGTGTCTTCGGTATCACATCATCCAAGGGATAAAGTGATCGTCTTCTGATCAGCTTCCTATAGTTGTACTTCTCTATAAATCAATTATACTCTTGTACTCTTTTCTTAGTTTGTAATAAGAATTTTGTTTTTTGCTAACAAAATGGTGACTCTGCTGGGGAAGACTTTCTCCTCCGACGAGAAAGTGACAACTCAATGTGATACCGCGTCAATCGGCAAGACGCAGAAGACCCTAGTCGTTCAAGTCGATCAGACAGCCTACGAGGCCATGATCAATGCTGGGGGTGCCAGGCGCACTACTGCCGCTGTTAAGAGCAATACGCGCTCTGTTTGGACTCCTAAGTCCTCAATGTCATGACCCGCACCCTAGAGTAAGGGCACGAGACGTGGGTACGTCCAGCCTACGCCGCAATATCGGCGGTAGAACGTTGTCCTAGGTCTCATGCATCTAACAGTATAATGCTAAGCAGTTTATACTCCCCGAATGAGGATGACATAGCAGTATATAAACTCAATCACAACTAAGAAAGAAGAAGCACGATATGATATAGAACTCAAAATGAAATACAGATGATCAGAAGAGTCTAAGTGTCTAAGATAACAACTCAACAAACATCCAGAAATACAAAGTCTCAACTACAGAATATGAAAGAACATATATAATCCAGATCTTAAATGACAGAAATAATAAAAACCTTTTCTAGGAAGCCTCAGTCTCTATAGCTAGTGGATCCGGCTGGAGATCCGGATCACAGGTGTCATCTAGAGTTGTCCCATAAAAAGTGTCAACACCAGCCTCATCCTCGTCCTCTGTAAACATATCAACGGTACCCAATCAGGACGGAGCGAGCACAATACATCTCAACAGATCATAGCAGGTTAGAAAATATAACCATGCAGTAAAGTAAGATACAAAAAACTGAAAGAAAGTACAGAATGTAAAGGAGATAGCTGTAATGGAAATATCTACTATAAATAGAGAACTAACAGTGGCTAGTGAGTCAGAGTACAATATAGACATGTGAATGGTATAGGATGATTCTGATGCTACACTACGGAATGATTCTGATGCTATACTACTTTGATATTATTCACATGTCCACTTCTACTCCCCCGTACCCCCAATCAATACACAAGGATCCAGCCAGGTTATGTTATGATTCATGTAATGGCCCCCGAAGGGTGATACATGATAGTCCCATAAATGGGGATTCTAGGAATGCCCATAAAGGGGTGATTCATGGAAGACTCTGTGATCATGAGAGTACATGTCACAAGTGATTCAATGAACCATGAAGCATAGTGATACACAATGTAAGTGAAACACACAGAACATGTAGTATTCGATGCTCCCTGAGGGGATAACATCTCAAGAAAGGATCCATATAGTACTAATCTGTGTGACCAACATGACAGCATCAAGTAAAGTAATCTAAAGCAGGAGAATAATTCTAACAGGATATGAAATAATCAGAGAATGTACTCGCCTGGTATCTGAATGTCTGAAGTAAATGTACTGTCCGAGATGAGGTACCTGACTCCTAGTTAGAGCAACACAAGTCAAGATGTATACAGGGGGTGATAAATGAATGTACAATGCATTTACATGCTGTCTAGGTCAGACTAGACTATAGTCAACACTGGGTCAACTCTAGTCAACCATATTAGTCAAACTAGGTCAACTAGGCCACTCCTAGCCCAAACTAGTCTAACAAGTCTCACTAGGCCTAACCAAGCCTAGGCTAGCACTCACGTACCATCACAATGCTATACAAGCTATCAAACCTACAATTTACACATATTCATGCATGCTAATTATATAGGCAATATGCATATATCTATAATACATTATATTTATCACACAAGGTTAAATATTATATATGTATACATATATTTATAGAGATATAGAGAGGGGGGTTTAAGCATACATTGGGGTTTACTTGAATGTTGCCTATATCATCTCTACAATCATAACATGCATTCATACCTATCATTCATATATGCAACTTGCATACATCAAATAGGATACATGCATATCATAAAAGAAGATCAACTAACCCATGTAAACCTATATACATGCATTACATTCATACATATCATTCATGCATATATACATTACAAAATATATATATACGTAACAATTTGCATTCATGCCTACATGCATATTCACATACATTCATATATGCCTAATGTTAAGTATGGCTAAACAACCCAATTTCAGTTCACTGTGTGTATGTGTGAGCTTGTGATCATAACAATCTCAGTTTTATGGGTGTCAACATGACAGGGGGTTGTAGTGTTTTCTGGTGACAGTTAACTAGGTTGTGGCCTGTGTGTGATAATCAGTTTGTGTGTGTGTGTGATGACATGTGTGTCATTAGCTATGTGTGTGTACATGGTATCATGTGTCAATAGAAAACAGTGTGGCATAATTCCTGGAAAACAGTGAGGTTTAAACCTGAAAACAGGGAGTGAAGCATAGTGTAGTATAATCCTGGAAAAATCAGTGAGGGTCACACAACATTGAATCAATCAATGATTAGGAGTAACATTCAATCCTAGTTTTCCTGAGACAGTGGCTAACAATGTATAAGCATTCACATTAAATTGATCATTCAAGTTCAGTTTAAAGGAAGGAAAGGAAAACCAATTCTCAGATTTTTTTATGAGAACTATTTGACAGTTAAAACAATGAAATCAAAATTGACAGTTTAATAAACCAAAGCATTTAATCAACATGAATCTAAACTTCAAAGTCAGTCTAAAAGGAATGAAATCAAAAGACATTCATAAACAACTCAACCTAAATTCGAATCCCTTATTCATTCTCAGATTACCCATTGACAGTGTACAGGAAATGACGGGGTGTCACATTCTCAGGTTAACAGGTTCAAATCATAGGTTTTCAGTGTTCTCAATCAATACACATTGATATATATATATATATATATATATATATATATATATATATATATATATATATATATATATATACATATATATATAACATGTATCTATATATACCTATACAAAATCCAATCGAACTAATATCTCAGGAATATGGAGTGAATCACAAAACAGTGAGTGAATAAGGGGTGTGAATGTGACAGGGGAAAATGTGTGTGTATGTGAATAGGAATCTCAGTTGTGTGTGTGTTTGGGTGTCCCTGTTTTACAGTGTGCAACAGTAAACTCTCAGGTTCATGTCAATATGTGAGGGGGCTGTGTGTACATGGTTAAGTTCTCAGATTTTATGACTGTCAATGACAGTTAAGTATAAGTCCCAACCTCCAATTTTGAATCCATTTACCCTATCTCAATACCAAGTCATTAACTAATCTCAATGAAATTCCTAAACCAACATTTAAAAATACAAGTACACATGTATGGAATTTAAACATGGCAATTTACATCAATTCAGTTATTGCACTAACAGTTCATGTCTAACAACCCATTGAAATTCGAAAACCAAATACTGGAAACCTAATTGTACATCCAGATAACATCTAGTTAACAAACACAGTTGAAATTATCATTAAAATCATCTAATACATATGTATGTGAATTAAACATGGTAATTAACATTTAATTTCAGTTTGGAAGGGGAAATGAAGTTCAGGAAATTGAGTTTTTAGGACTGTATAGCAGTCCACATTATCAGTCCAAACCATATGTCCAAATTCCATTTCTAAGTGCAAAACCCAAGTCCAATACATAAAATCAAACTAACAGTAGCCATTACATGTGTACATGTATTTATCATGAAAATCTAATCATCAAAATTCAGTTAAAACAGAATTTAAAAGTCCAAAAATGAAGAACAGTACATAGTATCAGTCAATAGCAAATTCAAAGTCCAGAATTCCATTCCATGATCAAAATCCTAATATATCATGTAAAACTAATCTAGCATGAACCATTACACATGTAGGATCAATCCATATGACTAAATCATTAATTAAACAGCTGGAAAAAGGAAACGAACCCAGGATGTTAATGAACTGTACACTGCGTATCAGTTCTCAGGAGAAATTCAATTTCGAATAACAAAAACATGTTAATATGCTAAATTACAAATTGGTAATTAACCTACTATATGTGCACGTGGTGTATACATAATATCGTGTCCACCACATGACACAAACGTGTCCAAAATATGCACGAACACAAGACTGCACAGCTATGAACCCGTGCGCGTGTCCTAACTCACCCGACACAATACCAATGGATACGAAACTTTGGGAGTGTCGTGTCAGACACTTCCCCTAGCTTCATGTCCAAAATTAAGTGTCCACGAGTCCTATAATAGCCACACGGACACGCGGGTAGCAGGGCAGCCAACCGCGTACGTACGGAGGCATGTCCGCGGGTCCAGTACAACCCCGACACGACACGAAATGTGTTCAGAACACTAGAAACATGTAAGCGACACAAAATCCTAATTTTCTATTCAAACCATTTCAGAAAATACGAACGAAATGCCACAGTGGGCATTTCGTCGAACACCTAGGTATACATGCTGATACGTGTCCGATACGGACACGTAATGGACACGAAACTTTGTAAAACCTATACCAACAGTGAAAGGACACCTAGGGCTTTCTATCCATGCAAAGAAATCGAAATTTGGTGGAGGGAATAGGGATTTACCTATATGTGCAATTTGTAAGAAAAAGTCTCAAATGGGGGTGTTCTCCTTGATGGCCAAATGCTTCAAATTGTCTCCAAACCGTAGTTAACCTCCATGAACAGTAAGGAACCTCAAATTAGAACACCATGGAAGAAGTTTGGATGAAAAAGGATTAATATTGAATAAAGTATGAAGGAGTTTCAATGGAGGCTAACCTTGTTCTTGAGAAATGAAGAGATGGACAAAAAGAGGTAAGTGGTTTGAGAGGGACTTTATAGGCCCATGCCCTAGTGTGACTGGCCATAGAATATTAGGGTTAGGGTTTTTGGGATTTGATCTACGGCTATCATTCCTCCTAGTCAAATCAAGGGCCTACAACCTAGGTTTCACACATGACTTAAATTTAACCTAGTTAACTCTAACTATCATGACTAAATCAAAACTAATCAATACTAACCATCACTAACCATGGCTAGCTAAGTCTAGGTATGACTAATCTAGGTTAGGTCAATCTAGGTTAGGCTAAACACAACACAAGGCAATCAATTAAATGATATTAAAATCACACCATCCCATTAATTATATTAAATTCCAAATAAATATATATTAAATTCAATTTATTCAAAACAACCAAAATACCCTCAAGCTAAAAATGATAAATGAAATACCCTAATCACATGGCTAGGCTCTAGGGCAGACAGTCTCTACGGTTTCACTAGCAAAACACCAAAATCACAAGTCATAATTTTAAATAGTTTTAAAATGATTAAAAATCACCAAAAATCATATTATTATTTAAATATCATAATTAAATAAATTAAAACACAAATACAATACCAGAATAAACTCAAGTACAACTCATAATGTCTCAAACAGAAATACAAATAAAGTACTAAGTCTCAGCTAGACTATAGGCAAGTCCTCAGCGACTGTGGGATCCTCCTGAGGGTCCACGTCGCCAGTGTCATCTAAGCCAATGCCATAATAAGTAGGGAAGTACTCCTCATCAATACCTGTAAAATTTTCAACATGCCCAGTCAGGACGGAACGAGCACATATCTCTCACAACAGTTCATAGCAGGAATGGACATATAAAGCAAGCTATAGAAACTATACATGAATCGCTGTAAAGGAAAACAACAAGAGAGAGACTATAAAATGAAATATAATATGATAAGAGAATTATAACCTTCTACGTGAATCAGAGCATGAATTGGTTATGTAAACGGTCTGGGTTGCACATGGATACAGCTATGGAGTGCACATGGATACCTACTAGGGATAATGATCACATAACCAACTATACTCACCCTGCCCCCAATCAATACACAAGGATCAATGCATGTTATGTTATTGCACATGGATAACAACTACTGTATATATGGAGCTCATATGGTCAAGAGTGTACATGAATAACATATGAGTGCACATGGATGATGGCCATGATAAAGTACATGAACATGACATACTCGATGTATCCGAGAGGATAACATCACATGAAAAGATCCAGAGGGTACTAATCCGTGTGAACATCGTGTCAGCATCAAGTATACTAGTCTATAACAAGAGAACATATCCAAAGAAGTATGAAAAGATCAGAGAATGTACTCGCCTGGCAAATCGAACTGCTGATGATGAGGTGTAACTAAACTGGGGCAATGTAAACCTATTTAAAATACACACAGGTCACAACCAAGTCCACAATATCAAAAGAAATATCTACAATGCAAGACTACATGCTTCTAGGTCCATTTTGGTCAAAGTCAACCGTCGGTCAACTCTGGTCAAACCCGGTCAACGCTGGTCAAACCTGGTCAAACCTGGGTCAACTAGCCTGTGTACTAATTTCTAGGTTATACACAAAATTCTAGGTCGTTTGGAGTTCGTTTGAGTTGAATTGGATCAAGTTTGACTCAAAGTTGACTTTTGTCAATTTGGTCAACTTGTCGATCAATTCGACTAAACTAAGCTCGAAATGACAAATCAAATCTGTCCTAGGGCTCCTATAGTCATATACACAACTACAATCTAATCTAAGAGAATTAACAAGCTTATATATATATATATATATATATATATATATATATATATATATATATATATATATATATATATATATATATATATATATATATATATATATATATATATATATATTAAAATATATATATACATATAGGTATATACACACATGTGTATAAACAATACAACAAAACCCAAATCTAACAAAACGTGATGTGTGCGTGTGTGTGTACTAGTGCTTACTGAAATGAAGTAAATTCTGAGATTAAAACAGCAAACACAATCATGATATATCCCAAATTAATGTACTATTATATACATATATATACAATCAAGAATATATATATATATATATATATATATATATATATATATATATACAATACTCAAAAGGAAAGTAATACCAATGGTTTTTGAAATAGGTTTAGTGAATCCAAATCTAGAATTAAAATCATCTCGACCCATTCTCAACATGTATGAATTAGCAATGGGTTTCAACGGGGTTTTATATATATATATATAATATATATATATATATATATATATATATATATATATATATATATATATATATATATATATATATATATATATATATATATATATATATATATATATATATATATATATATATATATATATATATATATATATATTATATATATATATATATATATATATATATATATATATATATATATATATATATATATATATATATATATATATATATATATATATATATATATATATATATATATATATATATATATATATAATATATATATATATATATATATATATATATATATATATATATATATATATATATATATATATATATATATATATATATATATATATATATATATATATATATATATATATATATATATATATATATATATATATATATATAAAAAAAAATATATATATATATATATATATATATATATATATATATATATATATATATATATATATATATATAAATAGAAATAGAAAAGCATATATACTCATAATTGATGGAAAATTATGAAACAAAACCAAAAGTTGGTTTCCACAAATCCGAAACCTCATATATGTCCTGAAAACTCAGATTTTGTAAACTAAGAAGTTGGAAATAAAAATATCGCATTTAAATCAAAAATCGAAATATCATATAAATCTCAATTTTTTCCAATTCAATAAAAATCCGATTATGCTTGAAAAAAACAAACAAATAGGTGATGATTTCGAGGATCACTTCCCACAAGTTCTAATTATCATATATGAACTAACAATTCAGAAAATACGGACTAAAAAGTCAAGGATCGAAAAATCACATTTATATTCAAAACTTTGAACCCGAAGAACTCAATTTTGACAAAACGACTCAAATACAAAATACACCAAATCAACCCGCGAAACTCGGCATACACGCTGGTCTCAACCTACGTGATACGCTCGGGTACTCTCGGGTTCGAAATCATGTCCGTGTCGTGTCCACAGAATGCGTATCGGAATTTCTCGATACCGCGTGGTACGCGTGCGTTCTCGCTCGTTTGAGCGCCGCACACGCAACGAAACGCCACGTGCTCGTGCACGTAGCTGGGGGGGTCCTGGGGTAGGTCTAGGACACAACAACATGGTGACACGCTGCCCGAAACAGTGCACGCAGACCCACGCACCCGCGCGGCCTGCTGTGCGCCGCGCGCGCCCGCGCGCCCTCGTGCACGTGGTGTCGGCCTCGCTGCTCCCTCGTCGGGCCATGCCGTGACTCAGGATTCATCCTACGGGTCATCTAGGTATAGTTCAACATGTTTCGGGTCCTGGAATGGGTCTTTGCTGCGTCGTGTGCGCGCACGAAATCCGTTTCCTCGACAAAAATCAGCCCGAGTGCACAGTGTGGCTGACCAGTGCACGCGCAATTTCTTCGCGCTCGCTCGACAAAACGTCGTAAAATTTTACGGACATGTGGGCAGAGGTTGCCCCTACGTTCTCATAAAATTTCACACAAGACGGAGCTCTGTACGTCGAGTTATGACGCACAGACTGCAGGACGTGCACGGGACCGTGCACGGGATCTCGTGCACGCGTGTCCGTGTTCGAAACGTCGTTGAAAAGTCATCAATTTCCAATCCGTCTTCACAAAAGTTTATTGAAATGGTATTATCTAAACATCCATGAAGTCGGAATCGAAAAAACAGCAACTTTCTATCCTAAGCGGCATTTCGTCGAACACGTGTCGTTAGGGACTGACACGGGCTCGATACCTCCATCAAACGGAGTCAAAATCCCACCAAATTTCGTGGGCAATGCTAGGGAACCTATATGGATGCAAAAATGAAGAAAAAACCAGAATTGCAATGGTAGATTAGGGTTTTACCTATTGAGTGTCAAAACTCAATAATCGGGGCTCCTCGGTTGTCGTGTCGGCCGATTTTCCTCTAGCAAAACCTTCCGTCTCCACTCCAGAAATGGTCCAGCAGATCCTCCTCTCCTCGACGAGCGCAACAGAGTTCGTTTGGGAAGAAACGGACTCCGGATGATGGAAAAAAGTGTTTTGGAGAGTTGGATTTTTTAGGGTTTCTTTGTGGAGGCTACAAACAACAAATGAATGCAACAAAGGGAGGGGGTACTGCTGTTGGGCGGCCAAGTGGGGGTTCTCTAGGGTTAGGGTTTCACTTGGGCCAACTCTTTCTCAAGTAGAAATGGGCCCAAGTCGAAAAGCTCAAAGGCCTACATGCAAAAAGGCTAATTAAATAATTAAAGCCTTAAAAAATAATCTAATGCACAAATTAAATTCTAAAAATGAAAAATAAAAATTCTAGTGCATTGTTAGGCCCCTATACAAGTCCACTAGGGTTAAACCAGTTGCTAGCACAATCAAGTCAACCTATTCAAAAAATCACACAAAGGTCAAGAATGGCTAAAAAGACTAAAATACCCTTCTGTGAAAAAATGGATGTTACACTGCGTAGAGAGCGAGGATCAGTACATTACACTTTGTACTGGTGCGTGGCAAATTAAGTTCCAAGCTCTCATTTGGTTGAAGAGTTTATATGACTTAGTTCATGAATGTTTCTAACCATCCTAATGAATTTTAAACGAGCAATGACAAGCATAATGTAAAATACGTTGGAACTTACCCACGGAGGACCGTGCCGCGCCTTATAAAACTTACCATGTTCTTTCCTGTCAATTGTTATCATTTACATACCAAGTGCAACATTACGTGTGTTTGGTCACTTACATCATAAGCCATCCTGGACTATAGCTTTGTTAGCCGGGGCCCTTGCAGCGCAAGTAGCGAGCCCCGCTGCAAGTCCCCGCTTAACCCGTACTAACATCCAGCACAGCTATACCGTGTTTCCTCCTAGGCCGAGTTGATCTCGTGGCCCCGAGTAGTCGCTCGAGAAAACTCTCTCCTTGTCGACAAGTTGTCCAATGATCGAGTTAAGACAATATTTAGTTATTAAGGTCTAGCCTACATTCTCTTTGAAAACTTGATTATTTTACTGTGTCCGTGCCCTTGCATTCGTTCATTCATCCGCAACAACACTATCGATTTACCTAAGAAGGGGGTCGAGAAGAGAAGGGTCAGCCACTCACTTTGAGTTTACTTCAGGCGAGAGAACATGTTGGTCGCGCTAGACGTCGCCTACGCGATTACCTGAAATCGCACAAGCAACCGATTAGAACACTATATTATTCAAGAAGTTTGATAGAAAATGCGAGTTCGAAATGCAAACCATGAAAACCATCAAAAACATTCACGAAAATGCATTCAGAAAACAAAGCCAAAACCAACGCAAGCGGCGTGAAAAGCAGAGCAACGGGAGGTCTCTCCCGGCTCAGCCGCAGAGTCAATCCTTGAGGAGCAACCCGCTGAATATGGAACTTGGTTCCGAAGAAGCCATTCTATAACGGGAATGGATCTTAATTCAACCGTTCCCGTTCGATCGATTCGATCGATCCCGACCTAATCGATAGCGACAGTGTTCCTTTCTTGCGCACCCCGTGGACGAAGAATGGGGCACGATGTAGGGACGGGGCACTACTGTAGGTTATATTCTTAAGTTTCGAGGAGTCTAGACTTATATGGGACATAATATATGGACATCGCCTATCTGAAGCATCCACTGGCTCGTCAAATTGTACTGGGAGATGAGAGAGAGCTGAGTGACTTGTATTGTGAGAAGAGTGAGACTGAGTGATTGTAATCATGGCCTAGTGCCACTTTTGTAATCCTTGTTCAATATCAAATAAAGAACCTCTTTTGTTGACTTGTGTTTTGGTTCTAACTTTCTGCTGGTTTATTCAATGTTTCTGCTTCGGGACTTCTATGCGACGACCCCGTCGCTTAGTCTGTAATCGATCGTTATAGAACCCGCCTTGCGTTAGCACAATCTAGGCTCACACGGCATCACGCCTTAGCGAGGACGATCGGTCCTACGGGACCGGGGCGTGACACCGAGCCCCTAGCAGCCACATAATGGACAGTAAATTCGGAGAATAATTCCTCGTTAAATGGACGATTAGAATGGTAACCCCCACTAAGTGGTCAATTACTAAAACTGAAACGCCCACACAGAAACACACAAAAGCGACTTTGGAGCACAAGTCCAACGGGAGCAGACTCTCTGCTGAAACTAAGGTCCAGCGGTAGCAGCCTCCCGGCTAGAACAAAGGTCTAGCGGAAGCATACTTCCCGTTAGAGTCACGGAAGAATACTTCCCACTGGAGCCAAGGTCAAGTGGGAGCTGCATCCCAGCTGTAAACAATGTCCAACGGGAGCAAACTTTATGTTATCCTACAAAATATTTGTAGGTTACACCTTGACAAATAAGCCTATAAAATATTTATTTACATTTCTTTTAGTTATAGGATTGGTTGTCCTAAAGAATCTAGGAAATAGAATATCTACATACTTTAGTTCTTATTTAAATATTTAATTCTTTTTATTTGTATACTCTTTGTTTAATTATCCTAATAAGTTTGAAATCTAGTTATTGGACTTATGAGTAATGTTATCCGTATCTCCAAAATTATTCCTCCAAACTATGTATCTCCAAATTATCCCTCCAAACTATCCCTCTTTCTGTGGTAGTTGACGTGGAATGTATTAGGTGTCATAAGACATGGCATATGACATGAAAAGTTTTAGACCAAAAATTAATAATCCAATTTTTTTAATGTTAATGTTAACTTTAATTTTAATTTTAATTCTAATTTTAGTCTTAATTTTAATTCTAATTTTAATTTTAATTTTTAAATTTTGCCATGTCAACTGCCACATTAACATGTCACGTCGGCTGTCACATAAGGATAGATGATTTGGAAGAACAAATAATATTATTTTTATACTTATTTATTTACTTAAATATTTAATTGCTCGTTCCTTGTCAAGCCTAGCTTATTGATAATTTGAAAATACAAAAAAAATTAAAAATTTATGACGTAGGCTTACACGCTACCCCCTTGACCCCATTAATAGATAGGGGAATATTGTAGTGGGTTGATGGTGTCCATGCTCCCAAATTGATGGTTACTTGGATCCTAACTAGAACCATACAGATAATTTAGGATTCAAGACATACTCAAAATATATATTTTTTTATATAAAAAAATAAAAGTGTAAAAATAAATAAGAAGAAAATAAAAATTGGATAAGGGAGTAGTAGGTTTTTTATTGCAAAAACTAATTGTTATAGGGATATTTTCAAGTTCCTCGTACTCCTCCTTCATAATTTTTTTTTTTTGGGTATGAGATTACACTTGGTTGACAATTGTGCAAGCTCTCTCCATAATCCACATGACACTTTCAACCTTTCTGAATCTCACGTATATAATTTTCTGAATCTCACGAATATAATTCTTCTTCAAATTTATAACTTTATATTTTAACAAATTGGATAATTGAATACACTGAATCTGGACTATCTTATCTATACTATATAGAAGTTTAATAATTTAACATCTAATAGGATATTTCGTCTTATTTAATCTAAAATTTTAAATCTCACGTATATTTAAATTATAATCTGTTATATTTAGAATCAAATCCATAAGCTAATGATATTGTATTTTAAAATTAAGTGATATCGTGATATCAAATTAGATTACTTTTATATTAAGTTTTAAATTGAGAGAAAGAGAATG
This sequence comes from Iris pallida, assembly GCA_029216955.1. Taxonomy (NCBI): domain Eukaryota; kingdom Viridiplantae; phylum Streptophyta; class Magnoliopsida; order Asparagales; family Iridaceae; genus Iris; species Iris pallida. The sequence goes on along the minus strand of JANAVB010013000.1, from coordinate 931,862 downwards.
AGTAAAAAAATTAAATTCAATATCTTTTACTCCGCAAAAAATCAAAAATCAAAATCTCCAACAAAACAAGATTCGGGACATTTTTTAATCTTGTAGATTATATTATATGATTTAAAGTAACTAAAATTAGATTAAGTTAGAGTTAAATATAAGATAGATTTAATTGGATTAAAATTATAAAATATATTGGATTTGGACTTTAATTTGACAAGATTATATGTTAAGTAAGCTTATGATTAAAATTTTGGATTAGATGAGAGAAAATATTTTAAGTGCGCATTTTTCAGGTCCTTGGGTCGAATTTTTTTTTCAGAGTGAAGCTCCCTCTATGTTAGCCAAAGCTCCTTCGCTCAACATCCCTCTATGTATGTTAGCCAAAACTCCAGTTGAAAGCTCTTTAAAAGCTGTAATCACATTTGTTGGGTCAATTTTCTTGTAACTATGAAACTTCCAATCTTCCCAAAGATGGCATTTCAGACATTTCTAGTGTTGTATATAATTAAACCATAAAATTGCATCCCTAAAATATTTCTTCTTCTAAGAAAAAACCAATATATATATATATATTTATATATATATATATATATATATATATATATATATATATATATATATATATATATATATATATATATATAAGCAAACAAACAAAAAGACTCCGTCCTAAAAGAATAATGCAACAACACCAAAAACAAAAAAAAAGACTCCGTCCGAAAAGAATAATGCAACAAATTTTCTCTTTAGCAACCGAAGGTGACACCACCCGTTGATCAGTTAACCTTGAGAAGTATAATAAGTTCCACACAAGAAGTTGGTTAGCCCACGGGATGACCCAAAATTGCTATGTAAGTACTGAACAAGGCGAATGCCAAACCGACAGAGAGAAGGAAGTAGTCCACAGCCCTTTGCCAGAGAGCGAGGGAAGGGCCCATAAGCTTGAGGTGGAACGACGTCGGCAGCACGAAAGAGATCAACGCGTAGACGGTGCCTCCTGAGAACAACATCAGCTGCGCAAAGCCCGGAACCGAAGTAGCTAACAGAGCCAGCGCTGCCACCACAGCCACGCGAGCCGCCTGAGACCCTAACCACTCCCTGGATTGCGATCTATTGCAGAGCTTCTGGAACCATCTGCTGGACTTCAGATTCGATTCTATGATCTCGTATATCGGGTGCACTGCGATCGGGAAGGTTAGTGCAAGAGCAGCGCAGAGCCCAACCTATGTTGAGTAAAGAAGAACGACCTCGAGAGCAGATGATTTCTTAGTAATCAGATGATCATGCATGAGAAAGGAAGGATATAATTAAGAAGAATAAGAAAAAAACTAGGAGATTAAAGGAAAGTTACGAAAACAAGAACATCAACTGTCAAGGTTCAAATCTTGATACAATAATAGTCTCTATATCAGGTTATCTATGTAAGGTATCTATCCATATATTACTTGTGTTTTCCTCTTTGCTTTTGTTAATTAAGATGACCCACAGATATCTTCTCTATAAGCTAAATTCTTTTAGTACTTAAAACTTGTGAACATTGTGAAGTTGATTAATTGGAACTAGGTAAACAGTCGATCATAAAACTTTGTCAAATCTTGTATGGACTTTCTTCGAATAAGAAACATGTTATTGCCGGGACACAATTTTCGATAGAAAAGTGAGAAAATAAAACAATTATAAAAATAACGTTTCAACGCAACACTTCAAACAAGGTGCACAACAGAGATCCTAGGAGGATTCTTGATTACGATCATCTAAAAAGTTTTCGTAACAGTAGCAAACGACAGTAGCACTTCTAAACAGAAGGTACGAATCGAAATGCTAATAGCAGCAACGATGACAGGCAAAAGATGGAAGATGGTCGGCTGAGGTGAATGATCACCGTTGCTCAAAGCTTAATTCGTCCCACACGAATAGCTTCCAGGAACCAGCAAGTTCGTCGGAGAACTCTGGAACACTCTCACTACTAAAATATGCTATATTAGCGACATTGTTTAGCGACGGAACAAAATACCGTCGCTAAATATGTAATATAGCGTATGTAATATAGCGACTCCCTTCTATTGATATCGCAAATCGTCGCTGAATAGCGACGTTCAGCGACAGTAGATAAATTACGTCACGGAATAGCAACGTTCTGTCACGACCCGCACCCACTGTAAGGGTACGAGAACGTAACAACGCCCAGCCTACGCCGCAGTGTCGGCGGTAGAACGCTGTCCTAGGTCATAACATCTAACAGATAAGGGTAATATACAGTTATACTCCCCGAATTGGGGTGACATAACAGAATATAACTCAACCACATCTAAGGTAGAACATGAAAGGAACGATAGATAATTTCCAGAAATGAAAACACAGAGATACAACCCAGAGTTCTAAGTATCTAAATAAGTACATATCCAAATAATATCTCAGAAACTCAATACAGAATCCAGAAAGATAAAGACATCCTAATCTAGGAAAGTATCATCAACTGCTAGCAAGTCCAAGTCACTAGCGATGTCTAATGCTGCACCAAGAGGGATAGACACCAGAGCCTCATCATTCACTGTAAAATTTTCAACAGGTCCAGTCAGGACGGGAGCGAGCACATATCTCTCAAAACAGTTCATAGCAGGTTAGGAGTATAAATCATGCAATAGAGTAAAATACAGCCAGTGCTGAAAAGAAAGTACGAGTAAACAGGAGATATTTTGTAACTGAAAGTAAATACATGATAGTAGAGACTGTAATTGGCTACGTGATTTAGAGTACAATATGGTTATGTAAACGGCTTAGGGGCACATGAATACAAATAAGAGGCAAGTGAGAATTTTTCAGTCCCAAGCCCTGCAGACTATCCAGTTATCCTTCCGCGGGTTGAGAGTATGGTTGGGTACATCGCCCAGAAGACGATATACCCTTAGGTAACTTAGAGGGTGCAACACATGACAGTGTGCTGGAAATGTGCCCTACTCGTCGGCATGCTACAAGTCCATTAAAGCGCCCAGATAACGAGATCGCCTGTGACTGAGAATTCTCTATGAACTATAGTTTGATCTAATTATTAGCTTATTCTATATTCAGTACAAATCCCTGACCGTGGTAACCAGGGAGTCACGTCCTAGACATGATGCAAGACAAGACAAGACAAGTGGATTGCACGAATCAGCAAAAATGAACAACCACGGTGTCAAAGTTGATTATACAAGTTAAGTTAGCCATCGCAACAGCATCAAGTCAAGTCAAGTTACAAGTCAGGAGTGCGCCGCCATAGGCCACTATCAAGTTATCCAGTTACAAGGATTAATTATGAATCACAGGTCACAAGTTAAGAGTGCACCCCATCGGGTCACTACCAAGAAGATCAGAAAGCACTAGGATCATAAATCACAGAAATCATGAAACCGCACTAGTCATAAGCAAAGCACCAAAAACTGTGCCAGGTCGTGTTGGGTCAAGACCGTCGTGTTGTGTGGAGCAAGATCTCAAAACTTCAATCCACAAAGAGAAACCAAATTCAAGAAAATAAAACCAAATCACTATAGGCAAGTAGGTTACGCAGGGAAATGAACTGTGCTGGAGAATTGAACTGCGCAGGGGGAATGAACTGTGCTGGGATCAAAGGCGCTAAGGTCAGCTTGCGCTAGGGTCAGCTGCGCTAGGGCTAGCTTGTGTAGGGGATGAGCTGCGCTGGCGATGAGCTGCGCAGGGGATAGCTTGTACAGGGGTTAGCTTGCGCAGGATGATCTGCACAGAGGACAAGCTGCACAGGGGTTAGCTTGCGCAGGGGATGAGCTACGCAGGGGTTAGCTTGTGCTGGAGCTAAAGAGCGCCAGCATGAAGGGGTGCGCGGTTCGCCAAAGGGCGCTGTGCGCAGGTCAGTCCAGCGCTAAAGAGCGCTGGCCGAGGGGGTTACGTAGTTCAGCCTAGCGCTAAAGAGCGCTGGCCGAGGATCATCTTCTCCAGCAAGCTGAGAAGAAAACCCAAGAACACCAAAATTCAAATCTTCATAACTTGGTCAAATCAAAACAAAATTTGGATTTTCAAAATTCTAACTTGTGTAAAATTGAATTCTCTTCCACATGGATGCCTCAAAACAAGCAAAAATCTAAGTTTAATAGTTCAAAACCAAGAAATTCCGAAAATGGTTAAAATTTAGATCTAGAAAAATGGAAGCTCCAAATCACAAAATACCAAGTTCTAATGTTGTTCACCATGGCCTAATCTAGCTAATGGACAAATAAAATAGGGCTCATATTTGGTGGCAAGGTGCACTTGCCTATGGGGTTAGGGGTTGTGTGGAGGAAGGAAGAAGAAGATGAAGAAAATTAATAGAAGTAATGAGGAGAGAGAAAGTTAGGTAGGAATTTAATGAGGGATGGTGTGTTGTGTTGAGGATGGAGGTTAATTAAGGTAGTCCAATGCAAACCAAACCAAATCCTTCTCCACAAGGAACAAAACCACGCTAGGTCCAAAAACTCGATTTACGAGAAAACTAAAATCTGCAAGTCGAGCCAAAATACAATTACAGGTCAAAGTCCGAGAAAATAAAATACAGGTCCGAAATACATGTAAGCTCATTCAAAATATGTATTCCGAAATACGGGCATTACAACTCTACCCACCTTAAAGGAATTCTGTCCTCAGAATTTAAATCAAGATGCTTAGAGATATAAGAGCCCGCTATACTATCCACAAATAAGCTACACTAAGCAATCAATCAACCAATCATACATGCAAACAAGGGATGGGAAGCATAAGGCATAAGGAAGACATTATACCTTACGAGTCAAACAAGTCGGGGTATCGCGATCGGATGTCGTCCTCACGCTCCCACGTTAACTCACCTAGAGAGTGATGACCCCAAGCAATACGGACTAAACTAATAGTCTTGTTCTTGAGTATCTTTTCTCTCCGGTCCAATATAGACACGGGCCTCTCCTCATACGAAAGGTTGGTACCAACAACCAATTCCGAATGGTCCAGTATATAGCTCGGGTCCGGGATGTACCATCGTAATTGGGATACATGGAATACATCATGCACCTCACTTAATGACGGCAGAAGAGCGAGACGATAGGATACATCTCCTACTCGCTCTAGGATATCGAATGGCCATATATACCTAGGACTAAGCTTTCCCCGTACGCCAAAGCGAATGACGCCGTGGTTAGGCATGATCCTAAGGAATACATGGTCATCGATAGCAAATTCTAAGGGACACCGATGAGCATCGGCCCAATGACGCTGGCGATCTTGGGCCACTCGAAGGCGATCTCTGACTCTTCTGACCACTTCAACTGTCTGGGCAATTATTTCTGGTCCAAGCATATGCCTTTCTCCAACATCATCCCAGGCTAACAGGGATCTGCACTTCCTACCATACAGTGCCTCGAACGGGGCCATCTGAATACTGGCCTGGAAACTGTTGTTGTACGAGAACTCCACCAGGTGCAGGTGATCTTCCCACGAACCACCGAAGTCAAGGGTGTAAGATCTCAACATATCTTCAAGAGTCTGGATTGTACGTTCTGACTGACCGTTTGTTTGCGGATGGTAAGTTGAGCTAAATTGAAGGTGAGTCCCCAAACTCTCTTGCAAGCTACGCCAAAAGTATGATGTGAATCTTGAATCTCTGTCCGAGGTGATACTAACTGGCACACCATGAAGCCTGACAATCTTCCTGAGATACATCTCTGCTAGCTGATCCGTCGACCGACCAACTCTGAACGGGAGGAAGTGAGCTACCTTCGTGAGCCTGTCCACTATAACCCAAACAGCATCTCGACCAGTTGGGGATCTAGGCAATCCAGTCATAAAATCTATGGTTATGTGCTCCCACTTCCATTCTGGAATCGGCAAGGGCTGAAGAAGTCCAGCGGGCCTCTGATGTTCAGCTTTAACTTGCTGGAAAACCAAACACCGAGAGACATACCGGGCTATCTTTCTCTTCATGCCATTCCACCATAAGTGCTGACGGACATCACGGTACATCTTCGTACCACCGGAATGAATAGAATACTGCGAACTATGAGCTTCTGCCATGACCTCCTGTCTGATATCTCTACTGGGTACACAAAGACGAGTACCGTGTCGAAGTGTACCATCTTCATGGATGTACAGCTCTGGCCTTCTTCCTGCCTCACACTCTTCTCTGAGTCGTTAAATCTTGGAATCTGTAGACTGCGCCATCCGGATCCTCTCAACGATGCTGGACTGAACCTGTAGACTGACCATCAACGCCATGTTGGTAGGAAGAACCAATTCGATTTCCATCTTCTGAAGATCTGCCAATAACTCTGGTTGCACTGTTAGGAAATAAACTCCGGCTCTCCTGCTCAATGCATCTGCTACAACGTTGACCTTCCCTGGGTGATACTGCAAGTCTATATTATAATCCACCAGTAGCTCGAGCCACCTTCTCTACCGCATGTTAAGATCCTTCTGGGTGAAAACATACTTCAGGCTCTTATAATCAGTAAATATCTCCACTCTGTCCCCGTACAAGTAGTGCCTCCAAAGCTTAAGTGCAAACACTACTGCCACCAGTTCCAAGTCATGGGTCGGGTAATTCTTCTCATGATCACGAAGTTGACGTAATGCATAAGCGATTACCTTCCCATGCTGCATCAAGACACACCTCAATCCTCTGCCTGAAGCATCGCAATAAACTGTGAATCCTTCGGTCCCATCTGGAAGTGTAAGAATGGAAGCCGTTACCAAACCTCGCTTCAACTTCTCAAATGATTCTTGGAACTCTGCTGTCCATACGAACGGCACATCCTTGCGGGTCAACTGGGTCATCGGTGCCGAAATCCTCGCAAAATCTGAAACAAACCGCCGGTAGTAGCCGGCCAATCCAAGGAAGCTGCGAACCTCTGCCACTGAGCTAGGTACTGGCCATGACTCGATAGCAACAATCTTCTGGGATCCACTTCCACTCCTCCTCGGGTAATAATGTGACCCAAGTACGAAATACGATCAAGCCAGAACTCGTATTTACTGAACTTGGCATACAACTGATGCTCTCTAAGCGTCTGAAGGACGATTCTGAGATGCTGCTCGTACTCTGCTTCGCTCTTGCTGTAGACCAGGATATCATCTAGGAACACGATCATGAACTGGTCCAAGTAAGGCATGAAAATACGATTCATGAGGTCCATGAATATGGCTGGCGCATTGGTTGCTCCGAATGGCATAACAAGAAACTCCTAATGCCCATACCATGATCTGAACGCTGTCTTCGGGATGTCCTTCTCTCTGACCCTGATCTGGTGGTATCCTGATCGCAAGTCTATCTTCGAGAATACTGAAGCCCCCTTGAGTTGATCAAACAAGTCATCTATCCTCGGGAGAGGGTATCTGTTCTTGATTGTCATCGAGTTCAAGGTACGATAATCTAAACATAGCCAGGACGTACCATCCTTTTTTTTCATAAGAAGCATCGGGGCTCCCCAAGGCGATCCACTTGTACGAATGAATCCCTTGGTCCTCAGCTTTTCAATCATCTTGTACAAAATCTCCAACTCTGAAGGCGCCATCCAGTAGACTCACTCTGATACTGGTGCTGTCCCGGGAATCAAATCTATGGTGAACTCGATCTCCCGCTTTGGCAGCATTTTTGGAAGTTCCTCTGGGAAGACATCTGGAAACTCTTCAACTATCTGGGGTAACTGAACTGCTGCTACTGCCATCCGTAATACTGGAGAAGATGGCTCCACTGAGCCTCTGGAAAATGAAAACTCTGGCTCGCCTGGAATACTAAAGACAACCCTGCCAACATGGCAGTCTATCCTAGCATACTGGTTCCTCAACCAATCCATGCCTAAGACAACATCATAGTCTGCCATAGAAAACTCTATGAATCTAGCGGACAACTCTCTACCGCTAATTACGATCCGACACGAGAAAAATACTCGATCTACTTCCATAAGACCATTACCAGTAAGTATATTGAGCCTCACTGATAATGACTCAGGCTCCAATCCTATCCGTGTCGTAAATCGTACAGACATAAAAGAATGCGATGCACCAGAATCAAATAATACCGATGCTGGAGAGGAGTTGACGAGAATAGTACCTGCCACTACTTCACCTGGTACAACTTCTTCTTCCATAGTCATCATCATTGCCTGACCTTGTCCTCTGGTTGCGAGTCCCCTCTGCTGAAAATCTCTCTGCCTGTTCTGCACTTGAGCCTGGGTGTACTGTTGCTGGTTCTGCTGCTGAAATGCCTGGGCCTGAGGCAACAATAGCCTCGGGTACTACTGCTGCTACATAGGTGTTGGTCCCCTAACCGATGGACTAGTTAGGTTGGAAGAGGACGAACTACCCCTATTCGGGCAGGCTCATATCTTGTGATCTGCCGTTCCACAAGCCAGGCACAATCCCTGTACCCTGCGACAATCTGCCACCACGTGCCCTGGCTTCCCACAATGAGAATATCCCATCGCGGAAGTCTGCTTCTGCTTCTACTGCTGCGGGTACGTCGGGACTGAATGCTGGACCGACGTCACTGAGGTCGCCCGCCTCGGAGTTCCAATAGTCAAACCCCTTGCTGTCGGGGCTAGAGCTGATGATTGGTGCATCTGATTGTGGGACCGCTTCCTGTCTCCGGTCCTATCCACGATCCTCTGGGAGGTGTACTCGTGTCTCCTAGTCGCCCTCAATACTGCATCGAATGTCTGGTGCTCGAATTGCTCAACTGCCAACAAGATCTCCAAATGCACCGCTGGGCTCTGTCAAACTTGGTTGCCACCAAGGTGGGGGCAAACCGACTGAGTCTAGAAAACTCAGATGTATAACCATCGACCGTTCTGCCTCCTTGCTTCAAGTTGGTAAACCTCGTCTGCAGGTCATACCGAGCCACAACATCAAAATACTTCGTCTGGAATCTTTCTCTAAACACCGCCCAAGTAACCGACACCGCTAATCCCACGACTTGCGTCGCCCACCAACTACGAGCTAAGTCTAGCAACTGCAGGCGTACCACCGCCACCTTCTCATTCTCAGGTGTCCTAGCTGCTTCCAGAACCACCTCGGTATCCTGAAGCCAAGCGTCCGCGGCAATCGCATCTTCGCTGCCGTCAAAGAATGGAGGGTTCAAGCGCTTGAAGCTGTTGGCCGCGCTGTTCCCTGGATGACCGCCTCTGGTCAAAGCATCTTGAACTGTCTGGTGCAGGGCGTCGCCCCGACGATCCTGGGATGCCAGTAATTCTCTGATAAGCCCAACCAAGACTCCATCCTCCTGTCTTGCAGGCTGGGCGGGCTGAACTGGAGGTTCCGGAACTCTAGGAAGCATGACTCGGGAGGCTACTCCAGAGTGCTGAGCTTGATCTTCCTGGCGCTGGGGTGCTTGCTGAGCTTCCTCTGGCTGGTTGTCAGGTCCATGAGCAATGCCGCTTGTCACGACCCGCACCCGCTTTTCGGATACGAGACGTGTCCAAGCCAGCCTACGCCGCAGAGTCGGCGGTAGAACGCTGTCAAGCCCGCAAGTAATAAATGCTCAAGAAAATGACATTTGCTGCTCATTCACATTTCTAGATTTATTACAACATTTACAATATTTAAATTAAAGGAAAATACAAGTTTTATAATTAATGAAAATGATACATTGCTATCTATTTTTAGGTTGTCATTAGTATACCCAAGCCTTCCCCAGTATTAAGAGTGATCGCGGCTAAACCTGAAAAATGTTGGTTATCCAGTCAGGATTGGAACAAGTACACAAACCGACGACAATGCAAAACACAATAGAATTAACAAAACATGAAAATAGCATATGGAATATGAAAGCTAGTAAGAAAACTGTTGACATAGCACGATAGAGAAGTAAACAAGGAAAAATTAATAAAAGACATCTATCTAGGTGGTGTGAAATATCTGTTTCGACATGTGAACGGCTAGGGGTAAATACGGCTCACTGCACGTGTCGTGTGCAGCTGCTATCGTTCAAGAATAGACTCATGGGAAAGTTCTGGATAGTTCACATGTTTACTAAGATATTTCCCCTCCCGACTACTCCGTGTGACGAGCGTATCAACAAGCAGCAAGATATATGTATAGACATGAAATGAAAAGACTACTATGAATCGAAAAGCAATCAGAAAGTGCACTTGCCTGAGGTCCTTAGCTGGAGAAACCAAAATACCATACCACTTAATAAGCCACAATCAGTAAACACATGTAGAAGTCTCCAGATGCTGAAATAAATAGTACCAACATTCTTAGAATAGTCAAATTAGCTAGAATTGCCTGTCCTTAAGTCCAATTATGGACACAGGGGCAAAACGATAATTTCGGGAAAAACGATATCCGCCGTTGGACCCATTTTGCACCGAAAAGCGTGTCAGAGTTAACGGTCTCTAAAGTTGTCAAACTATATATCTATGAATCCAGTTTTCCGATACAAACCCAACCGTATGTCCAAAGTTGGATTCCGGCGGGCCGTGCACAAAATCGCCCGTTGAGTGGGACCGTGGGGCCCGCAAAACGACGTCGGATTCAACTGTCTCAGAATTGGACCACACACGACCACGAAGCTGTTACGCAGCTTTCGATCCTTTCGGTTCGCGACAACGTCGTCCGGATTGGCGTGACGCACGTCGTGTGGAGCGATTTTCTAAGTTTTGAAAACAGGTTTTTGTTGAACTTTGAAAGTTGATTTCTTCACACACAGTTAATAAAAATTGAAACTACAAATTAGGTTAGGATGCCCTACATGTTGTCTAAAAAGTTGTTTATATAGTTTTCTTAAACTGTCGTTGGTTTGACGATGATTCGCCTCCCAACAAGGGTGTTTGGACCGACTTACGTCCTGTTTTGGATAGGATTTTCGTCAATCTTCGGACTCGTTTTTCGATGCACATGACGCAACACAAAATGAACTATTTGAAGGGAGTCGGAGTGGGTTATGTTGTCAGATTACCTGCGAAGACGGTTCGACCATTGGTCGACCGAGCGCGACGAAAAACCATCGCGAAGTCGGCCTCCTTCTACGCGTTTTTTGCTGTGTTTGCTTTGCATCCCCTCGCGCGCGGCTCTCTGGCCGCCTCCAGCCGCGCGCGGCGGCGGCGACGGCGGCGGGTGGCCGCCCAGAGATTGGGGAAGGGTGGCGAGTCGCTGTTAGGGTTTGGGTTTGGAGTTTTCATTTTCTCTCTCGCCGACTACATATATACATACGCGTGTATAAAAACCTGGAAGGGAAAGGAAGTAAACCGAGCTGTTGGGCTCGGGTTCTAAAGGCTGGGGCTTGGGCTTCACCACGTCGGGCTGGACTGGGACTTCAGTATTGGGTTGGGTTGAGACCCTGCTCGTGGTTTGCTATCTTTTTTGGACTGGGCATGTGAAAGCTTGCTCGGGCTGGCCCCCCCTGCTCGGGCTGGACTGCCTGGCTTGGCTTCCACTGCTCCTCTAATTCTATTTTCTTTTCTTTTTTTATTTATTTCTCTATTAGTAATTATATATCTATATATACATAATCACTTATATATATACATATACGTATTTACACATATTATATCTATATGCCCCCACATATATTTAAATATATATATATATATATATATATATATATATATATATATATATATATATATATATATATATATATATTATACACCTATAAAATATATACGTATATACACGTATTCCTATATTTCAATATATATTTCTATATATTTATTTCTATATATACAATACATATATACATATACGTATTTATATACACGTATATATCTACAGATAATATATTTATTATATACATATACACGTATACCCTATATATTTATATATACACATATACACTCACATCTACATATATACATATATATTTATTTATTTATATCCATTTATATATTTTTACTTATATATATTCGTATATATACTCATACAATACTCCATAAATTCTAAATAAATCCCAGGAGCATCGTTCCTAGGTAGAGTCTATCTGTATAAATATGATCACGTACATCTATATAACATTTATTGTCAATAATATATAACCAGTAATAATAAATTAATATCGTATAAAATATTCTTGATAAAATTGGTAACCAAAATAAATAGTAATAAAATATTTTAAAAATTCCGGTAAGGGGAGCTACAAATCTACCCACCTTAAAATAATTTTGTCCTCGAAATTCTACTCATAATTATTCTTAAATATTCAAAAGAAGGTCTATCCTAACTTTAATCTCCTCAAATTAAATAATCAAAATATCTTATAATTCTCTCTAGCCATTTTATAACTACGATCATCGAGGACTTCTACCCACCTTTGGTCACACTACTCTTCACACTAAATCTTAAAATCTTCTAACCGGTTGTTAACAATCCTACCAACAATTATCTAGGCATATGGTACCTATAATCCTCTCGTATCTATCAAGTACCCAAAATCTAACAAACAACAAATTTATACTAGTAGCTAAGAAATATTGGTAAACTCTAGTAAGCACGACTATCCGTCACTCCGAAGTAGGGAGGTCAGGAAGATAAGGTATAATAATCGGGATAACTGTGAAGTTTCAAGAGGGTGGAGAGTATCCAATGTTATAGATAGAAGGTGAGTTTAAGAACCACTGTCTTATTTGCTAGATTGGACAACTCTAGTTCAGTCACCTGCTATGGCAAAGAGCCCTTCGTCACTTAGAGTGGCCTGCCTCCGTGCAATACGGAAGTCTCGTTCTCGAAATTCCAATTCAAACAAGGTTCCATAACGGAATTTGAGAAATCAAGACTGTGGTCTTAATGGGTTCTCTATTTGGACATCAGTCGTCGGTTGGATGAACATTGGGTTTCAATCTATATGGTTTGGACAAGATCCCAATGATAAAACTCTTCCTACCAGATTAGAGTATCCTAGAATAGGTTTCTATCTAAGGGTTGAGCTGGTTGCCCGTCAAATTGGTTAGCTAGGTTCCTAAAGTCCAGAATGCGCCTTCAGTAACTTTTGAGTTTAAATAGCACACGAGGCCTCAATTGGGTAGCACACTAGTGACATATGCGTAGTGGGCTTCGAGTAGGTCACAACCCTATATTGGGCCGAGTGAATTGAGTCAAGGTTAAGTCTCTATTTGTAGTCGAAAAGTTTACCGGTACTATGGTAAGGGTTATAGTTAGTCCTCTTTACCTGAAAGTCGTACCACGAAAATAGAGTACAAGGGGACGGGTTTGAGTGGGACATGATATACCTAGATGAAGGTGGACTCGTCTAGATCTTGCATATGAAATTTGTTGGAAGATAACAGCTGGTCTCGTGCTCCGAATATTAATGACACGGCCGGGGCACAAAATAATCTATATGGAAAGTGGGAGTCTATGGGCACTAATCATCATCCTAATAGAAGTTATTCTAATCACTCGGAAATCCTAGTATATCCTAAAAAATTTTAGAAGGCTTACAGTCTACCCACCTTAGAGGCTAGGATATGGTGGTAAGGTTCCTGTCACTGGGCTAGCCGATGGTAGCTACACTTGCATATACCACTATTATAGTCATGGGGATACTCTATATCTACCTATCAATTACGAGCTTTCGTCTTTCCAGTCAGTGAAAGACAAAAACGATAAGGAGTTCAAGAGAGATGTCACTGAACACAATTTTACATGATTCAAGGGCGATTGTATAACTCAAGAGGAATTATCAAAGCAGTCGTGGATGAGACCCTAGAGACATCTATATCTCAATCCACGTAGGATAATTGAATGAAAAGCGAACCAAATGCATCATGGTTGATCAGACCGTAATACAATGATTCTGATTAGACGATATGTTAGCGGGCGTCCCCAATAAACATAGGTCTCGGATCAAGCTCGATAAAAGGATGAGCTTGCAAAACTAGGCTGTAATAGCAGCGTTGGTCAAGAGGGTCAAAAATATAAATATGCAAGATTTTTAAAATGAGGCACAAATGGTTCGAGTTTTGAGATAATCAAAACCTTTCCTAGTGTCCTTGCTTATACAGTCTTCCTATAATCTTCCTATCTCTAAGGCCTTGGTCGACTAATGGGTTATGGGAAAAAGAAAATTTATTCTGGGTAACCAATTAATATCAGTCAACTACTTCGTCAACAGATCACAAGGACCATGGAAGGCTAGGTCGGGGGACACGCTATCCAGCTTACAGAACTTTTACTAGTATTGGTTTTGGATCTTAGGGTCATACAGGGCAGTCTCTATCCTCTATAATATCCTAAACTTGTAATCACATCTGAAATTATTTCACCGAGAATTACGTCTTGCCCGTATACTCTGGCTACGGCAAACTCTTGGTTTCGTGATTCAAATGTGATAGGCTATCAGACACTCTACCTATATTGACACAAGGGTATCTAAGATCTAAAGAAGTCAACGAGAACATAGTTTCTGCAATGTTCCATAGACTATGATTCTTCGGAATGATTTCAATTCTGTGGGTTGTGCCTCGCCAGTGCGCTGCTGGCTACAGTGAACCCACATTCTCCACTCTCAAATATTTGACGACAGTACGCTGCTGTCTAAACTTTATGGGTTAGCTAATATTCTTTTAACCGTAAAATTCATTAGCCCCTAGAGATTCAAACGAGTTGACAAAAAATAGGGCCTAGGTATTTGTCCTAGCAGTCATAACGTTTAAAAAAAAAGGACATAACGTGGAGGGAATAACTAAATACGAAAGAAAAACAAACATACTAGTATCTATTTCACATGCATTTCAATGGTTGAGGGAATTCTCGAATCGATCTACCTCGAGATTCTATACAAATGAAAGAATCAGTAATTATAAATCTATTCCTTACAATAAAATAGAATTTAAATAGGCAATTCTAATTTAGGTTATGATGTTTATATCTAAATAGAGCAACAGATAAATCGAACAGTTTATCACGATTAAAGCCTTAATTATAGAGAAGCCTAACTTACCAGTGAATAATGGATCCACATTGGATCATAATGTCATATCAAAAGTATCAGTGTATCTTATACAGACCTGGCATTCTAAATAGCATGGCCTATCTAACAACCTTAACTACCCAACGGTCAATTTGAACAAGGGACTCCTAGTCCTAGTTATTATTTTAAAATATTTTAATCCTAGTTTGTGAATGAGCATTTCCTGGTCGCAGGCTTGCAATAGTACGACTAACGTACTATCACGAGTTCGTAATATTTTACAAAAACTGACCTGCATGGGCCACCACAAAAACTTGTCATGACCCGCACCCGCTTTTCGAATACGAGACGTGTCCAAGCCAGCCTACGCCGCAGAGTCGGCGGTAGAACGCTGTCAAGCCCGCAAGTAATAAATGCTCAAGAAAATGACATTTGCTGCTCATTCACATTTCTAGATTTATTACAACATTTACAATATTTAAATTAAAGGAAAATACAAGTTTTATAATTAATAAAAATGATACATTGCTATCTATTTCTAGGTTGTCATCAGCATACCCAAGCCTTCCCTAGTGTTAAGAGTGATCGCGGCTAAACCTGAAAAATATTGGTTATCCAGTCAGGATTGGAACAAGTACACAAATCGACGACAATGCAAAACACAATAGAATTAGCAAAACATGAAAATAGCATATGGAATATGAAAGCTAGTAAGAAAACTGATGACATAGCACGATAGAGAAGTAAACAAGGAAAAATTAATAAAGGACATCTATCTAGGTGGTGTAAAATATCTGTTTCGATATATGAACGGCTAGGGGGTAAATACGGCTCACTGCACGTGTCGTGTGCAGCTGCTATCGTTCAAGAATAGACTCATAGGAAAGTTCTGGGTAGTTCACATATTTACTAAGATATTTCCCCTCCCGACTACTCCGTGTGACGAGCGTGTCAACAAGCAGCAAGATATATGTATAGACATGAAATGAAAAGACTACTATGAATCGGAAAGCAATCAGAAAGTGCACTTGCCTGAGGTCCTTAGCTGGAGAAACCAAAATACCATACCATTTAATAAGCCACAATCAGTCAACACATGTAGAAGTCTCCAGATGCTGAAATAAATAGTACCAACGTTCTCAGAATAGTCAAATTAGCTAGAATTGCCTGTCCTTAAGTCCAATTATGGATACAGGGGCAAAACGGTAATTTCGGGCAAAAACGATGTCCGCCGTTGGACCCGTTTTGCACCGAAAAGCGTGTCAGAGACAACGGTCTCTAAAGTTGTCAAACTACATGTCTACGAATCCAATTTTCCGATACGAACCCAACCGTATGTCCAAAGTTGGATTCCGGCGGGCCGTGCACAAAATCGCCCGTTGAGTGGGACCGTGGGGCCCGCAAAACGACGTCGGATTCAACTGTCTCAGAATTGGACCAAACTTGGCATACAGGACCAAAAAAACGATACGGTCCTGATGGCATAAGTTTCGTCTCGATCTGACGAGCGTGCACGAAGTAATTGGAGAATTTGCAAAATGTACGATACGGTGAATTTCGACGGATACGTATCAAATTCGTCGCGCACCACGCGACCAATTTGAATTCCGCCAAAGCCCACACGACCACGAAGCTGTTACGCAACTTTCGATCCTTTCGGTTCGCAACCACGTCGTCCGGATTGGCGTGACGCACGTCGTGTGGAGCGATTTTCTAAGTTTTGAAAACAGGTTTTTGTTGAACTTTGAAAGTTGATTTCTTCACACACAGTTGATAAAAATTGAAACTACAAATTAGGTTAGGATGCCCTACATGTTGTCTAAAAAGTTGTTCAAACAGTTTTCTTAAACTGTTGTTGGTTTGACGATGATTCGCCTTCCAACAAGGGTGTTTGGACCGACTTACGTCCTGTTTTGGACAGGATTTTCGTCAATCTTCGGACTCGTTTTTCGATGCACACGACGCAACACAAAATGAACTATTTGAAGGGAGTCGGAGTGGGTTATGTTGTCAGATTATCTGCGAAGACGGTTCGACCATTGGTCGACCGAGCGCGACGAAAAACCATCGCGAAGTCGGCCTCCTTCCACGCGTTTTCTGCTGTGTTTGCTTTGCATCCCCGCGCGCGCGGCTCTCTGGCCGCCTCCGGCCACGCACGGCGGCGGCGACGGCGGCGGGTGGCCGCCCAGAGATTGGGGAAGGGTGGCGAGTCGCTGTTAGGGTTTGGGTTTGGAGTTTTCGTTTTCTCTCTCGCCGACTACATATATACATACGCGTGTATAAAAACCTGGGAGGGAAAAGAAGTAAACCGAGCTGTTGGGCTCGGGTTCTAAAGGCTGGGGCTTGGGCTTCACCACGTCGGGCTGGACTGGGACTTCAGTATTGGGTTGGGTTGAGACCCTGCTCGTGGTTTGCTATCTTTTTTGGACTGGGCATGTGAAAGCTTGCTCGGGCTGCCCCCCCCCCCCTGCTCGGGCTGGACTGCCTGGCTTGGCTTCCCCTGCTCCTCTAATTCTATTTTCTTTTCTTTTTTTATTTATTTCTCTATTAGCAATTATATATCTATATATATACATAATCACTTATATATATACATATACGTATTTACACATATTATATCTATATGCGCCCACATATATTTATATATATATATATATATATTATACACCTATATAATATATACGTATATACACGTATTCCTATATTTCAATATATATTTCTATATATTTATTTCTATATATACAATACATATATACATATACGTATTTATATACACGTATATATCTACAGATAATATATTTATTATATACATATACACGTATACCCTATATATTTATATATACACATATACACTCACATCTACATATATACATATATATTTATTTATTTATATCCATTTATATATTTTTACTTATCTATATATTCGTATATATACTCATACAATACTCCATAAATTCTAAATAAATCCCAGGAGCATCGTTCCTAGGTAGAGTCTATCTGTATAAATATGATCACGTACATCTATATAACATTTATTGTCAATAATATATAACCAGTAATAATAAATTAATATCGTATAAAATATTCTTGATAAAATTGGTAACCAAAATAAATAGTAATAAAATATTTTAAAAATTCCGGTAAGGGGAGCTACAAATCTACCCACCTTAAAATAATTTCGTCCTCGAAATTCTACTCATAATTATTCTTAAATATTCAAAAGAAGGTCTATCCTAACTTTAATCTCCTCAAATTAAATAATCAAAATATCTTATAATTCTCTCTAGCCATTTTATAACTACGATCATCGAGGACTTCTACCCACCTTTGGTCACACTACTCTTCACACTAAATCTTAAAATCTTCTAACCAGTTGTTAACAATCCTACCAACAATTATCTAGGCATATGGTACCTATAATCCTCTCGTATCTATCAAGTACCTAAAATCTAACAAACAACAAATTTATACTAGTAGCTAAGAAATATTGGTAAACTCTAGTAAGCACGACTATCCGTCACTCCGAAGTAGGGAGGTCAGGAAGATAAGGTAGAATAATCGGGATAACTGTGAAGTTTCAAGAGGAGTGGAGAGTATCCAATGTTATAGATAGAAGGTGAGTTTAAGAACCACTGTCTTATTTGCTAGATTGGGCAACTCTAGTTCAGTCACCTGCTATGGAAAAGAGCCCTTCGTCACTTAGAGTGGCCTGCCATCCGTGCAATACGGAAGTCTCGTTCTCGAAATTCCAATTCAAACAAGGTTCCATAACGGAATTTGAGAAATCAAGACTGTGGTCTTAATGGGTTCTCTATTTGGACATCAGTCGTCGGTTGGATGAACATTGGGTTTCAATCTATATGGTTTGGACAAGATCCCAATGATAAAACTCTTCCTACCAGATTAGAGTATCCTAGAATAGGTTTGTATCCAAGGGTTGAGCTGGTTGCCCGTCAAATTGGTTAGCTAGGTTCCTAAAGTCCAGAATGCGCCTTCAGTAACTTTTGAGTTTAAATAGCACACGAGGCCTCAATTGGATAGCACACTAGTGACATATGCGTAGTGGGCTTCGAGTAGGTCACAACCCTATATTGGGCCGAGTGAATTGAGTCAAGGTTAAGTCTCTATTTGTAGTCGGAAAGTTTACCGGTACTATGGTAAGGGTTATAGTTAGTCCTCTTTACCTGAAAGTCGTACCACGAAAATAGAGTACAAGGGGACGGGTTTGAGTGGGACATGATATACCTAGATGAAGGTGGACTCGTCTAGATCTTGCATATGAAATTTGTTGGAAGATAACAGCTGGTCTCGTGCTCCGAATATTAATGACACGGCCGGGGCACAAAATAATCTAAATGGAAAGTGGGAGTCTATGGGCACTAATCATCATCCTAATAGAAGTTATTCTAATCACTCGGAAATCCTAGTATATCCTAAAAAAATTTAGAAGGCTTACAGTCTACCCACCTTAGAGGCTAGGATATGGTGGTAAGGTTCCTGTCACTGGGCTAGCCGATGGTAGCTACACTTGCATATACCACTATTATAGTCATGGGGATACTCTATATCTACCTATCAATTACGAGCTTTCGTCTCTCCAGTCAGTGAAAGACAAAAACGATAAGGAGTTCAAGAGAGATGTCACTGAACACAATTTTACATGATTCAAGGGCGATTGTATAACTCAAGAGGAATTATCAAAGCAGTCGTGGATGAGACCCTAGAGACATCTATATCTCAATCCACGTAGGATAATTGAATGAAAAGCGAACCAAATGCATCATGGTTGATCAGACCGTAATGCAATGATTCTGATTAGACGATATGTTAGCGGGCGTCCCCAATAAACATAGGTCTCGGATCAAGCTCGATAAAAGGATGAGCTTGCAAAACTAGGCTGTAATAGCAGCGTTGGTCAAGAGGGTCAAAAATATAAATATGCAAGATTTTTAAAATGAGGCACAAATGGTTCGAGTTTTGAGATAATCAAAACCTTTCCTAGTGTCCTTGCTTATACTGTCTTCCTATAATCTTCCTATCTCTAAGGCCTTGGTCGACTAATGGGTTATGGGAAAAAGAAAATTTATTCTGGGTAACCAATTAATATCAGTCAACTACTTCGTCAACAGATCACAAGGACCATGGAAGGCTAGGTCGGGGGACACGCTATCCAGCTTACAGAACTTTCACTAGTATTGGTTTTGGATCTCAGGGTCATACAGGGCAGTCTCTATCCTCTATAATATCCTAAACTTGTAATCACATCTGAAATCATTTTACCGAGAATTACGTCTTGCCCGTATACTCTGGCTACGGCAAACTCTTGGTTTCGTGATTCAAATGTGATAGGCTATCAGACACTCTACCTATATTGACACAAGGGTATCTAAGATCTAAAGAAGTCAACGAGAACATAGTTTATGCAATGTTCCATAGACTATGATTCTTTGGAATGATTTCAATTCTGTGGGTTGTGCCTCTCCAGTGCGCTGCTAGCTACAGTGAACCCACATTCTCCACTCTCAAATATTTGACGACGGTGCGCTGTTGTCTAAACTTTATGGGTTAGCTAATATTCTTTTAACCGTAAAATTCATTAGCCCCTAGAGATTCAAACGAGTTGACTAAAAATGGGGCCTAGGTATTTGTCCTAGCAGTCATAACGTTTAAAAAAAAAGGACGTAACGTGGAGGGAATAACTAAATACGAAAGAAAAATAAACATACTAGTATCTATTTCACATGCATTTCAATGGTTGAGGGAATTCTCGAATCCATCTACCTCGAGATTCTATACAATTGAAAGAATCAGTAATTATAAATCTATTCCTTACAATAAAATAGAATTTAAATAGGCAATTCTAATTTAGGTTATGATGTTTATATCTAAATAGAGCAACAGATAAATCGAACAGTTTATCACGATTAAAGCCTTAATTATAGAGAAGCCTAACTTACCAGTGAATAATGGATCCACATTGGATCATAATGTCATATCAAAAGTATCAGTGTATCTTATACAGACCTGGCATTCTAAATAGCATGGCCTACCTAACAACCTTAACTACCCAACGGTCAATTTGAACAAGGGACTCCTAGTCCTAGTTATTATTTTAAAACATTTTAATCCTAGTTTGTGAATGAGCATTTCCTGGTCGCAGGCTCGCAATAGTACGACTAACGTACTATCACGAGTTCGCAATATTTTGCAAAAACTGACCTGCATGGGCCACCACAAAAACTTGTCACGACCCGCACCCGCTTTTCGGATACGAGACGTGTCCAAGCCAGCCTACGCCGCAGAGTCGGCGGTAGAACGCTGTCAAGCCCGCAAGTAATAAATGCTCAAAAAAATGACATTTGCTGCTCATTCACATTTCTAGATTTATTACAACATTTATAATATTTAAATTAAAGGAAAATACAAGTTTTACAATTAATGAAAATGATACATTGCTATCTATTTCTAGGTTGTCATCAGCATACCCAAGCCTTTCCCAGTGTTAAGAGTGATCGCGGCTAAACCTGAAAAATGTTGGTTATCCAGTCAGGATTGGAACAAGTACACAAACCGACGACAATGCAAAACACAATAGAATTAACAAAACATGAAAATAGCATATGGAATATGAAAGCTAGTAAGAAAACTGATGACATAGCACGATAGAGAAGTAAACAAGGAAAAATTAATAAAAGACATCTATCTAGGTGGTGTGAAATATCTGTTTCGACATGTGAACGGCTAGGGGGTAAATACGGCTCACTGCAGGTGTCGTGTGCAGCTGCTATCGTTCAAGAATAGACTCATGGGAAAGTTCTGGGTAGTTCACATGTTTACTAAGATATTTCCCCTCCCGACTACTCCGTATGACGAGCATATCAACAAGCAGCAAGATATATGTATAGACATGAAATAAAAGACTACTATGAATCGGAAAGCAATCAGAAAGTGCACTTGCCTGAGGTCCTTAGCTGGAGAAACCAAAATACCATACCACTTAATAAGCCACAATCAGTCAACACATGTAGAAGTCTCCAGATGCTGAAATAAATAGTACCAACGTTCTCAAAATAGTCAAATTAGCTAGAATTGCTTGTCCTTAAGTTCAATTATGGACACAGGGGCAAAACGGTAATTTCGGGCAAAAATGATGTCCGCCGTTGGACCCGTTTTGCACCGAAAAGCGTGTCAGAGTCAACGATCTCTAAAGTTGTCAAACTACATGTCTACGAATCCAGTTTTCCGATACGAACCCAACCGTATGTCCAAAGTTGGATTCCGGCGGGCCGTGCACAAAATCGCCCGTTGAGTGGGACCGTGGGGCCCGCAAAATGACGTCGGATTCAACTGTCTCAGAATTGGACCAAACTTGGCATACAGTACCAGAAAAACGATACGGTCCTGATGGCGCAAGTTTCATCTCGATCTGACGAGCGTGCACGAAGTAATTGGAGAATTTGCAAAATGCACGATACGGTGAATTTTGACGGATACGCATCAAATTCGTCGCGCACACGCGACCAATTTAAATTCTGCCAAAGCCCACACGACCACGAAGCTGTTACGCAGCTTTCGATCCTTTCGGTTCGTGACCACGTCGTCCGGATTAGCGTGACGCACGTCGTGTGGAGCGATTTTCTAAGTTTTGAAAACAGGTTTTTGTTGAACTTTGAAAGTTGATTTCTTCACACACAATTGATAAAAATTGAAACTACAAATTAGGTTAGGATGCCCTACATGTTGTCTAAAAAGTTTTTCAAACAGTTTTCTTAAACTGTCGTTGGTTTGACGATGATTCGCCTCCCAACAAGGGTGTTTAGACCGACTTACATCCTGTTTTGGACAGGATTTTCGTCAATCTTCGAACTCGTTTTCCGATGCACATGACGCAACACAAAACGAACTATTTGAAGCGAGTCGGAGTGGGTTATGTTGTCAGATTACCTGCGAAGACGGTTTGACCATTGGTCGACCGAGCGCGACGAAAAACCATCGCGAAGTCGGCCTCCTTCCACGTATTTTCTGCTGTGTTTGCTTTGCATCCCCGCGCGCGCGGCTCTCTGGCCGCCTCCGGCCGCGCGCGGCGGCGGCGACGTCGGCGGGTGGCCGCCCAGAGATTGAGGAAGGGTGGCAAGTCGCTGTTAGGGTTTGGGTTTGGAGTTTTCGTTTTCTCTCTCGCCGACTACATATATACATACGCGTGTATAAAAACCTGGGAGGAAAGGAAGTAAACCGAGCTGTTGGGCTCGGGTTCTAAAGGCTGGGGCTTGGGCTTCACCACGTCGGGCTGGACTGGGACTTCAGTATTGGGTTGGGTTGAGACCCTGCTCGTGGTTTGCTATCTTTTTTGGACTGGGCATGTGGAAGCTTGCTCGGGCTGGCCCCCCTGCTCGGGCTGGACTGCCTGGCTTGGCTTCCACTGCTCCTCTAATTCTATTTTCTTTTCTTTTTTTATTTATTTCTCTATTAGCAATTATATATCTATATATACATAATCACTTATATATATACATATACGTATTTACACATATTATATCTATATGCGCCCACATATATTTTTATATATATATATATTATACACCTATATAATATATACGTATATACACGTATTCCTATATTTCAATATATATTTCTATATATTATTTCTATATATACAATACATATATGCATATACGTATTTATATACACGTATATATCTACAGATAATATATTTATTATATACATATACACGTATACTCTATATATTTATATATACACATATACACTCACATCTACATATATATTTATTTATTTATATCCATTTATATATTTTTACTTATCTATATATTCGTATATATACTCATACAATACTCCATAAATTCTAAATAAATCCCAGGAGCATCGTTCCTAGGTAGAGTCTATCTGTATAAATATGATCACGTACATCTATATAACATTTATTGTCAATAATATATAACCAGTAATAATAAATTAATATCGTATAAAATATCCTTGATAAAATTGGTAACCAAAATAAATAGTAATAAAATATTTTAAAAATTCCGGTAAGGGGAGCTACACCGCTGAAGAAGACGACATTGGGAACAATAAGGAAAGACCAGGATAGAACAAGGATGCAAACATGTGATCATGTTAAGAGTTCGGGGAATTCGAGGATACGAACAGAGATCAAGGGTGAGTACTGATTGAGACATCTATCCGGTTAACCCTCACATATCTTGATTTATAAGACCTGCATGGGCCACCACTTAAACCATGTGACGCCCCAGAACCAGAATACTGGAGAGCGGGGGCGTACATAGCCAGCTACATATATTGAAATGGAATCCACCTCGTTATACGGTCACGGCTGTCTAGATATATTAGGGTTTAACTACAAGCCATCAGTCTCTTAAGGTCATGAACAAGCCTATTGTCTCAATCTCAAGTAAGCAATCATAGTTACAAGATGTCAGAGCACCAAATATATAATAGCAAGGCATCCCATACATTACATATTAGATGATCATGAAGCTAGTCGTACAAAATGCAAGGACTAGCAAGAGTTCAATCATACATGATCAACCCTAGGATTTGTCAATCATATTACAGTCCGTAGGCAGACAGTAAGTAAATGTGCATCGAGCTAACAGGTGCTCGTTGGCTAAACGCCTCAAAAGAATAATTTTACAATGTAGTGAGCGAATCAAAATGGAAAACCCACTCTTGGCCCGGGTTCCGTCTAGATGTCACCATTGGGCTGGAAGTTTGGTAGATCCTCGGAAGCTGCTCCGAAATCTGGCCACACAAAACCAGCTGGGTCAAACCCCAGAAAGAGCAAGTGTCACAAAGGAGGCCACGAAATAAGAACGAAAGCTAGCATATCAGATCATAAAGAATAGGAGAAAAGTACAAGTAATAAAGTGTACAACAGGACAATAAACGACTAGGGACGTGGAACCATTCCGGAAGCTAGGTTACAACCCTTAAACCAAACAAGGACCGGAGTTGTAATCCTTCGCCTGAATAGCACCTTGTCTCTATCTATTTATTGTTAAAGATAATTAAAACAAACATGCTCAGGAGAAACCAGGTACGGGGACTACACGAGACTTAGACAAGGCTGGACACCATCCATTCACAAGCGGCCAAGCAATTACTACGGCTTACTACTTAACTAACTAGGGTTATCACAAGCCTAATTACTAACAAGATGCAAGTGAGAATTTTCCAGTCCCAAGCCCTGCAGACTATCCAGTTATCCTTTTGCGGGTTGAGAGTATGGTTGGGTACATCGCCCGGGAGACGATATACCCTTAGGTGACTTAGAGGGTGCAACACATGACAGTGTGCTGGAAATGTGCCCTACTCGTCGGCAGGCTACAAGTCCATTAAAGCGCCCAGATAACGAGATCGCCTGTGACTGAGAATTCTCTATGAACTATAGTTTGATCTAGTTATTAGCTTATTCCATATTCAGTGCGAATCCCTGACCGTGGTAACCAGGGAGTCACGTCATAGACATGATGCAAGACAAGACAAGACAAGTGGATTGCACGAAGCAGTAAGAATGAACAACCACGGTATCAAAGTTGATTATACAAGTCAAGTTAGCCATCGCAATAGCATCAAGTCAAGTCAAGTTACAAGTCAGGAGTGCGCCGCCACGGGCCACTATCAAGTTATCCAGTTGCAAGGATTAATTATGAATCACAGGTCGCAAGTTAAGAGTGCACCCCATCGGGTCACTACCAAGAAGATCAGAAAGCACTAGGATCATAAATCACAGAAATCACGAAAATCGCACTAGTCATAAGCAAAACACCAAAAACTGTGCCAGGTCGTGTGGGTCAAGACCGTCGTGTTGTGTGGAACAAGATCTCAAAACTTCAATCCACAAAGAGAAACCAAATTCAAAAAAATAAAACCAAATCACTATAGGCAAGTAGGTTGCACAGGGGAACGAACTGTGCTGGGGAATTGAACTGCGCAGGGGGAATGAACTGCGCTTGGGTCAAAGACGCTAAGGTCAGCTTACGCTAGGGTCAGCTACGCTAGGGTTAGCTTGCAAAGGGGATGAGATGCGCAGGGGATAAGCTGCGCTGGGGATAGCTTGCGCAGGGGTTGGCTTGTGCAGGGGATGAGCTGCGCAGAGGACGAGCTGCGCAGGGGTTAGATTGCGCAGGGGATGAGCTGCGCAGGGTTAGCTTGCGATGAAGCTAAAGAGCGCTAGCATGAAGGGGTGCGCGGTTCGCCAAAGAGCGTTGTGCGCAGGTCAGCCCAGCGCTAAAGAGCACTGGCCGAGGGGGTTGCGCAGTTCAGCCTAGCGCTAAAGAGCGCTGGCCGAGGATCATCTTCTCCAGCAAGCTGAGAAGAAGACCCAAGAACACCAAAATTCAAATCTTCATAACTTGGTCAAATCAAAACGAAATTTAGATTTTCAAAGTTCTAACTTGTGTAAAATTGAATTCTCTTCCACATGGAAGCCTCAAAACAAGCAAAAATCTAAGTTTAATAGATCAAACCAAGAAATTCTGAAAATGGTTAAAACTTAGATCTAGAAAAATGGAAACTCCAATCACAAAATGCCAAGTTCTAATGTTGTTCACCATGGCCTAATCTAGCTAATAGACAAATAAAATAGGGCTCATATTTGGTGGCAAGGTGCACTTGCCTATGGGGTTGGAGGTTGTGTGGAGGAAGGAAGAAGAAGATGAAGAAATTAATGGAAGTAATGAGGAGAGAGAAAGTTATGTGGGAATTTAATGAGGGATGGTGTGTTGTGTTGAGGGTGGAGGTTAACTAAGGTAGTCCAATGCAAACCAAACCAAACCAAACCAAATCCTTCTCCACAAGGAATAAAACACGCTAGATCCAAAAACCCGATTTACGAGAAAACCAAAATCCGTAAGTCGAGCCAAAATACAATTACAGGTCAAAGTCCAAAAAAATAAAATACAGGTCCGAAATACATGTAAGCTCATTCAAAATGTGTATTCCGAAATACGGGCATTACACATGCTCCCCCATAAACGAATCGAACTTCCTGTACCACTGCCTCGGAGCCTGCTTCAGACCATACAAGCTCTTCCTCAACCGGCAGACCAAATATGACTTGCCCTTCTCACAGAATCCCTCTGGCTGCTCCATGTATAACTCCTTCTCAAGATCACCATGGAGGAATGTCGTCTTCACGTACATCTGCTCGACCTCCAAGTCGAGACTGGCTGCCAATGCTAGCACCACCCGAATAGACGAATGCTTGACGACAGGCGAAAAGATCTTATCATATATAATCCATGTCTTTTCGTTGACCGTAGCCTTCAACTACCAGCCTCGCTTTGTATCGAGGGCGAGTAGCATCATCCATCTGCTTCACTCTAAACACCCATCGATTCTTCAAAGCCTTCTTGACCTTTGGCAACCGCACCAGCTCATAAGTAGAATTGGCATGTAAGGAACTCATCTCCTCCTGCATAGCCTCCATCCACTCCTGCCTGTGTTCGTCTTCCATAGCCTCTGTAATACTTTCGGGCTCTCCTCCGTCAGTCAATAGCACATAATCACCCGGTGAGTATCTCATAGATGGTCGAGGCTCTCTGTTGCTCCTTCTTAGTAGAGCCACTGGTGCTGGCTGTATATCAACAGCCTCCTCCTATTCAGGAACCGCCTTCCCGGCATGCTCATCCTTCTGAGGAACACCCTGACCATCATCAGCAGGCTGATGATCAAGGTTGGGAGCAACTCCATGTACTGGCTCTCCTATAATTGGATCCTCTGCGATGTCCTTTGGAAACTGCTCGAAGCGAAATGACTCTAACCCAGGCAATTCCTCAGCCTCAGAAGGCGTCTCGGAATCCTAAGTGTTGATCATAGTCTGATCCTCGATGAATACCACATCCCTGCTTCTGTAGAGCTTTCTTTCCTCCGGGTCGTAGAGTTTAAAGCCAAACTCATCCCGACCGTAGCCGACAAAGACGCATTGCCTCATCTTCGGCTCAAGTTTGGACCTCTCATCCTTCGGTATATGCACGAAGGCCTTACAGCCAAACACTCGCAGGTGATTGTATGACGGCTCTTTGCCGTACCATACTTTGCCAGGCACATCACCCTGCAAAGGAGCACTAGAAAATAAATTAATAACATAAGCAGCTGTGAGAAGAGCCTCACCCCAATAACTGCCCGGTAAGTTTGCTTCTGACAGTAAATACCGCACCCTCTCCATCAGTGTCCTGTTCATGCGCTCCGTTACACCATTGAGCTGAAGTATCTTGGGCGGAGTCTTCTGGTGTCGTATCCCTTGCTCTGTGCAATAAGCATCAAAGGGACCAATGTATTCTTCGCCGTTGTCGGACCGAATACACAGTAACTTCTTGCTCGTCTCTCTTTCAACAGAGGCCTGAAACTCTTTGAAAGTAGGCAGCACCTGATCCTTGGTCTTTAAGGCATAGACCCAAACCTTCCTGGAATAGTCATCAATAAAATTTACAAAGTAAGATGCACCACCAATAGATTTTACCTTCATAGGACCGCAGACATCCGCGTTAATCAACTCGAGCAACGTCGACTTCCTTGAACTTGGGTGACTTTGGAAAGACACCCTATTTTGCTTTCCAGCTAAGCAGTACGTGCATTTCTCCAACTTTGTAGACTTGAGCCCTGGAATCACCTTCCTGTTCACCAAGTAGCTCATCCCCTTCTCACTGATATAGCCGAGCCGCCTGTGCCACAATTCGGTAGACGCATCACTGACGACGTTCACCTCATGTGCTCCTTTTGTGCTCCCCTCCATATAGTAGAGACTGGACTTCTTGCTTCCTCTGACAATCACCATCGAACCTCTGGAAAGCTTCCACTGACTATTCCCGAAGAGACTGAAGAATCCCTCGTCATCCAACCTTCCAACCGACACCAGGTTGAAACGGATGTCAGGGACATGACGAACATCTTTGAGAACAAGAATTGCACCTGTCTTCGTTCTTAAATGCACATCTCCAATGGCAACCGCCTTCGACACATCTCCATTGCCCATCTTCAACACTCTACAGTTGCCTATCGTGTAAGTAGAAAATAGTGCCCTGTTGTGAGATACATGTACTGAAGCTTCTGAGTCCACCAGCCAAGAATTATCATCGCAGGCGAGGTTTGTGATAACCTCATCACCTAAGATGATCACATCGCCTTCATGTATCGAGGCCGCCGCTGTAGTGTTCTCATCTTGCTTCCCTTTGTTGCCCTTCTTCTCTTTTCTAAGTAAAACAGTTCCGCTTGATGTGACCCTTCTTGCCACAGTGGTAACACTCCGAGTCCTCGTACCGATCCTTGGACTTTTCCCTGCTCTTGCTTCTGCCACCACCTGGACCCCTGCTTTTTCCTCTTCCGCGGCTCTCTGAAACTAGTGCCTCTGAGTGGTGGGATGTGGATGAAGTTCCCTGAGAACGTCTCCGCATCTCTTTATTCAGCACCCCGCTCTTGGCAAACTCCAGACTGACCACACCTTCTGGAGCAGAAGCGATCATAGATATTCGTACGGTCTCCCACGAGTCTGGAAATGTGCGTAGCAACCAAAGTCCTTGAACATCGTCGTCGAATTTGACTCCCATCGAGGATAGCTGGTCCACCACGCCCTGGAACTCACTCAAGTGATCCGTAATGGATGCACTATATTTGTACCGTAGACCCATCATCATCAGGATCAGGAACAGTTTATTTACCCCGATCTTTTTTGCATACAAAGATTCCAGCTTCTCCCACAACGTCTTCGCATGCTCAATATTTGCAACGTGGTTGTACAGGTTCTTGTCAACGAACTGCCGTATGTACCCACACACTTGTATATGCTCGAAGTTCCAGTCCTCATCGGATTTGTCACTTGGATTTTCGGATACAAATACTGAAAGATGCAGCTTCTTGACGAACAATAAATCCTTCATCTTGTTCCGCCAATAATGGTAGTTGGTACCGTTCAGGTTCACCATGCGCATCGGCTTCGCGTTCATCTCTGCTTCCTGGTTTGACTGTCAACTCCTGACACTTCTTTGAACCCAAAGCTCTGATACCACTCTGTTGGGAACGAAGCACAAAAATCGTTCCCCCAAACCAGAAAGTCCTGCGAGAGAACCGAGCAAAAGCACACAAACCAAAAAAGCCAACATAATCGCAGACACAAAGATTTTTGACGTGGAAAACCCTTGCAAAAAAAAAACCACGGGACGATCGGAGTCCAACCCTGAAGAACCTCCACTAATGGAATAAAGAGAATACACCCTCTACAAGCTCCTCCCGATCCAGCACGGATCACCACAACTCACTTGAAAGAAGAAATTTTTGATTGCGGACTCCGAAGAATAAGAGATGCCGAAAAATTATTCGAAGCAATCTCTCCTTCATAATAGTCCTTAATCCTCTCTCTCTCTCTCTCTCTCTCTCTCTCTCTCCTCTCTCTCTCTCTCTCTCTCTCTCTCTCTCAAAGATTGTAAAGCACTCTTGTTTTTGAGATGATTTTACAACTAGCATGCATCACCCTTTTATAAGCCCTTAGTAATCCATACATGGAAGGCCAATATATATGGAAACTTCTAATATGCATCAATCATATATTTAATGGAAATCCAATCATAATTGGTTTGCCATAATTGGAAGCTCAATTATATGGAAAGCTACTATATGAAGGGTCCAATCATAAATATATAATCAAAGTAAATATGGAAACCCAATCATATATTTCCTTATCATATATGTTCCAAAATAGGATCCATGCACTCCCCGAGCTTCTCCGACACACGGATGGCGCTCGTCGCTCTCCGGGGTATTCTCCACAAATGTTGGGAACCCCACCCACTCCAACACTTTGGCCTAGCCGATGTGGGACTAAAATTCCAAAACAAAAGGCCAAACTCCAACAAAACAAGTAATGTAGTAATATATTGAAAGCAATGTAGGCATTTCCTGGTTAAGAATACATTAGCAAATATAGGTATCAAAGACTACTAACTAATTAGCATGCCGAATGTTCGAATGAGATTAGTATATATAATATAGGTAATTACTAGCTAGGGGAAAAGATTATAGCAACAATTATGATATATAGAGAGGAGGAGTTATATATGCTAACCTTGACTATGAGAGCAGACCAGTTATCCTGAAGATTAAGGGTGATGATTTCTTGAGTCGCTTCACCATAAGCCATGTAGCCCAAAGCCCTGAAACAAACGTAAGTTATCACAATGCTAAGCAATGCCGGCAATAGCACCAGCGGGAACCTCCTCCTCTCCGCCATCGACCCCTCCAGAGGAAGGGTCATCCCTAAACCTTCGAAGCAGAACAATGCCACCCCGAACGCAAAGGGGACGATTGATGCTCCGTTGTAGGCACTACTCCTACTGCTCCCTGACGTCGAGAGCTGCACTATATCTTCCCTCATAATAGCGAGCATGGCGAAGACGTTGCATAAGGTCGCAAAGGCGCTGAAGGGGGCGAGGAAGGAGAGGGAGCGGACGAAGGAGAAGCCGATCTCGAGGGGGAGGAGGAAGGCCACGATGAACAGCGAGGGGCTGATGATTGTTGTTGTCGTACGGGTGAGATAGACGGACGCCACCGTAGAGAGATTCTGACCCATGAATACCAAGAACGCAACACTCCCACCAGCATGGGAGGTCAGGATTAAAAAGTCGGTCAGGCCGCGGCCGCCCGCCCCGAAAGCCTTGGCGCCGACATCGCTGAAGGTTTGGGCTAATTGGGTGGGTCTACCACCTCCCTCAATTTCTTCTTCTTCCTCCTCCAACTTTCTCCTATATTCTACCTGCAGTTTAAAATGAATGAAGTCTTCTTTCACTTTAGAGAGAATGCAATACATGACGACAATAAAACAAACTTAATTTTTTTATTGTCAACTGCTTGTTATATTGCATGAATGAAATTCTATAATTTCTTCTCCAAGTTACTATTTGATTTTATGATTGAGACCATTCCTGAAAGAACAAAAAAACTAGGACAAAATAGCAAAACACAAGCTCTTAAACAAAACTGTGAAATGTAGGGTTATTTAACTTTTAGGGTTTAGTGCTAAACTCTGGTTCTTCATAATATTCAGAAAAAGATTTAGGACTACAACATTGCGGACCATATGTCGATCACCTCTCCATTGCAGAGGGGGCTGAGGAAAATCCGTGGTGGGCTCAGTGTGGTGTAGGGGGGCAATGGGAAAAAGGGGTGACACGTCGGTGCTGTTGGCCCAATGATTATATTGTGTTTTTGAATATGGCTAATCAGTTAAGTTTAACATAATGATGTCACTAATACTCATATACTCACTATCATGTTGCTACTTAAACTTAACATTGTCCTAATTGTCCTATATTATATTGCTATGCTTGTATCGTACTGCAACATATTTTGTTGGCCTAACATGCTATCATGTTGTTACTTAAACTTAGCAATGTCCTAATTGTCCTGTATTATATTGCTATGCTTCTATCGTACTGCAACATATTTTGCTGGCCTAACATGTATTTGTAGACATGCAGTAAGCATGATCAAACATGATCAAACAGGACATAGGCAATGAAGAATTAATGATGGAGCGAAGACGGCGTCATACAAAAAGATTTCTCCGAACCGCCTAGCGACCTATCCGGGGCCTCGCATCGGGGGTTCCGCTGCCCGGTCAGCGGACAGGGGTCGAGGGGGGCAGCGCCCCCCGTCGGGGGTTCGGGGGCGAAGCCCCCGAAAGGTATTCAGATTTCCAGATCTGTTTATCTTCGGACGACTGCTGTCAAAGAAAAAGACGTCTTCAGTTCTGCTCAGATATCAGAAGAAAGGCGTCATCACAGGGCTCTTGGTTTTCCTAATTGTTCTAAGTCTGTAATCTTCAATTTATTGAGTCTAGGAGAATGTGTACGTTGAGTCGCACTGAGTCATCTCAACCCCTAGACATATCTCTCCAAGCTCTACCATTCAAACAGACCAATTCCTGAACCAAGCCCAAGCTCCACAAAGTCTAAAAGCCCAATGGACCAATTCTGTCTGCTGGAGACAGAGTTCGGGCCGAACTCTGCCTCTACATAGAGTTCGGGCCGAACTCTGTCCCCTGATTTCCAGCACCCTGATTTTTAGGGCCTACTTGCTACAAGCTGTCCAACGGCCAAAAAATTTGAATTATCCATACCGAATTCTGGCCGAATTCTGCTTGTCCCGAACCCTATAAATAGGCCTTGGTTTCTCTCATTTGAAACCATCCACTCTTCTATTCTTCTTCTCTTACATAGCCTATATAGTCAAGAGCCTTACTCTTCCAATCTACTAGCCACAAAACTTCCTAAGCCCCAAGGTGCTCAAGTGCGATTCAGCTAGAAGTTTTTGTGCAAGAGTTGAAAAGAAAAGTCACTTGGACAATTCCAAGTCGCTTGGAAAAATCCAAGCAAATCGCCACTGTGATCCTCTGTAAGAAGTTGACGTGCTCTTCTGAAGAAAAGGCACGGGTTGTAAACTACTATTTCACAAATAGTGGATTTGAATCCTGAGCTAGAATTCTCAGGCCTGGACTAGTCCTCCACGAGGGAAACCAGGTTAAAACTGCTGTGTTTGCGTATGCTCTTCTGATCTTTATTTACTTCCCGCATTTCCTTCTGATTTATTTACTATCTTGATAGTTATTTTGTGGAGGTGATATAGAGTTAATTTTTATTTGGTGATTATCGACACAAACTCTATTCACCCCCCTCTAGAGTTGCCTATACCTGTGTTTTCAGGTGCACGGGCACACACGCTCACCATTAGAAAATAATTTTCGTTTAGAAAAGGGTATAGGTCTCATAGTATCGATTGACTTGGCAGCTGACACTGACAGTCAATCACGTTTAGGTCTCCAAATTATTCAAATTTTGTGTTTAGTTCTAAGATGTCTTATAATATTCGAAATTCGACAGTTAGTCCAAGTCAACCGTCACGACGAGAACCATATCTTCTTCTGGGCAATATGAAGACTTAAATGTAAATTTTCAATATCATACGATATCCTAAAACTAAATAACTCTAAAATAATGCATATAAACGAATTAAGTTGTCAAGAGTTTGTTTTGGGGTGGGGGGAAGGGATAGAAGAATTACGTACGAGGAGGAGCATGCAGTAGAAAATGGCAACAGCGGCGAGTAGGAGGCTGAAGGAAGCAGTGAGCCAGCCAGCGACGCAAAAACGTAGGGGACTCCCAAGGCTCCCGTGCCCAATATACTGACCAAGATGTTCCCTACGGTTTGAAAGGCCGTCGCTCCTCTTCCACCGCCACTGCGACGGCGGTGCCCTTCCACCAGTGGAACACTAATCATCATCGTTGCCCCTTCACTTCCATTCTCCATTCTTCTCCAAAGCAAATGAAAATGAAGGCTTCGACTTCTTATGAATCAATTAATTTGATTAATAGAATGAGAGAAAGAGAGAGTGCATGAATAAGTAAATATCCATTTCCATCAGGACGTGTGATACGCTGGGCCATATTATCTACACTGCAACAACCACCCAAACCCAATTAATTAATTTGCAAAGGCAAAAGTTGGAAATTATTTTTGGATGAATCAAATTTTGGGTTTCTTCATTCTTGTTGCGCTAGACTGGCAAGGTACGCAGGAGGGGATTGTTGGAGATAAATACGGTATTAAATTAAGAAAAAAATTTGGATGAGATAATATAGCTATATCATACTCAATTAATAATAGAAATTAATTTTTTAAATTAACTTTTAAGAGTTTTATTATATTCAAGTGAAGAATAAATTTTGGTATATATATATATATATCTTCCAGAAATTTTGAGGAAGAATTGAAGAATGGTACAGAGGAGGAAAAGTTTTGAAAAACTAGATTGGGGGGATGGAGGCCAACTCTCATGGCACATTAGAGTAGGGCTGTACACAATTAAGTCAAACGACCAAAATCGAACCAAGCCAAACTGAACTGACCGGTTTTAAATCGAACCGATGGTTCGGTTGGTTTGGTTCGACTTCAATTTTTTTAAATCGACCGGTTCGGTTCGGTTCACGGTTTGGTTATGCCAAAAATCGTCAACCGAAACGACCAATCCTTGTTAAATAATTAGCATTGGGTATGGGTTGTATTAGACCGATTTGGTTCATTATTCATTCAACAACAATGAACAGACATCACAGCCATTATCCAGTTGAAAGAGATCTCTCTCTCTCTCT